>OX463862.1:4538546-4945285 GCA_949825065.1 Odontocerum albicorne
GGAGGACGTAGTCCGGAACAGAAGAGCATACAACATGAGGACGAGGAGAGCTGAACCCAACAGTCTTCGTAGACAGTGAGTTGGGATGGAGCCAGGGAGAAGAAGAAGAAATATGATGGAGAGAAAACTCTCCTCAAAATTGTCGTAACTTGGGACTTGCCCACTATTAGTGACAGATTGAATATATTACAAAATAAATATATTAGTTATAGTTAATGTAGAGGTTAAAGAAATTGTAATTTAACCGTTTGACAACCGCTATGTTAAAACTGAAACTGCCCACTCAAACCAGCATGTTTTTGTATATTTCTCTAGTCAAATGACATCATGCTTTAAAAATTTGATAAGAAATCACAGGGGAGTCTGATTTGAGAAAAATAAAGACTTACTTATGACAATAATAAGCTGAATTAATATTTTTATATGAGATTCAAAACAATATTTTGATTAACTTGTCTGGAGAAGACAAAAATGAAGTAGGTATAGTTCGGAAATTCTAGGATGAGTCCTGTGACAGCTCACAAATTTGCCCCAATACAACCTTGTAACGATGTTCAGTAATTTTAATTATTTTATCAACATTAATATACGCCTCAATTCTAATAAATAGCAAGTTATTTAGGTAAATACATTACATAAGGTTGTATTGGGGCAAATTTGTGAGATGTCACAGGACTCATCCTAGAATTTCCGATCTATAATAATTTAAATTCAATTATAATTTTAATTTTTTTTTATAAACTTAAAAATCAATTACTTGGAAAAATCATTTTTACAATGGAAATCAATAAAGCAATCTTCATTATGTAGGGAGACCTCCTGTAGGCTCCTATCATATCCTGCGTTCCCACCGACACTCCTTGTTCAGGCCTTTGCTTTAGCCTTACATACTGTACATTTTCTGGCAACAAATTTTTTCCACCAGCATTGCCACGGATTTTATGAGGAAAGTGGGAGTTTCTTCCTTGTAGCCTGAGAAGAGTGTCGGAGATCCTTGACCTATTCACCAGCTGCCGAGTGTGGGATCCTGGACTGTGAATACTTCTTCATTACTTGGTCCGGTGGTTGAAATGTTCCCTTCACCCGATTCACCTTCCCAATCTGAAGCATCCTCGTCTGAAACTGGTTCTTCTTCATCCTCACTATAGAAGAGTATTTCCTCTTCAGATTCCCCACAATCTGACTCGCCTAATACATTATATAACTCGTTTTCACTTCATTTTTCCAGTTCAAGAAATGTATATGAGAGCCATTTATCGGTCATTTTTAATATTGAGTAAATAAATCGATCTTTGTATTAAAAAAATTCTTTACTTTTTGGTTTGAATACTTGCTAAACTAAAAATTTATCCATTATTCCAGTTATGTCAAATAACTTGGATCAGGCTTGTGTATATACGACAGAAAAAATTCAATATCTGAGAAGCAACTGAAAATGCCTTTAAAGATTTTAATCCATCCGATTTTTATTCTATTGGCATGAAACTTGACGACCTCCGTGGCCTGGTGGTAAGACGTTTGTCTGCCGATCCGGAGGTTGTGGGTTCGATACCCGCTGCAACTCAGATTTTTAAAAAATGGGATTCCAGTCTGATTTTCACTTAGGACCTATTAAAATCATCTTTCTGGTTGGTTGGAAGATGTTGCCGCATGACAATAAACACGCCAGGTCAAATTAAAAAAAAAAATTGTTTGTTGCCATAAATACAAAGAATCAAATGGTTCTTACTTTGTTTCATAAAGTTAATTTACTCTAAAGTTACATTCGATTGAATTTGAAAGTTAAATATTTTTTGGAACAATTTAATATATCGTCACCGATACTGCAGGAACACGTATCTAGGATTGCCCAAATTTTATAAGGGAGACAAAAAACTATTTTTCTGCAAAAATACTCGTATAATACTCGTACAATAAAAACATCACTTGGTATTGCAGTCACAAATAAATGCGTTCCACGTTGAAAATAAATATATGTGTTAATGCAAAAATGTGTCAATGATACAAGAGATGACAAAAAATAAAGAATTTTACTTATAACAAAAAATCGAGTTACGTGTTCCTGCAATATTGACGATGATATATTATTTTGGTCTACACTGGTAAAAGTGATGTCCAATATAATGTAAACACACAAAAATGCTTTGAGAATATTTTGTCCGATATCGCTTTCAATATCGTCATTCATATATATATATTAGGTGTTAACATAAATTGTGTCCTTTTTTTTACAAATTTAAAAATGAGCACCAAAAGTAAAACAAAATGGTAAACGTTATATGTCATTCGAAAGAAAATTTTCTGCTCTACAAGATATTGTGTTTGCTTTTACGTTACATATATTATTTTATTTGATTACAAGCCTTCAAAATGCAATGGCAAATAGACGAAAGTGAGCATTTTCGACACCTCCTTCTGTCCGCGTTCAATCGAGGGAATAAAGCTGCTCGCGATATTTGCGAAGTGTACAGTGAAGATGCTATGAATTAAAGGACATCTCGTCGATAGTTTTATAATGACGTCGAATGGTTATATAATGACGTCGATCGTTTTATAATGTGATAATGACGTCGAATTGCGGACACGGTTGGACGAATTCCTCAAGTTAAGACAGGATGGTTTTTATCGCACAGGCATTGAAAAACTTGTAGAACGTTGGTAAGAAGTTGTAAATAATGAAGGAGAATACATTATTGACTAATTTGTTGTAATTTTTTTTGTTGTGTCCTCTTGTTGTCTTCATTTGGAAAAAACGGACACAACTTATGTTAACACCCAATATATTTATAGTTTTATCACTCCAGAAGTCTTAAAAAAATTATCGGTTAAATATATAAACAATTTCATAGATAAAAAATTAGAGGAATTTTTTGTTTTGGTCATTTTTATCTGTTTTATTTTTATTCAATAGTGTCAAAACTCAGTTGTAAAGAATTTTTGTGAATACAGTAGAATTTCAATTATCCGGGATCGCGTCAACCGAGTTTCGGATTAAAAAGTGCGCAATTAGATAAATGCAGATGATGATTTGCCTAGATACGAAGATCAACTTGTTACTATACTCCAGAAAATGTAGCATGGTCCCTGTGACGTTTAAAATGTTATGTCTCAAAGGGGTGGGATAAAATCGTTTTTTATTACAAATCGAATGGTTTTTTTGTAAATCGAAAAATAGTTTTTCTCTAAACTGATGTTTTAATTCCTAATTTTCATTATACTGACTTTCTAATGTATTGTATGATTTGTATCTATATTTTAATAGGCCAAGATCCACTATGAATTAATACTAATTATGAACATTTAATTTAATGTATAAAAAAATTGAAAATCCAATTATGAGCACCAAAAGTAAAACAAAATGGTAAAGGTTATACGTCATTTGAAAGAAAATTTTCTGCTCTACAAGATATTGTGTTGGCTTTTACGTTACATATATTATTTTATTTGATTACAAGCCTTCAAAATGGAATGTCAAGTAGACGAAAGTGAGCATTTTCGACAATTCCTTCTGTTTGCGTTCAATTGTCGAACGTTGATTTTTGTTGTTTTCACTCAAAACATGTGGAACCCAAGCGCCAAACTTCTGGACTTTTCCCATTGATTTAAGATGACGGTATACAGTCATGTGACTACAATTCATCTGCTCAGCCAATTCTACGGTGGTTTGAAGGAGATCTTCATGAATATTATAGTATAAGTGATCCTCATCGACGTCCACTGGTCGTCCGGAACGCTCCATATCTTTCAGGTCGAAATTACCGTCTTTGAAACGCAAAAACCACCGACGAGCTGTCCTTTTATTCATAGCATCTTCACCGTACACTTCGCAAATATTGCGAGCAGCTTTGGCAGTTTTATTCCTTCGATTGAACGCGAACAGGAGTAGGTGTCGAAAATGCTCACTTTCGTCTACTTGACATTCCATTTTGAGGGCTTGTAATCAATTAAAATAATATATGTAACGTAAACGCAAACACAATATATTGTAGAGCAGAAAATTTTCTTTCGAATGACGTATAACCTTTACCATTTTGTTTTACTTTTGGTGCTCATTTTTAATTTGGAAAAAAAACGGACACAACTTATGTTAACACCCAATACTTTAAGACCTAATCAAAATCAAAATAATCTTTACCAGTGCCCGGCTTGTTTTTGAGGATTTCTGATTTTTGTGAATGATTTACTAAAATTGCTATGTTTAAGTAAATAACCATCAAATTATAGTAAAACTTTACATATTAACACGTTCCGTGCCGCAGTACATTTTGAGAAAATAAGTACCTGCGCCACTAAACAAATTATAGTTTATATTATGTATACATATATAGGCTTCATAAATAATGATTTATTTTTAAAAATAAACTGATTTTAGGTGACATTGTGAGCGTAGGTCACCGGTGACCTACGCGGCGTCGTACGGTAATACATGTATATACAACATAAACTTTTGTAGTCCAAACAAATTGTAGCATGCCTAATTTATTACTTATTATATTTTTTATTTATTTATGTAATATGCTATAGTGTTACGCCATAACATAATAATCTCTTATGATTACTGAGACAATAGCTCCAAAAAAAGGGTCACAATGTTACATAGACAATGCACCCTCATAAATTTCCAGAGTGTGACAAATGGATGGTCCCATTCATTATGTTATCCCTGGAATCTCTTCTATACCCCCTAGCCTAATTGTAGAGGCTAGTTTATCCTTGAAAAAAATAAACCGTAATAGCTTGCTCATGTACACCTGGAGGTTTATTAAAAATAATTGCATTTTCAAACAAAATTTTGGAAGTTTTTATGTGCATTATATTCAGGGGCGCCTGTGGTCGACGCAACACAAGGATACAGTGACGCCGGTATATACGCAGCGTAGTGAGTTTCCACCACTTGATTATCAAATGTACCAGTGGGTCATCAATCCATTCGCAAGATTCAATGGTACACACCTGACACTATAGTTCAGAAAATGTAGGATGAGTCCTGTGACAGTTCACAAATTTGCTCCAATACAACCTTGTAACAATGTTCAGTAATTTTAATTATTTTATCAACATTAATATAAGCCTCAATTCTAATAAATAGCAAGTTATTTAGGTAAATACATTACGTAAGGTTGTATTGGTGCAAATTTGTGAGCTGTCACAGGACTCATCCTAGAATTTCAGAACTATAACAGAGGAGGAAATTTTAATAGATCTAAAAAACGACCCTGTGCACAAAGCCTCATTTTCTGCCGTCGTTCTATTTTTTGCTTTATAGCAACACGCTCTTGTTAATTTGGATTTCCCAGCCATTTTGAAACGTTTTTGTTTGTGTATAATTTCCGAACTATAACAGAGGAGGACATTTTAATAGATCTAAAAAATGACCCTGTGCACAAAGCCTCATTTTCTGAGCTAGAGTTGTCAGCATTTTGGATATCGCTTTGGAGTCAATATCCTCGATTGGCCACAACAAAAATTAAATCTCTGTTGCCGTTTGGATCGTCGTTTCTTTGTGAATTTGGTTTTTCAGCTCTCGTAGAAATGAAATTAAAAAAAACGAGAGCTGTTACAGATGGTAGATGAGGAGTCACGTGTTTATTTATCTAATTTAGAGCCGCGTTTTGACAGAATTGTTTCTAAAAATCAATTGCATCCTTCTCACTAATAAACTTATTACCACCTATGTACATATACGAGGCATATCCAGAAAGTAAGTGTACTGAATGTTTGTAGGTTACAATTTTTTTTATTTAAACAAAAAAATTACGTGGTTACCGTAGTACATATGTAAGCTATTTTTGGACATAGTCGCCATTCCTCTCAATGCAGGTGGTGAAGCGGGGTATCAACTTTTTGATGCCTTCCTCGAAGTAGTTTCCCGCCAACCCCTCCGTCCACTTCTCCACCTCCTCCTTTACTTCCTCGTCGGTTGAAAACCTTTTTCCACCCATGTGCAGCTTCAGGGAGGTAAAGAGATAGTAATCTGAAGGTGCTAGGTCAGGGGAATGCGCAGGATGGTTCAGGACATCCCATTTAAACGAGGCGAGCAGTTCCGTCTGGCATTGTCGAGGAGCAGGCAGACTCCCTTTGTCAGCGTGCCTCTCCTCTTGTTCTGAATCGCCCTCCGCAATTTTTTTAGGGTCTCACAGTATCTTGCAGAGTTGATGGTCTCCCCTTAAGGCATATATTCAATTAAAATTATGCCTTGACAGTCCCAAAATACGGATGCCATGATTTTCTGGGCTGAAATTTTGGTTTTGAACTTTTTGGCGGAGGGTGAAGAGGTGTGACGCCACTGTTGAGACTGCCTTTGATTTCAGGCGTGTAGCGTGCAACCCAAGTTTCATCTCCAGTAACGATGGAGCGGAGAAATTCATCTCCATGGAGTTTGCAGCGCCTCAAAAACTCTTGCCCGGCCTCCACTCGATTCAACTTGGCGGGAGATTAGATTGACATTTTTCACGAAACGTGTTGTCGTGTCGACACTTCTCAACGTACTGACCTCGAACCGGTCTCGTTGCGGAGGGGAAGGGTCAGGCTACACGGAAGTGTAGCCAACATGTCGAAAATAAAATCCATCCGGTCGTGAGAGCCTCAGTACACTTACTTTCTGGATACGCCTCGTATCTTGATAAAATATTTAAATAATAAAAAAAAATTGTTACCTACACTATGATTTCCTTTATTCATATTAATAAGGTACAGTTTCTTTTTTAAGGCATTTTTATTTGGTGTGCCGTGGAACAAATCCCATTCACCAGTGTGCCGTGAAGTAAAAAAGTTTGGCTGACACTGATCTAGAATATTACATATCAATCTTAGAAATCAGAATCAAGCTAGATGCCATTAATGTATCTGTAGGGACTACGGTCGTCCCTGAATATTGTCAACACGCACGGTCAACGACCGACGAAACGACCTTCGGACATGTCCAAAGGTCGCATACCAGAACATTAATATTGTTTACCCGCAAATACTATTTACGATACATTCCACAGTAGAAAGAGAACGCATCGCTCTGTCTCGCCGTTTTGGCCAACAAATTATCTACCCACAATATTATTCGCAACGTCTGCAACCATATCTACACGCACAGGAGTGAGATAAAAATATATTGCGGGCACACTCACGCGCCCCGTTCTGAATATGTATAAATACCTACTTATCGATAAATAAAGATTATTAATCATTTGACCATTCATCACTGTTAACTATTCATTGATTATTCACTCTCACTTTCCGACGTATTTTATTTTAAATACCAAACAATCAAAATCATCAGCACGTCCAACAAGGACATCCGCTAAATATCCTTTAAAAGAAGTATCGATTACATGATAATACAGGAAGGGGTCTCAACGCAAATTTAATTTATTACATCAAAACATGGGATCGGGATACAAAGCGTGAATTGCCTATGCATTCATATGAGTAGGTTGTGTTAGGTTAGGTTAGATTAGGTTAGGTTAGGTTAGGTTTGATTAAGTTAGGTTAGGTTAAGTCAAAAGAAAAATCTCGACAAAGATGAAGGAGTGCCACAGAGGATCCTGTGCTGTGCATGAGTGGTGATATTCAATCAATCTCACACCTGTTGGCTTGTCCACGGTGATCTGTTAACTGCTTGTAAGAAGACCTGCAGAAAAGAAAGCCTAATGCCAGCCATCACAGTTGCATCTTGCTGGGCTGATACGATATAACATAGTGTTGTCAACACAATAAATGGAATAAGTTGGCTTATATATTTATATTTTTACAATTGACTTATATTATTATTTTATTTTTTCAGATGTAGAACAGGACAGTTTGAATCCCCTTACTGAGGAATTGCCCCAGGTATGTAATAAACATATATTTAATTTTTAATATGAAATTTAACACATTACAATAATCTACCGGTTTCTGAAACCTTTATTTTCTTTCTTAGGTCTGTAACTAATCATTAACTTAACAACCAAACCTATATGGACAAATATTTACGCCCACAATTTGAAAATATCAAAGCTATAAAATCTATGGTTTACATTTTACCAATTGACTAACGTTAGTAAGTTAGCCGTGTTTCCCGACTGACGTCTACACTGACACGAAAATATGTTATTCCAGGGCTTCCAAATGTAATTGCCACGGAATGATACCGGTATCAATCAAACATTGAGAAAGCTTATTCATGTACTCGTCTTGCATAGCAAAATTTATCTAGTATTTCAACTCTTGAAATGTTTAATTCAATAAAAACTTAATTTGGATTAACACTTGCCACCCTGTGATGGATAGTGAGTGACCAGGACTTGTATTTTATTTGATTATTCGACGTTTTAATACATAATAAAATTATTGGTATAGTTAATTACAAAAAATAATCTAGCAGATTTTGCATAATTTTAATTTAAAATATACATTTTTCACTGAACGCTTAGCGTCCAGCACTGTGGCTGGCGGAATTTTTTAGCACAGTAAGGCAAGGGTTAACTGTCTTTTTTAATTATCTGGGTTCGAGTGCCTACCTGAAAAACAATCATGATTATTGTTTGGGAGACCAAAATACCATAACACTTTATCTGCCGTTCGTCCAACTACTTGTCAAATACTGCTAATTATGTGCGCGGTGGCAAACAATAGCGTTCATAAAAGTATCCAACTCGTATTTTGTCCACCACAGGTACAAACGGACTCCGAAAGCTTTTTTATAATCAGTTCATTCCTAGACGGCATTACGTTTATGTCTCGTAAAAGTTTTTCCTGCGTTATAGCTTATGTTTATTTCATTACCTAACATACTCGTACTTACCATATTTCTAATAAAATCGTCAAAATTATTTAGTTATTATTTTAGGAATGGAGAAGTAAGTTTTCATCTTAAGACTAACGTCTCCTTTCTCTCTTATGTTAGGTTAGATAAAGTTAGGATAGGTTAGGTTAGAGCATGTTAGGTTAGGTTATGTTATATTATTATTTTAGGAACGGAGACGTAAGTTTTCATCTTAAGACTAACGTCTCCTTTCTCTCTTAGGTTAGGTTAGATAAAGTTAGGATAGGTTAGGTTAGAGCATGTTAGGTTAGGTTATGTTATATTATTATTTTAGGAACGGAGACGTAAGTTTTCATCTTAAGACTAACGTCTCCTTTCTCTCTTAGGTTAGGTTAGATAAAGTTAGGATAGGTTAGGTTAGAGCATGTTAGGTTAGGTTATGTTATATTATTATTTTAGGAACGGAGACGTAAGTTTTCATCTTAAGACTAACGTCTCCTTTCTCTCTTAGGTTAGGTTAGATAAAGTTAGGATAGGTTAGGTTAGAGCATGTTAGGTTAGGTTATGTTATATTATTATTTTAGGAACGGAGACGTAAGTTTTCATATTAAGACTAACGTCTCCTTTCTCTCTTAGGTTAGGTTAGATAAAGTTAGGATAGGTTAGGTTAGAGCATGTTAGGTTAGGTTATGTTATATTATTATTTTAGGAACGGAGACGTAAGTTTTCATCTTAAGACTAACGTCTCCTTTCTCTCTTAGGTTAGGTTAGATAAAATTAGGGTAGGTTAGGTTAGGCTATGTTAGGTTAGGTTAGATCAAAGATTCCCGAAGTGGTCTATATGGACCCCCAAGGATCGATTTCCACTAAGTCTGTGAGAAAAGAAATTGGGAGTGCACGAGATGTAAATGGTGGTCCACGGGAGTGGATCCCATGTAAGCAGATCATCATCAATATTTAGACGTTCCGTAAATGTCTTATTACACCTAACACAGATTGTGTGTACATAATACTTATATTATACATAGAAAATACTTATATAAAGAAATCTAATACAAATCATTGAACGTGGATATTTAAGACTATACCTCACTAATTTGAACCATTGCTATCAGAGCATCAGGTCCACCCCTCTCATTAACAATATTATTTGTGTATTCATTTTATGTAAGAATTTTACTAGGTTTTGATTTGTTTCGTTCCAAAGCCAAATATTTACTTGCATTTTGTGTCTTCTTAATAAAGGTATGAATAAAAATTGTTGATGTTTTTACAATTGTCCACTCTACAAAAAACCTTATCAAGATGAACAGCACTGTTTCAGCTGTCAAAAACACATTTGAAGTTAATAAGTTTAGGAAAATTCAATATTAGGCAGGCAGGGGGTCTACGGAAAACAAAAAAATCAGAAAGTGGTCTACGGGGCGAAAAAGTTTGGGAAAAAATGGGTTAGGTTATGTTAGGTTAGGAACGGAGGTTCCTTAAATTTTCGAACTGATGCTGCAACAGAAGTGGTTCCTTCACTCTATGTTTGGTTAACATTGTATACAAAAAAATATACATGACATATGTTAAGTCTTATTTTTAACATCCCATTTCTCAAAGATTAAAGTAATGCGAATTAAATGCCTAACTTAATAAATAAATAAGGCAGATTATAACTGTCAAAAATAAATGATAAATATTTGAGAACAAGTTACAAACTCAATTTTGTCCATACTTATTAACATATTATTAACGTTTGCCATACTCTCCCGACGATATTTGAAACAATACTGTTAAAACTAGATTAAAACTTGGTGAATATACTAATAATGAGTCATATTATCGGTAAATGCGCATGCGTACTACCACCCCCTCCCTAAACCCCTTCATTCTGTGAATTTAACGACCTCTATAAGAAAGATATTTAAAACTACTACCTTGATCAAAAAGTTTTAGGACTTTATTCATAAAATCGAAAATACAAGTTTATTCATCAAAATCGACATGGTCCCCTTTCAAAGTACTCCCCATCGACTGCAACGCACTTACGCCAGCGCTTGATCTAATCCTCAAAACACAGCTGGTACTCAATTTACGGTATGTCCATCAGAGCCGTATCGGGTACTGTAACGCGTTCCGCGAAGCCGTTTATTAAGTCGGTTGAACAGGAAAAAGTCGCAGGGAGCCAGATCAGGTAAATTCGAAGGCTGCTGGATAGTATTCGTGTTTTTTTGGTCAAAAACTCATGGAAATCATGTCTTTCGCGATTTCAACGCGGTCCTTTTTTTGCATGAAATTGAGGTCTTTCGGCACCAGTTTTGCAGCGACACGTCTGAGGTCCAAATCACTAACCAAAATGTCTTGAGCGGATCCATAAGCGATGTTCAAGTCCTCTGCCAGCTCTCTGATTGTCAATTTGCGGTTTTCGGCAAAATAATTCCAATCGGGTGACTGACAGCGTCACACGATGGCCGGTCCTAAAACTGTTTGATCAAGGTAGTATATATTATTTAAAATAAATCATTATTTTCTGAACTATGTACTTAATAGTTATTTTTTAAATATGTCACACATTCTTTTGTAATTATTTTACAAAATTTCTTTATAATATTGTAAATGGTGGAAAGAAGATATTATTTAATTGAATAAGTTCTCGCTTGTGTTTTTATCTCATTTTTAACGCTTATCAAACTTTTATTTTACTGTCCGTTCATTCATTAAATTATCTGGTGACGGTTTTCTTTTATGATACAAGCGAGCGTATCTGTAATAATAAACACATATTATTAACCAATTTGACGTTTCCGCTAATTTTGCTTCTATGCTTTACGTATAAATAGATATTTTTGTTTCGGTGAAATGTGATTTATCTGTGCAACTTCAAAATGCTCGCTTGTCTATGGTGATGAAGATGTTTTTTAAAGTAAGTACTGTTTTCTTTTCTTCTTTTTTTATTACATATTAGTTATGGTCAATATGTCATTAAGTAGGCCCATAATTATCCGAAGAGAAGTATTGATGAATCTTGGCTTTCAAAAACTATAATAATAAAATGTCTAAATAATTTATACTGAAAAATGACATGACAGGGAAAACAGAGAATACATAGTGCCAGACTTTCTTACCTCGACACACATCCTTCGCCTCTTGAACATTCATACACTCTTTAATACAACTCATACTATTTTTCTGACTCTCTGCATTCCCTTCTTTCAAAATATCATTCACTTGATGCAACTATACTTACAGTACCCGGCGGTGAGTAGTACACATGGGCTTAAGGAAAATACTGTCGGTTCAATGCTAGATTCTCTTCTCACTTGATCGCGGTCATACCATTAGCTGGTTTAAGCGAACTTCGCAATGATCAACTATTGATAAAAAAGATGCAGGATTACAATCTAACAATCTGACTCGACACCATATTTTTTTTTGCAAGTCCTATCAATGTCTCTATTATCCAAAAAATTGAGATTACACACTTTGGCATGTTGCCAGAAAAAAAACAATGACAGTCTTGGGAAGCCGGGAAGGTATTCTATAAGATGAATGAACCAAATAAAGGAGTTAACAGTATCATCTGTAAGTGCTCCATTCAAGATTTCCTTGGGCCGGAAAGGATGGACACAGGTGATACACCAAGTTCCAGAAATAGTGGACCAACATGCTCAGCATGGAGCACATGATGAAGGAGAGAAGCGCAGAAAATAAGGAAAAATTTATTCCTCTCCTTTTCAAGCTATTTCACTCTATTAATATTCAAACAGTTTACATAATATAGATCACACTATTCTCTATATTTTATTTAGTGGCCTTATAATACATTTTCACTCGAAGTACAATAAAACAATGTATATATTAATACCTTGTTTCAGTGTTATATGCCACTGTAGTAATGAATCAGAATATGGAGGAGACAGACAGCGTAGCCAATCACAAGCCAGCGATGAAAAGACAATATGTGCTGAACAACAAAATATGAGAAACTGTCAACATGATTATCGAAGTTAGCCATAATTGGCTAGCTTCGGCGTTGTAGAGCGTCGTCTCTGTCGCACGATGCGCTAACAGTCTCGCGACGGAACATGTGTATGAATAGCAGAGACGACACTCTACAAAGCCTAAATTAGCCGATTATGTCCGACAGTCTCTTTCTTAACCCCGATGTGTATTACTTACCGCCGGGTACTGTAAATCTGTTTCCCGTTAGTCTTTCTTTATTCGTTCCACATGCCCAAACTATTTCAAAGTGTTCCTTATCATCTTATTCAACACATTAGAATTAAGTTTACCATTATCTCTTATCCCCTTATTTCATATTCTGTCATACATTGTCACCCCATGTATTCTTCTTAGTCCAAACTTTTCTACAGCATTTATTCAGTTTCTTCATTGAGCTTAAAACTTCACTATTATAGTTCGGAAATTATAGGATGAGTCCTGTGACAGCTCACAAATTTGCCCCAATACAACCTTATGTAATGTATTTACCTAAATAATTTGCTATTTATTAGAATTGAGGCTTATATTAAAGTTGATAAAATAATTAAAATTACTGAACATCGTTACAAGGTTGTATTGGGGCCAATTTGTGAGCTGTCACAGGACTCATCTTAGAATTTCCGAACTATAACAGCATCTTTTTAGCATAAAAGATCTTTGTAGCGAGAAAAAATTCAACATTGCAAAGATATGGCAATTATTTTGCAATGTTGAATTATAGTATTTTATCTATCATTAAAAAAGGTTACAAGATTTATACTCAAATTAGAATTTTGAGTGCGCATGAATATATATACAACTTGTCACAAAAAGTATAAACATTTACAGGAATTATTTACAAAAAAATATCAAAATACGGTATGCGAATGCATATCACACACTATACATAAAATAAAAACTTGAGACAGGTCAAGGCTCAGGCAATCAAAGGCCTCAGCATACAATAAGAAAGAAAAAAATAAGAAGCCTTGTGCGTTACCACACACCCATATACCTCATAAAACAGTATACACACACATAGGCGTCTGTCATCCACATTATGACTAACAATTATATTTGATCAGAGGGTGCGGCGTAACAGTTAAGGATATTATACAATATATACACTATGTGAATTTGGCGTCTATTTCTAACATTCAACCAGTTCAATGCCTTCTGGTATAAAGTTATATGACCGTACTTTCGTAGGCTAAAAATAAATCTTAGACACACATTTTGAAGACGCTGTAATTTGTCCAGCTGTTCCTCTGTAACATCCAAGTAACAGACGTCCGCATAGTCCAGAATCGGAAAGAGCAGAGACTGTACGAGTAAAATTTTGGTTTTAGTTGGTAGGAATCTTTGCAACACTTTAAGGGAATGAAGGCTGAAGAAGATCCTTCGGCTTACCTCATTTATTTGATCTCGCCACGAGAGAGTGTTATCTATTAGCACTCCTAGGTTTTTAACAGTTTTATGTAATGGTATGATAGAGCCATCAAGTAATATTGGAGGAAGTAAGTCAGTGTTGAATTTACCGAGAAGCTGAGGGCTGCCAATGAGGATCGCTTGAGACTTCTTAGGATTTATGAGTAAGTCATGCTCCCCAGCCCACTCCGAGATCGACTGAAGGTCCGCAGTGGATCACAAAAAAGACTTCCCTGATGATGAAGTGAAAACCTTGAAACCGGTAGGGTTATACCGTTACAAAAAGTGCAATAAACAGTGTTTGATAAAACAAATTACAATGTTTATTCCACTTTGTATAACGGTATAATGGTTTGAACCTTACCATCAGGGCAGCACAATCAAGACTCGAAAAATTACAATGTCTTTAAACCTCCACAATGTTTAATGCCTTGACTATAAATAATATATAAAGATAAAATAGTTGAAACAAATATTTATTAGCCATAAAAAGTCACAACATTTTTTAAATCATTCAAATATTAATTATTTTATTAAAGAAATATAGTATGTCCCCCTTTAGCTTTTATAACTTCTTTTACATGTTTTGGCATAGATTTAATGAGGTTTTTATTCCAGTTTTCCTATATTTGCTCATCTCGAAACCACATATTAATAACCGCTTTAATCCACTTCTGTTTCATTGTACAGTCTGTTTTCTGGATCCCAGCTCTACAAAAAGCTAAAATAAAATCAATTGAATTTATATCAGGGGAGGGTAATATTGTTTTCTTAGAAACAGGGGAGGGTAATATTGTTTTCTTAGAAACAGGGGAGGGTAATATTGTTTTCTTCGAAACAGGGGAGGGTAATATTGTTTTCTTAAAAACAGGGGAGGGTAATATTGTTTTCTTCGAAACAGGGGAGGGTAATATTGTTTTCTTAGAAACAGGGGAGGGTAATATTGTTTTCTTCGAAACAGGGGAGGGTAATATTGTTTTCTTAGAAACAGGGGAGGGTAATATTGTTTTCTTAGAAACAGGGGAGGGTAATATTGTTTTCTTAGAAACAGTTAATCATTATCTTAGATTTGTGTCATGGTGCCGAATATTGCTGGAATACTGCTTTTCCATTTATATTAACTTTCTCCAGCTCATTTATCAACCTCATGTCGATGCACTTGTTCCTATTAATGGAATTATGAATAGTCAGATATGTAAACAACTTCTTGATATGAGATTGATGAATAAACTGTAAAAAGTCAATGGAGAAGCAGTATTCCAGAATGATTCTGCACCATACCACAAATCTAAGATGTTGATTAACTATTATTCCCAAGAAAACAATATAAATTTGATTGATAATTTATAAGCTAAGCTAGAAGATGATTGAATGATTCTGCACCATACCACAAATCTAAGATGTTAATTAACTATTATTCCCAAGAAAACAATATAAATTTGATTGATAATTTATAAGCTAAGCTAGAAGATGATTGAATGATTCTGCACCATACCACAAATCTAAGATATTGATTAACTATTATTCCCAAGAAAACAATATAAATTTGATTGATAATTTATAAGCTAAGCTAGAAGATGATTGAATGATTCTGCACCATACCACAAATCTAAGATATTGATTAACTATTATTCCCAAGAAAACAATATAAATTTGATTGATAATTTATAAGCTAAGCTAGAAGATGATTGAATGATTCTGCACCATACCACAAATCTAAGATGTTAAATAATTATTATTCCCAAGAAAACAATATAAATTTGATTGATAATTTATAAGCTAAGCTAGAAGATGATTGAATTAGCATATGGTCTCGGGATTAGCAAATATTGAAAAACTGCAAAAAAAACTTATTGAATCCTTGCCAAAACGTGTACAAAAAGTTATAAAATTATAGATTTTTTATCAGTTTTAAATATGATAGATTTTTTATCGCGTCTGTTTTAATTTTCAGGTTGAAGAAGATTCTACGATTATCAAGCGTGCTGTCAAAAAATGCACACCCGGTCAACGATTCAAAGTTTCGTGCAACACTTGTACCTGCAACAAAGGAGGAGACGACTTCTTCTGTACCGAAAAGAAGTGTTTCGAAAACCCCATTGATATTGAAAAAATCGTTTGCCCTCCAGAACAGGACTTCAAAGTTGGCTGTAACACTTGCGTTTGCAACGAAGATGGATCTGACTACATCTGTGCGAGCAACAACTGTGAACATATTGAAGAAGCGGTGAAGATCTGCGATCCTGGAACTGAAAAGCAGGAAGACTGTAACAGTTGTTTCTGTAACGATGCTGGTACAGAATATGTTTGTACGGAAAAGAAATGTAACGTCGATGATGATATACCGCAGCTGGTTTGCACTCCAGGGTCTAAAGTGACAGTCGATTGCAACACTTGTATCTGTAATGCTTTTGGAAAAGATTTTATATGCACAAAAAAGAAATGTCCACAAGGCGTTGATAATTCTGCAGTTGCTTCCAGGTTGTGCCGTCCTTTAAGTATTTTTAAGGAACTTTGCAATACTTGCAGATGTAATTTGCGTGGAACTAAGGCTACGTGTACCACAAAAAACTGTGGACAGTAAAAGATCGCCTTTTTTTAAAAGCTAAGAAATTATTTTAGCCTAGACTAGGTTGAGATTCTTTTTAAAGTGACGATAAATGCCTAACGAACAAATAATTTTGTTTTTATATCCGTTATAAATTTTTTTGTAGCTATTTTTTTTAGCAATATTCTTAAGGTGCCTGGGTCTTGTGACATTAGAGTAGTGTAATGTATGACATTTATAAAAATGGAGTCGTATACAATACAACAACGCATTCAAATTGTTGAATTATTTTATGTATTGTAATCTCCGGAAACGGTAATGTTATAGTTCGGAAATTCTAGGATGAGTCCTGTGACAGCTCACAAATTTGCCCCAATACAACCTTGTAACGATGTTCAGTAATTTTAATTATTTTATCAACTTTAATATAAGCCTCGATTCTAATAAATAGCAAGTTATTTAGGTAAATACATTACATAAGGTTGTATTGGGGCAAATTTGTGAGCTGTCACAGGACTCATCCTAGAATTTCCTAACTATAATTGCCCACCAAGATCATGTGATCTGACACCGTTGGACTATTTTCTCTGGGGTTACGTGAAAAACCAGGTCTATAAGAATGACCCCCGATCAATTCCTGAGCTGAAGTTATTGGTGAGTTAGAACCGCAATTATGTCAAAATGTCATCGAAAATTTTGACAAAAGAGTGGACATCTGCGGAGCTGCAAGAGGTGGACATTTGGCGGATATTGTTTGTTTGTGTTTAAATTTCATACATTATACTTCAATGAACAATAAAAAGTATTTTGAAATCAAAGCAAATTGTGTGTTTTATTCAAGAATTTAAAAAAAATAGAATTAAAAAATCCGATCAATTTGAAAGACCATACGCAAGCACTTCCACATTTGAAATATAATCTGTCAAATATGTAAATAGATATTATAAGTAAATCACCATTAATTATATCTCATATAAGAATTGTATTTCCTAATACAACCTTAACTTAGATATTATTACCTAAACATTCATTGGTCACTTCTGCGGCCACTGACATGACCCCTGAAATGGGCACAGCTCTCATATGCGACCGCCTGATTTTCAAAAGAAAAAAAATATTTTAAAAAACATTTTCGAAGAACTAAAATTGAGTTGATACAAATAATAATGATTTATTCAACAAAAAACTTAATATCTCAAAAAATAAAAACTTGCCCTATAAAGGGTTAAACTTTCTATAGACTCAAGAGTCTGTTACTGAAGTATTGTCCTCCTGTGATGCTGAGCTCTAGCTATCTCTCCATCGTTTCGGGGGTCTCCCTGGTGGACGCCGTCCATCCGGCATCCCATGCAGAGCTATGTATGGAATTCTATTAGAATTCATTCTCTGTACATGTTGGTACCAGTATCGTCAACGCTGTCGTCCCCATCTGACCACATCTTGGACCTCACAGACCTCTCGGATTGTGGTATTCCTTACACGATCAAATCTTCCCAGCAATAGCGCGCAGAGTTCTCATTTCCGTTGTCCTTAACATACTTTTTGTCCTGACAGTGTCCGCCCTCGCTTCGATGCCATATATGAGAATAGGTCGCACACAGATCTTATAAATGCATTTTTATAGGAAATAAAAAGGAATAAAATGCTTTATGAACTTGGTGGTAAGACCCTTGTCTGCCGATCCGGAGGTTGCAGATTCGATCCCCGCTGTAACCCAGATTTTTTAAAATAGGATTCCAATCTGGTTAACACTTAGGGCCTTTAAAAACATCTTTCTGGTTGGTTGAAAGAGATTGACACATGACAATACACTCGTCAGGCTAAAAAAAAAAAAAAAAAACTATGTTATTTTATAAAAAATTGGAACAGATCCAATTGAATTTGTATGGGTTTGTATCAAAATAATTGATTCATTATACGGCTTTTCGCTTTATGGCCAATGTTTCCGGAACGTATCTAGGCCGTAAAGCGAGGTATGGGTGTATTTCTAATGTTTTTAAATTCAATTTTTTATATAATTTTTGTAACGGAAGTAAAACATTAACTCTACTTTATTTGAAATTATGATTTGTCAATTGTATATGGTTTATAAATTCTGAAAAATAGTGATTAGATAAAAAAACACTACTGTTCTTGTATTCTAGTGACCATTTTTCTTTGTGTCATTCCAATATATATATAATATTCTTCCATAAACACATTTTGTTTCATATATGCCGCTATTGTATAGCTTATCTTCATGAACTTTGGCGTTAAAAATAATTTATTTAAATAACAAAGCAATTTATTATTAAATATATTTAAATAGAGTTCCTCAAAGTTAAAGCTAAAAGCCTTTGATAAAAAAAAAACATTTTCCATAAGATTATCTGCTGAAAGTAGAGGTGTATTTGAATACCTTTGAGGAGAGATAATTCATTAACACGTTGACTGCCGATTACGCGTTTGTGCGTAATGAGAGGAGAGTGCTGGGTGGCGATCACGCACTTACGCGTAATATCATTATGTTACTTCTATTGGTCAGACTGCCGCCGGCACCCGTCGTAACACGTTGTTTGTGCGTTTGGCACTCAACGTGTTAAATAATGATATGGAAATAATTATTTTATTTTTATTTAGAATATCATTTTATGCCATGTAGTATATATACAGATGTGGAGATGTACCTAATTTATGCCATGTAGTACATATACAGATATGGAGATGTACCTAATTCCAATTATACATACGAGTATTTTACATTCTGTTTAAAGTACTACAAAATTGATTATCTTGTTATATTTAAAAATAAAAATACTACAAGTTAATCTATTCCATAGTTATTTAAACAAGGTATAAAATACAACAAGTTAATCTAGTTCTTTAAACAAGATATAAAATATTACAAGTTAATCTATTCTGTAGTTCTTTAAACAAGGCATAAAATACTATAAGTTAATCTATTCTGTAGTTCTTAAAACAGGATATAAAATACTATAAGTTAATCTATTCTGTAGTTCTTTAAACAGGATATAAAATACTATAAGTTAATCTATTCTGTAGTTCTTTAAACAAGGCATAAAATACTACAAGTTAATCTATTCTGTAGTTATTTAAACAAGATGTAAAATACTACAAGTTAATCTATTCTGTAGTTCTTTAAACAAGATATAAAATACTACAAATAAATCTATTCTCTAGTTCTTTAAACAAGATATAAAATATTACAAGTTAATCTATTCTGTAGTTCTTTAAACAAGATATAAATTACTACAAGTTAATCTATTCAGTAGTTCTTTAAACATGATATAAAATACTACAAGTTAATCTATTCTGTAGTTCTTTAAACAAGATATCAAATACTACAAGTTAATCTATTCTGTAGTTCTTTAAACAAGATATAAAATACTACAAGTTAATCTATTCTGTAGTTCTTTAAACAAGATATCAAATACTACAAGTTAATCTATTCTATAGTTATTTAAACAAGATTAAAATACTACAAGTTAATCCATTCTGTAGTTCTTTAAACAAGGCATACTATAAAATACTACAAGTTAATCCATTCTGTAGTTCTTTAAACAAGACATAAAATTTATTTTATTTCTAGTAAATATCTTAAATATGTTATGATTTATCTTTTCAGTTTAATTTTGTATAAATTCTAATAAATAATGCTTTGATACATCCTTCGCAAATATAAATATTCTGCATAATACGATTGAATTGTTTTTTTATTCAATTATATACAACGCATTAACCTATTTTATACACCATTTTCCTATTCCAATTATTTGTAAAACTATAAAATATTGATTCTGGTTTATTTAACCCAGGCTTGGCCAACCTAAATTGCCCCACGGGCCGCATTGACCACCTAAAATTGTCCAAGGACCGCCTATATGTAAATAAAAATAATTGCAAATTTTGTTACAATATTTTTTTTCATTCGTACTGATTAATTTGGATACAGAGCTTCACATAAAGTGTTCAATCAGTGTAAATCTGAAAAAATAACGATACTACAACTAGATACGAAGAGAAAACATGTATTGAAGCAACAACAAAATGTATATGTATGGTAAAAAAAAAACTAATTTGTCATATATGACCCCGGGCCGCACATAAGGGTGCCGCGGGCCTCATGGGTCCCGCAGGCCGTGGTTTGGCCAGTCTTGATTTAATCCATGTCGTCGTTGCTGAGTATCGTAGTCGAGGAATTCACAACACGTGTGATTGCGAACTATGACTTACTTATTTACCGTAGTGTTTTTTAACCTGAAGACTTGATTTCATCGGAGACGATGAAAGGTACTATATGAATGAATGAATTAATCATTGATTCACTGTTCCGATTAACTTATGACAAATTTTGTTGTGGGCCGTAGTTAGCATTCAAGCTAAGGATGTGGGCATACTTAGTTCGATTCCTGGCAGATTCACTTTTATGAGCATATTTGAATTAAAGAATCTAGATGGCGCTCTTGTCAGCAATATTGAATCTTTCAATCTCCCTTAATTCTTTGACGAAACACTCTTTAGGTGATTGTAATGGTCAGGAAACAGTGCTGTATCAAAAAATGTGCTGTAAGATAAAAATGTTACGAGACTCAGTCATTCATTCCTATGGTTGCCCTCAGTGAGATACAGGCAAAAGCCTAGTTTACTAGGGACACGACAAATGAAAGGCAACAAACCCAGATTCATTAAAATTTTGTGTCCAAATTAAATCACCTGTTGTTTTTTCGCAAATTATGTATACCATATTTCTTGTCATGAGTACATAAATAAAATTTGTTTTTATTCTCAATGGGCCACTAAAACATTTACTACCTTGATCAAAAAGTTTTAGGACTTGATTCATAAAATCTAAAATACAAGTTTATTCATCAAAATCGATATGGTCCTCTTCAAAGTACTCCCCATCGACTGCAACGCACTTACGCCAGCGCTTGATCCAATCCTCGAAACACCGCTGATACTCAATTTTCGGTATGTCCATCAGAGTCGTCTTCGATTTTTTCATGAAATCCTCTCGGGTGATGTAACGCGTTCCGCGAAGCGGGTTTTTAAGTCGGTTGAACAGGAAAAAGTCGCAGGGAGCCAGATCAGGTGAATTCGAAGGCTGCTGGATAGTAGTCGTGTTGTTTTTTGTCAAAAATTCATGGAAATCATATCTTTCGCGATTTCGACGCGGTCCTTTTTTTGCATGAAATTGAGGTCTTTCGGCACCAGTTTTGCAGCGACACGTCTGAGGCCCAAATCACTATCCAAAATGTCTTGAGCGGATCTATAAGCGATGTTCAAGTACTTTCTCAGCTCTCTGATGGTCAATTTGTGGTTTTCAGCCAACATTTCTTTGATTTTATCGATGTTTTCATCAGTTTTCGACTGCCACTGCATTCGTCATCCTCGACCGACTCACGACCACTTCTGAAGCGTTCGTGCCACCGAAAAACACTTCTCCAACATTTCCAAGCTTTGCGGACCGTTAAATCCGTTTTTCATACAAAATTTAATGCAAACTCGTTGATGCACAGTTGATGCCATTTTCAAACTTGTAAAAAATCGAAAACACACACAAAGGTAGATGTACTCAGTACAGCGTAACTTTTACAAATGTCAAGCTATGACGCTGAAATTTGAAGAGAAGTGTCAATGATAGATGTGGTAACCTAACAAAAAAAAAGGATTCCAATCGGGTGACTGACAGCGCCACACGGTGGCCGGCCCTAAAACTTTTTGATCAAGGTAGTATACTCGAACTGGACAATATCAGAATCTATCAAGATGATACTCCACAATAGTATTTTGTTGTTGGTCGTGCAGTAACGCACTGGAACGAAACCAGTTCGAACGTCGCTCTGTGCTACTCCCCTCGAATAACAGAGGTATTTTTTTCTGTATTGTAGGGTATAAATTTATGACTTCAGTTATATATATTCTTTCAAAAGGAAAAATATATGCCGATGTACTCCAATCATCTCACTTCGGTGTGCCATCAGATTCAGTTGTTGCACATCAACAAACTCACCAGTCATACAGCGGTATGACTGGTGAGTTTGTTGATGTGCAACAACTCACTCACTTAAAACAGACTCTACAGTATGGCTTAGCCAACTAAATTGACGTTCGAATGACGAAGAGATCCTCGATTACAAAACCTAGCAACGAATGGTGCCAACTTTGATATACGGGAGCGAAACGTTGAGTTGGAAAAAGACTGAGATGACCTGAACAAATGCTGAGCAAACTGAACAAATGCTGAGGAAAGGTTTTCTTGATTTTGATTGGGTCTTAAAATGTTATACATACTAAAGAAAATTTTGCATGGTTCCTGTGACGTTTCACAAATTTGCCCCAATGCAACCTTGTAACGACGTTCAGTAATTATAATTATTTTATCAACTTTAATATAAGCCTCGATTCTAATAAATAGCAAGTTATTTAGGTGAATACATTACATAAAACTAACAATAATGACAAATTAATACATCTTGTTACAAATTAGCAAAAATGTGTCAGTTTGTTAAAATCAAATAATATTTGGCGACGTTCGTCAAAAGTCACTACGTTAGTCTGCATTGGATAGGGATGGGGTATACGATAGTTGTATTTTTGATTTTTTATCATAAAATTAAATGTTCGTAATTATAGTTCGGAAATTCTAGGATGAGTCCTGTGACAGCTCACAAATTTGCCCCAATGCAACCTTGTAACGACGTTCAGTAATTATAATTATTTTATCAACTTTAATATAAGCCTCGATTCTAATAAATAGCAAGTTATTTAGGTAAATACATTACATAAAACTAACAATAATGACAGATTAATACATCTTGTTACAAATTAGCAAAAATGTGGCAGTTTGTTAAAATCAAATAATATTTGGCGACGTTTGTCAAAAGTCACTACGTTAGTCTGCATTGGCTAGGGATGGGGTATACGATAATTGGATTTTTGATTTTTTTATACATAAAATTAAATGTTCGTAATTAGTATTAATTCATAGTGGATCTTGGCCTATTTAAAGATAGATACAAATCATACAATACATTAGAAAGTCAGTATAATGAAAATTAGGAATTAAACCGTCAGTTTAGAGAAACACAATTTTTCGATTTACAATATATAAAAAAAATTTACCCATCCCTTTGAGACATGACATTTCAAACGTCACAGGGACCATGCTACATTTTCTTGAGTATAATAAAGTACTTTTTTGTGTTGGCAATATTGCAATAAAAAATTGTGATAAACAGCATATCATAGATTTATTTTTACACATAAAATGATCAACGATTAACCCTTACAGGCACAGGTAAACTTTACTTATTTTTGCTCAGGCTGCACAAAAAATAAAATGTCAAGTTTTTCATTATTTTTTTTAACGTGTTTGAAAAATGATACATACAAATGCTTAATTAACATATTTCCACTTCCTCGGTAGGTCAAGGAACTCCTGGTGAGGTGGTACAACTTATGTACCACTAGTCCATATTTCCACTGGTACTTCTAATGTACCACCCAATAATGCCGAAATACATCCAAGTAAAATTAATTTTTAACCTAAGTATAAATTAACAACAATTACTGAAGTCAATTTTATCACAACACAACTATTTTTTACTAAAATTAATACAAATATATAACGTTTTCTTTTATACGCACAAGTCGGCACACCAAGAACAACTAACTGTCAATAATATTAGAAGCTAAATGAATTTGAACAGGACCAGACCTGCAGCTGTGCGGACATGAGTCATAAGTATTATATTATACGAAGTGGTACATAATCTGAGCGTTCGTGCAGCAATAGAGAGAGGTTTAATAAGTGGTACATTGCGTGTACCATTGTGCAGTACTGCGTCAAAAAGAGGTGGTACATAACGTGGACCACTAAGCCTGTAAGAGTTAAACGGTTGGTAAATGATTATCAAAAGTTGCCTTGATTTTGATTAGGTCTTAAAGTGTTAAAAGATCTCTGTCCTATTATATTTTTGTACGATCTCTTTTGGCAGGGAGATGCTCCGGTACAGGAGAAGAAATGCGACCCGAGCAAGGAGTTCCGACTGGACTGCAACACCTGTTTATGTACGGCGGATGGAACTGACTTTGCCTGCACCAGGAACGATTGTGCGAAAACAACTGTTAAAAGAGGTACATTACTATTTCTGTAATAAGTATACAATACTTCATTTATTTACATCCAATAAATAGTATCTTGATTATTCGTGGATGCATTAACCGGGGCAGTAAAAAACTTCCATTTTGAATTCGACTACATAATATTGTACCAAAGAAAATTTAACTATAGTTCGGAAATTCTAGGATGAGTCCTGTGACAGCTTACAAATTTGCCGCAATACAACCTTGTAACGATGTTCAGTAATTTTAATTATTTTATCAACATTAATATAAGCCTCGATTCTAATAAATAGCAAGTTATTTAGGTAAATACATTACATTAGGCTGTATTGGGGCAAATTTGTGAGCTGTCACAGGACTCATCCTAGAATTTCCGAACTATAGTGTAATTGGTATTCTTATTTATTTAACACTTTTATTGCAATACAATCTGGCGTGCGTATTGCCAGGCGGCAATCTCTTCCAACCAACCAGACAAAAGTAAATGAAGCAAGTTACGTGGTCGCATAAATCATTCAAATAACTAGCCATCCCCACGACATTCATAAACATATACGTGAGCATATGCCCACGAATCCCACAAAGACCGACAATCAGCCGAACATTCTTTTTCATATAAAGTGAGATATCATCAATCAAAAGGAAAGGAAGGGATGGTGGAGAGGAAAGGAAAAGAAAAATCAGGAATGAAACATGTTATTTTACTGACTAGAAATTAAGAGGTTTTTCAGTCGCTTCTTAAAGCATTGCAAGGGCTGAGCGAGTCTTATATTGGTTTGTAACTGATTCCAGAGTCTCACTGCATAGACAGTAAAGTAAAGGACGACGTAAAGAAAGAGGAGCGGTGAATTGGAAAGGTCAATAGACAATCTCTGTTTGAGCGTAGCGCTAATCCATGCTTGAAAAGACGTTGAAAATTTTCGGTGAGATAAGAGGGTGCGGCGGGACAGTTAAGGCTATTATACAATAGAGACAGTATGTGAATTTGGCGTCTATTTCTAACATTCAACCAGTTCAATGCCTTCTGGTATGAAGTTATATGATCGTACTTACGTAGGTTGAAAATGAATCTTAAGCACACATTTATGTGTAATAGAAACATGGTAATATGTAATAGAAAATAAAACTGGCGAAATCGTGATTTCCATTTCGTGGCGTGTACGTAAATTATTATTTTGATTTTAGTTATACGTAGTGGTGTATTTATTATTGACTTTTTTAATTAATTATTTATGCTTTTATTTTATGTCTTCAATTTTGTATCGCATATCAAGTTTTGTTTTAATTTTTTTGATGTATTGTCTACGGGTGTTTTCAACCCTTTAAATTTTTTTATAGCTGATTAATTAAAACTGTACTGTATTCGTCCATGTGCATAATAATACATTTATGCTACAACTTAGAGGTACAATTTTTGTTAGTTTGAATTACATAAGTTGAATGATGTATAAAAATAATAATAACAAACAAATGTATTCAATAAGACCATAATAACACTACATAGGCCGCGTAGTCACACAGGTAAATGTTGCCAGGGGCCGAGTAATAAAACCATATTAACACTACATAGGCTGCGCAGTTACACAGGTAAATGTTGCCAGGGGACAGGTAATAAGACCATAAACACTACATAGGCCGCTCGGTTACACAGGTAAATGTTGCGAGGGGCCAGGTAATAAGACCATATTAACACTACATAGGCTGCGCAGTTACACAGGTAAATGTTGCCAGGGGCCGAGTAATAAGATCATATTAACACTACATAGGCTGCGCAGTTACACAGGTAAATGTTGGCAGGGGACAGGTAATAAGACCATAAACACTACATAGGCCGCGCGGTTACAGAGGTAAATGTTGTCAGGGGACAGGTAATAAGACCATAAACACTACATAGACAGCACGGTTACACAGGTAAATGTTGCCAGAGGCCAGGAATAAGACCATATTAACACTACATAGGGCACGCGGTTACACAGGTAAATGTTGCCAGGGGCCAGGTAATAAGACCATATTAACACTACATATGCTGCGCGGTTAGATAGGTAATTTCCAGACAACTCAATTGTATTTTTAAGAATTAGAATAGCAACGAAAAGTTTGTCACAATGACATCTATCCGACAAATACGTAACTAATTTCCGGACAACTCAATTGTATTTTTAAGAATTGTTTTAAATGTAGAAATGAAATATCATCCCCACCTGCAGCTATCGGTGATCCTGATTTCACGTGCACTCCAGGAGAGCGTTTCAACGAAGTTTGCAACACTTGTGTGTGTGGTCTGGATGGCAAGTCTACTCTGTGTACCCGCATACAGTGCAATCCCACACAGCGAGTCCAGAGAGGTACACGTCATAAAGTATAATGTTTCCAATATATTCAGGTTAAGATTAAAGTGTTATTTCTCTAACAATGAGAATGCTTTTTTGATTTACTTGCAAAGTCCATCCAAGGATATCCAAAAATAATTACTAAATACTTAATTATTACGCCTACTTACTTTCTATCCCATCATGCCATGCCCCTTACCATTCCTGCTCTGCTGTTGCTGCATAATACTAATCACCATATGTGTACAGCACCGGTACAAAGACTAAAATAAGTGGACGGCTGCCGCTAAATACTCGGAGAATCCGGTTTACTTCTTGTGTTTTCGGATAAAAGTAGCAGGGTGAAGAGATTCCTCTTTAGCAGGTAGAAGTTTGTCGTAAATAAAACACAGAAGACATTCCAGAAACTGAGAATGTAATTTGCTTATTTTCCGTTCCTTATGTACAGCCCATCGCTCATCGTAAGCCCCTTTATTCGCCCGTGTATGCCGTCGCAGCTTACTAGATACTTGTTAGATACCATGTATACCACGCGCTTTCTGCATGCATGGGCTGTTCGATTATTTATAGTGACTATTACGAAGGCCACGCATAAGGAACGTTTCATTACAATGGGTACAATGATTATATTTTTTTCTCTACAATATTTACACAGCAATTAAAAATAAAATCATATATTTTAGGTGACGCATACGTCCGATATAATATTATTTATCTTAACCTGCCGCGCTTTTCGTTTTGGTTTAGCCCCAATACAACCATGTAACTATGTTCAGTAATTTTAATTAATTTATCAACTTTAATATAAGCCTCAATTCTAATAAATAGCTAGTTATTTAGGTAAATACATATAGGATGAGTCCTGTGAGCTGTCACAGGACTCATCCTATAATTTCCGAACTATAATTTTAATTCGATAGCACGTGTTTCAAAATTTAAATATGATATGCAGTATCTTCTGTATATGTTTTGTTACATTTTCACTTCACGTGCCGAAAATGAAACAAAACATAATGTGGCCATTATGTTTTGCTTCATTTTCGGCTTCACGCCATTAGGAAAATTATGTAAAATATTGTTTATTAAACTTTTATATATACGAATATATATACATCTAGCATATGAAATCCCTATAGTAAAAATACACTGAAAAAAAAGAAACCCAAATACAATAAACGAAAATGGAAAATTAATCAAATTACAAAAAAACAACAAAGACATGATCAAAATAAAATAACCAGTCTACCCAGTCACATAATATATCTCCTACAGAGCTCAACGCAGAGCTATACATTCTGCAAATGCAGCGGCTCAACACTGCAATTCAACAAAAAAGGCCGGATCGGCAATGTGGCGTTATTCTGCAACACGATAACGCCCGCCCTCATATCGCCAACATTACGAAAAATGCCATTCAAACGCTTGGTTGGGAAGTCCTGCCGCTCCCTCCATATTCTCCAGACCTCGCGCTGTCGGTTTCCACCTTTTCCTGTCGCTTTCGAACAATTTGCGCGGCGTTTCCTTCAATAATGACGTCAAATTGCGGACATGGTTGGACGAATTCCTCGAGTCAAGACCGGAGTGTTTTTATCGCACAGGCATTGAAAAACTTGAGAACGTTGGCAAGAAGTTGTAAATAATGAAGGAGAATACATCATTGACTAATTTGTTGTAATTTTTTTTGTTGTGTCCTCTTGTTCTCTTCATTTGGAAAAAAAAACGGACACAACTTATGTTAACTCCAATATTTATTATTTATTAACTGCCATTGTACAAAATCTAATTTCGTTACGAAAATTACATAAAAAAGAAACAAAATTTAAATGACCAACCTAACCTAACCTAACATTGTAAATAATGTGTTTGTTTATTAATTTTTAAAGGCCATTGTAAAAAGATCTTATACCAATTACAAAATTTGCACAAAAAACTCAACAAAAATTATTTTTTGTAATTATTTCAAATAACCAACCTAACGTAATCTAATATTTTAATTAATATATTTATTTATTAATTTTAACAGCTGTAAAAAATGTAATTTTAATTATAAAATTTGAACAAAGACACAAAAAGAAACTTAATTCAAATGGCCAACCTTACCAAACCTAACCTAACATTTTGATTAATATATGATATTTATTAATTTTAGCAGTCATTGTAAAAAATCGAATTTCAATTACAAAATTTGCACAAAAAACACATAAAAAGAAACGAAATTCAAATGAGCAACCTAACCTAACCTAACATTTTAATTAATATATTTATTAATTTTAGCAGTCATTGTAAAAAATCGAATTTCAATTACAAAATTTGCACAAAAAATATATAAAAAGAAACAAAATTCAAATGAACAACCTAACCTAACCTAATCTAATATTTTAATTATCTCGCCATTTTGCTGTTGGGGTAGGCATATAGGACAGAGCGCCAGACTTTCCTGTCTATACGATAGGCGTATTCTGATTATAACACATTAGTGTTTTTGCGAAATTTCTCAGCACGACACGTATTTACGTAAAATTTTGCTGGTCGTTAATGTGTTAACACTTGCCTTACTGTGCTAAAAAAAATCCGCCTGCCATGGTGCTGGACGCTAAGCGTCCAGTGAAAAATGTATATTTTAGATTAAAATTATGCAAAATCTGCTAGGTTATTTTTTGTAATTAGCTATAAAAATCATTTTATTATGTATTAAAACGTCGAACAATCAAATGAAATATAAGTCCTGGTCACTTGCTATCCATCACAGGGTGGCAAGTATTAAACAACCTCTTTAAGAATTCATACACTTAATACAAAAAAACTGCATTTAAATGATCATAAATTTGTTATCTATTCAGATGTGAACAATCGTATCTACAATTGTAATCCCGGAGAAAGGTTTTTTTACGACTGCAACAGCTGTTTATGTGGCCCTGATGGACAAAGTGCAACCTGTACACTTAAAACTTGCTTTAACTCAGCAGTTCTAAGCCCCGATCATTCAATGACACCATATAAATCTAACCAAGGTACACGAGTTTATTCAGTGCATGCTCTATTTCATATTTTACCTTTGTTAGAAACTATAGTACGGACCCATCAGATCATAAAAAGCCCTTTTTTCTTCCTTAGGAGTTAATTTTTTTACATATTTTTGAAATATGATAGGAAAGAAAAATATAGTTATAAATGTATGTCAATTGAAAGGAGTGTGTCAACTGAGAAATATATTTATAGGTATGTATCAACAGAGAAAGTAATTGATAGGTGTGTGTCAAATGAGAAATATATTTATAATCGGTGTGTGACAAATGAGAAAGATATTGATAGGCGTATGTAAACTGAGAAATATATTGATAGGTGTGTATCAACTGAGAAATATATTGATAGGTGTGTGTCAAATGGGAAAGATATTATAAATGAGTGTGTGACAAATGTGAAGGATATTCATAGGTGTGTAAAGTGAGAAATATATTGCTAGATGTGTGCCAACTGAGAAAGATATTGGTAGGTGTGTGTCAAATGGGAAAGATTTTATTAATAGGTGTGTGACAAATGGGAAAGATATTGATAAATTTATATAAATTGATAGGAGTGTGTCAACTGATAAAGATATTGATAGGTGTGTGTCAAATGGAAAATATATTATTCATAGGTGTGTGACAAATAACAAAGATATTTATATGTGTATGTAAACTTCAAGAAGAGTTCAAATTGCTGCAAACCAGTCTTAGGACTGCAACCACGGAAGGAAGGATGTAAACTGATAAATATATTGCTAGGTGTGTGTCAATCAAGAAAGCTATTGATAGGTGTGTGTCAAATGGGAAGATTTTATTAATAGGTGTGTGACAAATGGGAAAGATTTTATTAATAGGTGTGTAACAAATGGGAAAGATATTGATAAATTTATATAAATTGATAGGAGTGTGTCAACTGAGAAAGATATTGATAGGTGTGTGTCAAATGGGAAAGATTTTATTAATATGTGTGTGACAAATAGGAAAGATATTCATAAATTTATAGAAATTGATAGGAGTGTGTCAACTGAGAAAGATATTGATAGGTGTGTGTCAAATGGGAAAGATTTTATTAATATGTGTGTGACAAATGGAAAACATATTGATAAATTTATATAAATTGATAGGAGTGTGTCAACTGAGAAAGATATTGATAGGTGTGTGTCAAATATATTATTCATAGGTGTGTGACAAATGACAAAGATATTTATATGTGTATGTAAACTGATAAATATATTGCTTAGTGTGTGTCAATCAAGAAAGCTATTGATAGGTGTGTGTCAATCTAGAAAGATATTGACAGGTATGTGTCAACTGAAAACAAGAAGTCTTTACTAATCAATTGAATGCGATATCTTTAAAGTTACTAGATTTTTAAAACTCGAAATTGGGACCAATAATCTCCTCAACAATCCCTTAAATAATTTATTTCATGTGTTATTTATAATTAAGGCATTAAATACTGTGGAGGTTTAAAGACATTGTTATTAGTTTATTCCACTTTATATAACAGTATAACCCTACTGGTTTCAAGGTTTTCACCTCATCACCAGGGAACACAAACAAGACTGAAATTTGTTCAAACTAATGGAGCAAAGTTATTTTATTATTCCTTTTTGATGCTAATGACATCTATCTGAAAAAAATATCAATCTACTTTCTTGACATGACTCAATTAAATGCTCTATTTTTCTTGTACTACAGGTAGTCGTCGACTTACGATGCCACTCGGTTCCGATAAACAGGTCGTAAGTTGATCTGGTCGTAAGTCGGCTTATGCAATAATTTCCGTACATATGTAAATTATAGTGCGTGCTATTATAAAACTGTTTTCAATGTTCTTGTTATAATCAGTGTATCACCATTCATTTATCGGGGTTCTCTATGGTTTATTTTTTTATTATTTTTCGAGTTTGTCTTTATCATATATCAGCATGCAACTGATGACTTACGACGGCACTCGGTTCCGATAAACAGGTCGTAAGTTGATCTGGTCGTAAGTCGGCTTATGCAATAATTTCCGTACATATGTAAATTATAGTGCGTGCTATTATAAAACTGTTTTCAATGTTCTTGTTATAATCAGTGTATCACCATTCATTTATCGGGGTTCTCTATGGTTTATTTTTTTATTATTTTTCGAGTTTGTCTTTATCATATATCAGCATGCAACTGATGACTTACGACGGCACTCGGTTCCGATAAACAGGTCGTAAGTTGATCTGGTCGTAAGTCGGCTTATGCAATAATTTCCGTACATATGTAAATTATAGTGCGTGCTATTATAAAACTGTTTTCAATGTTCTTGTTATAATCAGTGTATCACCATTCATTTATCGGGGTTCTCTATGGTTTATTTTTTTATTATTTTTCGAGTTTGTCTTTATCATATATCAGCATGCAGCTGATGACTTACGACGGCACTCGGTTCCGATAAACAGGTCGTAAGTTGATCTGGTCGTAAGTCGGCTTATGCAATAATTTCCGTACATATGTAAATTATTATATAATGCGTGCTATTATAAAACTGTTTTCTATGTTCTTGTTATAATCAGTGTATCACCATTCATTTATCGGGGTTCTCTATGCTTTCTTTTTTTATTATTTTTCGAGTTTGTCTTTATCATATATCAGCATGCAGCTGATATTCGAATATCTCTAAGTTTCGCTTTGTTTTTTTTATTTTTACATTTGTTAGGATTAAGTAAAAAAATATGCTTCAGTTAAATTAGTTAAATATTATATTAATAAAACATATGAAAATACAAAATACAGGTGTTTGTTATACATATAAACTTTTTATTTGCCGCTTGTTTACTTTTTCGCATAAACATGTTGAGCTTTGTCTGGATTGTTTGTTTCTTCTTCTCCTCGTATATTTCACGATATGGGTGAAACACGTCGTGTGACATCCGTTCAATCCTTGCAAATCGTTCGATGTTTGGGTCCATCTCTTCAAAATATGTAAGAAGTTTTCATTCTCCTTTTTGTAGACATCTCGGAAGGGTTTTAAAATGCTTATATCAAGACAACACGTTCTTATTGGACGAAGCCGCAGCTAATGCTGACCGCGATGCGCACAAGCACATAGTAATACAATATGTAGCGTACATGGACTGCTAGCGCCACACTTAGCGCAGGCGGACAACTGATCGCAGATTGTGGTCGTAAAGTCGAACAGTCGTAAGTCGACGACTAACTGTACATAAACTTGTCAATAATATATCCTTCTGCATTGTTAACAAGACAACACGTTCTTATTGGACGAAGCCGCAGCTTATACTGACCGCGATGCGCACAAGCGCATAGTAATACAATATGTAGCGTACATGGACTGCTAGCGCCACACTAAGCGCAGGCGGAAAACCGATCGCGGATTGTGGTCGTAAAGTCGAACAGTCGTAAGTCGCATAGGTCGTAAGTCGACGACTACCTGTTCATAAACTTGTCAATAATATATCCTTCTGCATTGTTAACAAGACAACACGTTCTTATTGGACGAAGCCGCAGCTTATACTGACCGCGATGCGCACAAGCGCATAGAAATACAATATGTAGCGTACATGGTCTGCTAGCGCCACACTTAGCGCAGGCGGACAACCGATCGCAGATTGTGGTCGTAAAGTCAAACAGTCGTAAGTCGCATAGGTCGTAAGTCAACGACTACCTGTACATAAACTTGTCAATAATATATCCTTCTGCATTGTTAACAAGACAACACGTTCTTATTGGACGAAGCCGCAGCTTATACTGACCGCGATGCGCACAAGCGCATAGTAATACAATATGTAGCGTACATGGTCTGCTAGCGCCACACTTAGCGCAGGCGGACAACTGATCGCAGATTGTGGTCGTAAAGTCGAACAGTCGTAAGTCGCATAGGTCGTAAGTCGGCGACTACCTGTACATAAACTTGTCAATAATATATTCTTCTGCACTGTTAACAAGACAACACGTTCTTATTGGACGAAGCCGCAGATAATGCTGACCGCGATGCGCACAAGCGCATAGTAATACAATATGTAGCGTACATGGACTGCTAGCGCCACACTTAGCGCAGGCGGACAACCGATCGCAGATTGTGTTCGTAAAGTCGAACAGTCGTAAGTCGACGACTACCTGTAATTACCTGTATACGAAGGAATTAATTACTTCATATTGTTAAAAAAAATTATCTCATTTCAAAATTAAGTTAGTTTTTAAATGAGAATTTTATAAAGTAAAATGTTGCATGGAACTGAAATGAAAATTTAAACGAATGTTTAAACTGATGTTTTATGAATTCAGATGTGAAACCGACTATTAACAATTGCGTCCCCGGTGAAAGGTTCATGAACGATTGCAACACGTGTATGTGTGGTCCGGATGGTAAGGGTGCAGCTTGCACACGTAAAATGTGCTTACATATACTAGACGTCCCTCCAACTGATCAACAGTATTCCCGATCAAAGAGAGGTATTTGAATGATTCAAAGTAATTCTCCGCTTTAAAGTCATTGCATTATTAACGCTGCATGTTTTAACATTTTATATATTGTATAAACTAGCTGAAAACCCCATCCAAGGATGTGCGCAAATAATAACTTAATACTCATTAATTGTCACTTAAGTTTAGAAAATAAATTACCTAATTAACTATTAAGTATTAACTATAAATTAATTAATTAACTATTAACTATAAATTATCTAATTAACTATAGTAAATACCTACCTTCCAATTGCCAATTCGTTTTACTGCGATAGCAAGTGTTTCAAAATTAGAATACTCACGTTATGCTTCTGCATATATGTTTTGTTTCATTTTCCCTTCACGGTCACAGTATGTTTTGTTTCATTTTTGGCTTCAGATATGCTCTTAGATAATAACTACCTTCCAATTGCAAAATCATTTTACTTCAATAGCAAGTATTTCAAAATTAGAATAGTCATGTTACACAGTAGCTTCTACATGCATGTTTTCTTTCATTTTCCCTTCACGGTCCCAGTATGTTTTGTTTCATTTTTGGCTTCAGGCATGCTCTTAGATAATAACTACCTTCCAATTGCAAAATCATTTTACTTCAATAGCAAGTATTTCAAAATTAGAATAGTCATGTTACACAGTAGCTTCTACGTGCATGTTTTGTTTCATTTTCACTTCACGGTCCTAGGATGTTTTGTTTCATTTTTGGCTTCAGACATGCTCTTAGATAATAACTACATACCTTCTAATTGCCAACTCGTTTTTCTGCGATAGCAAATGTTTCAAAATTAGAATACTCACGTTACGCAGTAGCTTCTGCATGTATGTTTTGTTTCATTTTAACTTCACGGTAACAGTATGTTTTGTTTCATTTTTGGCTTCAGATATGCTCTTAGATAATAACTACCTTCCAATTGCCAACTCGTTTTACTGCGATTGCAAGTGTTTCAAACTTTCACGTTACGCAGTAGCTTCTGCATATATGTTTTGTTTCATTATCTCTTAACGGTCACATTATGTTTGGTTTCATTTTTGGCTTCAGACATGCTCTTAGATAATAATTACCTTCCTATTGCCAACTCGTTTTAGTGCGATATTTAGTGTTTCAAAATTAGAATACTCACGTTACACAGTAGCTTCTACATGTATGTTTTGTTTCATTTTTACTTCACGGTAACAGTCTGATTTGTTTCATTTTTGGCTTCAGACATGATCTTAGATAATAGCTACTTTCCAATTGCCAACTCGTTTTACTTCGATAGCAAGTGTTTCAAAATTAGAATACTCACATTATGCAGTAGTTTCTACATATACCAGAATGTTTTGTTTCATTTTTGACTTCAGACATACCCTTTGATAATAACTTAATACTTGTTAATCGTTACACCTACTTACATTCCATGCCATTATGTCATGTCCCTTACAGGGTAGGCAGAGAGAATCTGTACATTCCAGCCCTTACAGAGATCCAGAGCCTCTACAACATCCATAGTTTGTCTCCTGCAACTCCATCTATTTATACTTTACATCTTGCCCTCTTTCAATGGTTGACTAACGTGCTCCTTCAGTGCAACTCTCGGACATGTTCTTTTCCTCGATCTCCTTCATTCAGTCACATATATTTTCTCAGTCATCCTATCCTCGTTCATGTCGTTCATATTACCAATTATCATATAATTTGCCTTAGCCTGCCGATGTCCCTTATTTTGGTTTAGTCTCTGATCCTCATTAGAAGATTGTCTATGTTCAGCGTTTATAGTTTGTTACGGTAGTCTTCATTATTCTGTTTTTCTTTCACACACTCTTCTTCTGTCAATCTTGGTCTTCCAAGAATTTTTATTATATATTCGGTGTTAACATAAGTTGTGTCGGTTTTTTTTTCCAAATTTAAAAATGAGCACCAAAAGTAAAACAAAATGGTAAAGGTTATACGTCATTCGAAAAAAAAAATTCTGCTCTACAAGATATTGTGTTTGCTTTTACGTTACATATATTATTTTATTTGATTACAAGCCTTCAAAATGGAATGTCAAGTAGAAGAAAGTTAGCATTTTCGACACATTCTTCTGTTTGCGTTCAGTATCACGGACCCACCGTTCGTTCAGTATCACGTACCCACCGAGATTCAAATTTCGAATTATTTTCGGAGAGAATCCAAATATTCCTCTCTCGCTCTCTTGTATTCAAAATTCAATTATCGTATTCTTTCTTTGACGACAACCATCGTATGGGTTTTGGCCTATTTATACTATTTTAGCGAATGTCCTTGTTGGACGCGCTGATGATTTTGATTGTTTGTTATTTAAATAAAATACGTCAATTAGCAATGCGGAAGCAGAGAGTGAATGAATCGATGAATAATAAATAGTGATTAATGATCAATGATGCTTTATTTATCGGTAAGTAGGTATTTATACATTTCAGAACGGGGCGCGTGAGTGCGCCCGCAATATATTTTTATCACCCTCTGTGCGTGCCGAGATGGTCGATCGAAATATTGCAGACGTCGCGAATAATATTGTGGGTAGATAATTTGTTGGCGAAAACGGCGAGACAGCGTGATGCGTTCTCTTTCTACTGTGGAATGTATCGTAAATAGTATTCGTGGGTAAACAATATCAATGTTTTAGTATGCGACCTTTGGACATATCCGAAGGTCGTTTCGTCGGTCATTGACCGTGCGTGTTGACAATATTCAGGGACGACCGTAGTTCCTACACTATGATATCTGCATTCTATAGTACCCATTACATCACTACTGTCCAGTTTGAGTATATATTCATTTTGTATCACCTTCAATTATATTGTAAAAACAAATCTATACCATACATAATCTCTTTGTCATTTTATAGTCACAATTTTATTTGGCTCTGTTTCAGAGGTGAATTTCCCAGGATTCCATTGCACTCCCGGGCAAGCCTTTATGGATAAATGTAACAGGTGTATGTGCTCCGCAGATGGTAGGACTGCCGCTTGCTCGAAACAAAAATGCAACAAACGCAAAAGAGGTACAGTAATGCATGCAGCATCACTGTACGTAACATAATCAACTAACTACAAGAAATCTTTACTTTTAAAAATCATCTCAGCGTGCTTTTCTTAACCTTACTTAAAACATCAGCCTTAAATTCACACATGATGAGGTAACATTAAAAAAATATCATGTCTATCGGATATAAAAATGAGTTGATAAAGCAGATTTCTTCTTATCGATGTACGGAGCCGTTTAACATTTTCATTTAAATGAAAAAAAAAGTACATAAATCATTTTAAAATTATAATAAAAACCTGTATTTTTATCAAAAAGAATCTTGTCCAGACTTCAAACCATTCAAAAAATATCATGTCCGAATTAACCAATCATAGCTTTCCGATTGTGTCTAACTTCACACCAGTTTACCAGCAACTGTCAGTTTTAAATCGTATGTGCAGTGTAATGTCATTATACAGCTTTATCTACCTACATATATTTATAGTTTTAAAGTAATATTTCTTCTTATTTTGTAACACTTTACTTATTTTATTTGATTAAATTTAAAATAAATTACTCTACCCAATTATTTTATGTATAATATTTTTGAAATCGAACAAAAAACATAATGTCCCAGACCTGTTCAATAAAAAAAGATTGAAGTAGAATTGTTCACTCAAAAAGGATCGTGTCTATATTTTAAACTAGAATAACTATTTTAATTATTATGATTCGATTTTAAACAACAAATCAAGTCACCTTAAACGATTTTAAGGATTTCAGACATTTTTACAATGAATCATTATATCATATATTTTTAATGCAAACAGTTTTTTTCCGATTTCCCAACATTTTGATTTGATGGGCATGTTCTTTTTTGAATATTACCTCCTCAAATGTCTTGATTTCGATCGAGTCTTCAAGTATTAAGAAGCATATATAAATCAGAATTAGGTAACGTCCTCCAATTTGTCCTGATTTATATACCGCTTTTTTAATTTTTTTCGTGACCATCAATATCATCCCAAGAACATTATGTCAAGTATACATTAGGTTTGCTAATATGATGCTATAAAGTGCCACCAAATGATATTTTGGACACAATCGGTCTTATCAGCCTGGAATCAATCACAGTAGATAAAATAGTGACACCACTAGTAGTAGAACCCTTGGTTTGTGAGCCAAACGACTTAACCACTGAACCATTAGGGTCGACAAATTCTTACAATGATTTTTTTTATTGAATATAAATATGTCATATACTATGCGTATCCAGAAAGTAAGTGTACTGAGGCTCTCACGACCGGATGGATTTTATTTTTCGACTTGATGGCTACACTTCCGTGTAGCCTGACCCTTCCCCTCCGCAACGAGACCGGTTCGAGGTCAGTACGTTGAGAAGTGTCGACGCGACAACACGTTTCGTGAAAAATGTAAATCCAATCTCCCGCCAAGTGCGAAATACGGGGCGTCATCCGTTATCTCGTTTGGAAGGGAAAACCTCCGGTTGAGGTTTATAATGAGGTGAAAACTGCATATGGTGATAAAGCTATGAATCGTACGAGTGTGTACAAGTGGTGTCGCGAGTTTAAAAACGGTTGTACGTCTGTGTATAATGATCAGAGAAGCGGAATACCTTCAATTGTGACTGACGAAATTGACGAAATTGTTTTGGGACTGTCAAGGCATAATTTTAATTGAATATATGCCTCAAGGGGAGACCATCAACTCTGCAAGATACTGTGAGACCCTAAAAAAATTGCGGAGGGCGATTCAGAACAAGAGGAGAGGCATGCTGACAAAGGGAGTCTGCCTGCTGCACGACAATGCCAGACCACACATGGCCAACGCCACGAAGGAACTGCTCGCCTCGTTTAAATGATAGTTTAAAGTCATATTTTTATTAATGTAAAAAAGTATCGAAATAAATGTTGAATCTTAATACTAAAAGAAATACATTTTGATTTGTTTTTATCTTAATGCGAGTTGATGAACAATGTTTTTCGTTAATCCCTGAGGTGCATAAATTATCAAACTTGATGGTTTGCCAACGCGAGAGCACGCAACATATAATTGGCCATGTGAGAAGCACGGATTTTCTAGATCCAACCCACAAATGGACATTGTTTGTCCTTGTGACTTATTAATAGTCATTGCAAATGCCAAGCGAATTGGAAATTGCAGGCGTCTGATTGGAATAGGCGAATCTGAAGGGATCATTGGGATCCGTGGCAGGAGAACAACTTCAGATTGAAACTTGCTGTTCAAAATGGTAGCTTCAAGAACATTGCCCATGATTTTTTTTATGACCAATCGCGTCCCATTGCATAACTTAGGTGCATTTAAATTCCGAAGCAAAATGATTACTGAACCAATTTTTAATCGCAAGTTATGTGGTGGCATTCCTGGTAAATCCAGTGAGTTCAAGAATTCAACAGGATAGTTGACTGCTTCGTCAGGATCGACAACAGTGTCGATCGATTTGAACGACACCTCATTGCCAGGCAATGACTGTTGTATTTTAAAATTAATAGCGTCAACATCGATATTTTTTGCGGCCAAAATAGCTCGTTCACGTAGCCAAGCATGATTAATGTAATTAGTGCGCAAATCTGGGAATATGCTTTCAATCAAAGCATCTTTCGTGGCTACCATGTTGCAAAAATTGTCTGGCAATTTGATGCATTGTGTATTACCATGCAATAGAATTTTTCCATTGCCAATGTTGAGCAATTGTTCGGAGAATGACAGTGCCAATGGATCGTTTTGCAGTTGAACACGCATATTTATGTTAAGGCGTAATGTATTTACATTTCGCCATAGGATTGTTTCAAACATGCATTAATTTCGTCCGCATAAGTAGCGCGTGGAATGACCATCAATGTCTGTCTAAAATCACCGGACAGCAGCAGTAGAGCGCCACCGAAAAGTCTGGTATTATTGTTGAGATCTTTCAGCGTTCTATCGAGAGCTTCAAGTGAATGCTTGTGGGCCATAGTGCATTCATCCCAGATTATAATTTTGCATTTTTGCAAAACTTTAGCCATGCCGGAATGCTTCTTTATGTTGCACATTGCGTCCGGATTTGTGTGAACGTTCAATGGCAACTTGATTGCTGAATGTGCAGTCCGTCCTCCATCAAGCAAAGTCGCTCCAATGCCTGATGAAGCAATTGCCAATGCAATATGATTTTGTGATCGAATGCGCGCAAGTATCAGTGAGATGAGAAATGTTTTGCCAGTGCCGCCTGGTGCGTCCAAAAAAAAGAATCCGCCTTGTTGTGCTGCAATTGACAAATTAATTCGATCGTAAATGTTCTTTTGTTCAGTAGTGAGTAGTTGCTCATTATTTACAATAAACGTAGTCAAAGAGGCCGCATCGAACTGTTGTTCGCGCTGAACATCGCTGTTAATGATGTCTGTTGCTGGGCGGTTAGGCGATGGCATACCGAAATGAATGAGTGGCATATTCGAAATGAGAATGCAAATATCCTCAAACTTTATTAACGCCTCGTTATATATTTGCGACGAAAAATCGATATTGGCATCTTGATCAGCGGTCCGAATACGATTCAAAATGTCGTCGCTCATGGAATCTTTATATTTGTCCCAGAGAACAGAAGCTTGTGACGGAAAACATGTCGTCAACAATATAGCGAATAATTGGCGAATTTGATGAGGAGAGGAACTCAGTACTGCATCTGCAAGTGTTAAATCCCAATGGTTGTCATCTTCCAGCAAATGCAATTCGCGACACGCATCGTGGTACGTGTCGTACAAAATACCATTGACTGTTCGCAAGTATTGGAAGGACGTCGGTCCAGGAACGTTAACCAACAACAAACGCAAGAAGAAGCATTCACGTTGCTTTGGATGGACTGTGTATAATCGACCTAATGTATTTCCCATAAATATGCCGTTGTATCCTTGGACTGGAACGCCTCGTTTTCGTGGGTCCCACTTTTTTTATTGTTTCTTCCACGTGAAAAATCTTGGCACATCAGTATACATTAATGTTTTTGCGAATTGACCGTAAATACCTGGTCGGTTGCACAGTTCGAAAAACTCAGTTAGTGTGGTTTTTGGGGCAGTTAATGCTCGTTGTAGAGCGGTCTCTTCAGTGAAAAAAACACGCTGTCCATTATCAAGGTGCACGTCCAAATGTATAACAGCAGGGTATCTTTCGTGTATGGAAAAACTCAAAATGCGCCAAACTGCTTCATTGCTACTAATGTATCGGCCCATTTGATAACGTGTTATTTCGTCGTTATCATTTACATTTTGAACAGCAAATACAGCCATATCACACTCAAACGATTACTATCTCTTTACCTCCCTGAAGCTGCACATGGGTGGAAAAAGGTTTTCAACCGACGAGGAGGTTAAGGAGGAGGTGGAGAAGTGGACGGAGGGGTTGGCGGGAAACTACTTCGAGGAAGGCATCAAAAAGTTGATACCCCGCTTCACCACCTGCATTGAGAGGAATGGCGACTATGTCGAAAAATAGCTTACATATGTACTACGGTAGCCACGTAATTTTTTTGTTCAAATAAAAAAAATTGTAACCTACAAAAATTCAGTACACTTAGTTTCTGGACTTACCTAGTATTTTTAATGCAAACAGTTTTTTTGCGATTTTCCAGCATTCTGATTTGGTGGACATGTTCTTTTTTTTAATATTACCTCTTCATATATCTCTCATCACTTCATTCTGTATTTTGTCACACTTTGTCACTCCATCTAATTTTCTTACTGCACGTATAAAATTCTACAACATTTATTCGGCTCCACGTTTCTCTCTTGCGGACTATCATCTTAACAGATTTTGACATTGTTCAGTAGTGATATACCGGGTACCAGCAAATTATTCAGATTCTGTTATACTAGTTGCAACCCGTGAAATATTCACGGAAGTAAAGCAAATTATACATTTATGAAATACCGAATGGTGCAAGATCAGCTTAAAGTTTTTTGGGTTCATTAATGTTTCAAGTTTAAAATAAAAAAAGGTACATCTTGATTGATGAATTATTTAATTCTCATAAATCTCTTTATACACGGTGTGATGTTTTGTGTATAAACATTACTGTTGTTCAATTTAAATCATTGATAAAGTTTTCCTTGAAGACTTGTTTCAGATATATTGACTGTAATGTTTTCGCGTTTCCGACGTCTTGAAAAAGCCACATATAATTGTCTGCATTCAAAAAAAGAGCGTAAGAAAAATAAACACAAGTAATTATAAGGTTCAATATAATAAGAAATAAATGAATTATTTAATGAATTACAATTCAAAACCAAATTGGCATCGTCCCTTTATACACCGGTTCGTTCAGTATAATTTCAATCTGTTTCGAAGTAGTAAACACAAGTAATTATAAGGTTCAATATAATCGGAAATAAATGAATTATTTAATGAATTACAATTCAAAATAAATTGGCATCGTCTCCTTTTACACCGGTTCGTTCAGTATAATTTCAATCTGTTTCGAAGTAGTAAACACAAGTAATTATAAGGTTCAATATAATAGGAAATAAATGAATTATTTAATGAATTACAATTCAAAATAAATTGTCATCGTCCACTTTTACACCGGTTCGTTCAGTATAATTTCAATCTGTTTCGAAATAGTAAACACAAGTAATTATAAGGTTCAATATAATAGGAAATAAATGAATTATTTAATGAATTACAATTCAAAATAAATTGGCATCGTTTCCTTTTACACCGGTTCGTTCAGTATAATTTCAATCTGTTTCCAAATATTCCTCTCTCGCTCTCTTGTATTCAAAATTCAATTCTCGTATTCTTTCTTTGACGACAACCGTACGGGTTTTGGCCTATTTATATTATGATAAATATTGCTGGGATCTGATGCCGGGTATTGGGCGTACTCATTTTCAATCTTATGAAGTCTATGTTGGCTGTAAGCTCGCTATATTACTTGTGAATTCAATAAAATGTGTGATTAACTTGTTCAAGTATTCAGCATGTATAAACAAGGCGTATTATGATCAAGTTTTAGAATAAAAATAATAGTCTGTCACCACAATGCATGGTTTATTGAAGAGAGCATAGTTGAATTTCTTTCACTGAAGTCTCAAAGCACATTGGTATATTTCCAACATGGGTTGAAGAAGACGAGGCATAGTCAAACAAAACTCCTAAATCTCGTATGATGTGAACACTATTTAATATATCAGAATTTATATTGTAATCGGAATTAATTGGGTTTTTAATTTTTTATAAACTTATATGTATTATTAAAAAAATCATATTGAGGTGTAATTGATTCATTATACACCATGATTGTAATTTGTTTAGACCCACTGAATCGGTCCTATAACAATCACTCACACCCTCAGCCCCGCTGCTAAATATCTTGATGTCATCCGCAAAGGTCATTTATTCCAACCTTTTGAAACACGCAAATAGGTCATTAATGAATAATGTGAATAACACTGGTCCCAAATGCGACCCCTGTGGCACGCCACTAGTCAGATTGAACTCCCCAGAAATCACTCCATCAATATTCATAGCAATATATCTCGCTAAATACACCTGTATTCCAATTTTTAAGAAATGTGTGATTTACTTGCCTAAGTATTCAGCATGTACCATATTATCAAGGCATACAATAAAGTATTAGAAGATGAAGAACGGTCTGTTTATCAACACAATGCATGGTAAATTTAAGGAAGCGTGTATAATTTTTTTTAAGCAGAGTCTTAAAATCACATTGGCATATTTCCAGACATATATGCCCCAGATTTCACATGCACACCTGGTCAGACCTTCAAGGATGACTGTCACACCTGTAGGTGTCTGCCAGATGGCAAGAATGCAGCTTGCACTAGGGAAATATGTGACAGGAAGAAAAGAGGTAACCTATAGGCATCTCCCTATCTTCAGCTTCGCCCTTTCTGCCCTTTTTCAAATCCGTCTTCGCACCATTGCACCAATGTTTCCTATCTGCTCACAGTCATTTCTGTTTGACCAAAGATTTGACAATATCTTTGGAAATTTCTCATTTGACCTTACTCTCAAGTTCGATACTATCAGCACTTATGGGGATGTTGATTGGTCTCTGTTTATCATAAGAATCAAATGTTAATTTACTGTTGAACAAAATGCCAAGGTCTTTGATAGTCTTAGCACAAACAATGGACAGCTCATCGATTAAGTACTGTTGAGTTCCAGCTCTTGAAAAAATCATGAACTTAGATTTAGAGGTGTTGAAGGCTAATACAAATCAAATCTTCAACGGCGCACTCGCAAACTTTTATAGTGAACGTTTACCGTGCGCTTAATTAATTAAATTAAGAAAGCATGATTAATTTAAGAGCGCGCATGAATTTCTTGTATAAAAGTTTAAGTTTCAAAGTCACATTGGCATATTTCCTGACATATATGCCCCAGATTTCACATGCACACCTGGTCAGACCTTCAAGGATGACTGTCACACCTGTAGGTGTCTGCCAGATGGCAAGAATGCAGCTTGCACTAGGGAAATATGTGACAGGAAGAAAAGAGGTAACCTATAACTAGGAAAAAAATGTATGACCAATATTGATTGTTAGAAGTGCTTTGAGTTCACTTGTGCTTTGAATCAATGTGAAAATGAAAATATAACAAATAAATCAATAACATATTGAACATTTTTTAAATTAACCGTGTACAGCTTTATAATTTGTTAGAACTGATTTATTATACAATATTTTTCATTTGGATACTATTAAACAAACTTCAATTTTATTCAACTGATATATACTACCTTGATCAAAAAGTTTTAGGACCGGCCACCGTGTGGCGCTGTCAGTCACCCGATTGGAATTCTTTTTTTTTTTTTGTTAGGTTACCACATCTATCATTGACACTTCCCTTCAAATTTCAGCGTCATAGATCGACATTTGTAAAAGTTACGCTGTACTGAGTACATCTAGCTTTGTGCGTGTTTTCGATTTTTTACAAGTTTGAAAATAGCATCAACTGTGCATCAACGAGTTTGCATTAAATTTTGTGTGAAAAACGGATTTAACGGTCCGCAGACCTTGGAAATGTTGGAGAAGTGTTTTTCGGTGGCACGAACGCTTCAGAAGTGGTCTTGAGTCGGTCGAGGATGACGAACGCAGTGGCAGTCGAAAACCGATGAAAACATCGATAAAATCAAAGAAATGTTGGCCGAAAACCGCAAATTGGCCATCAGAGAGCTGGCAGAAGACTTTAACATCGCTTATGGATCCGCTCAAGACATTTTGGTTAATGATTTGGGCCTCAGACGTGTCGCTGCGAAACTGGTGCCGAAAGACCTCAATTTCATGCAAAAAAAAATTACCGCGTTGAAATCGCAAAAGACATGATTTCCATAATTTTTTTACCAAAAACAACACGAATACTATCCAGCAGCCTTCGAATTCACCTGATCTGGCACCCTGCGACTTTTTCCTGTTCAACCGAACTAAAAAACCGCTTCGCGGAACGCGTTACATCACAAGAGAGGATGTCATGAAAAAATCGAAGACGGCTCTGGTGGACATACCGAAAATTGAGTACCAGCGGTGTTTCTAGGATTGGATCAAGCGCTGGCGTAAGTGCGTTGCAGTCGATGGGGAGTACTTTGAAGGGGACCATATCGATTTTGATTAATAAACTTGGTATTTTCGATTTTATGAATAAAGTCCTAAAACTTTTTGATCAACGTAGTATGTCAATTTTTTTATATTTCGGTCCTCTCTCGTTTCTCCTGTTCTGAGGCAAAAAACTGACATCTCTATGTAAACAACAGTGCTAAGTGAAATTCCATCATCATTCTCGACCATTTTAATACATTATTAAATATAGGCATCTCCCTATCTTCAGCCTCGCCCTTTCTGCCCTTTTTCAAATCCGTCTTCGCACCATCGCATCAATGTTTCCTATCTGCTCACAGCCATTTCTGTTTGACCAAAGATTTTACAGTATCTTTGGAAATTTCTCATTTGACCTTACTTTCAAGTTTGATATTATTAGCACTTATGGGGGTGTTGATTGGTATCTGTTTATCATAAGAACCAAATGTTAATTCACTGTTGAACAAAATGCCAAGGTCTTTGATAGTCTTAGCACAAACAATGGACAGCTCATCGATTAAGTACTGTTGAGTTCCAGCTCTTGAAAAAATCATAAACTTAGATTTAGATGTGTTGAAGGCCAATACAAATCAAATCTTCAACGGCGCACTCGCAAACTTTTATAGTGGTCGTTTACCGTGCGTTTAATTAATTTAATTAATTAAATTAAGAAAGCATGATTAATTTAAGAGCGCGCATGAATTTCTTGTATAAAAGTTTAAGTTTCAAAGTCACATTGGCATATTTCCAGACATATATGCCCCAGATTTCACATGCACACCTGGTCAGACCTTCAAGGATGACTGTCACACCTGTAGGTGTCTGCCAGATGGCAAGAATGCAGCTTGCACTAGGGAAATATGTGACAGGAAGAAAAGAGGTAACCTATAACTAGGAAAAAATAGTATGACCAATATTGATTGTTAGAAGTGCTTTGAGTTCACTTGTGCTTTGAATCAATGTGAAAATGAAAATATAACAAATAAATCAATAACATATTGAACATTTTTTAAATTAACCGTGTACAGATTTATAATTTGTTAGAACTGATTTATTATACTCGTACAATATTTTTCATTTGGATACAATAGTATATGTTTTTTAATAAAACAAACTTCAATTTTATTCAACTGATATATACTACCTTGATCAAAACGTTTTAGGACCGGCCACCGTGTGGCACTGTCAGTCACCCGATTGGAATTCTTTTTTTTGGTTTGGTTACCACATCTATCATTGACACTTCCGTTCAAATTTCAGCGTCATACCTTGACATTTGTAAAAGTTGCGCTGTACTGAGTACATCTACGTTTGTGCGTGTTTTCGATTTTTTACAAGTTTGAAAATGGCATCAACTGTGCATCAACGAGTTTGCATTAAATTTTGTGTGAAAAACGGATTTAACGGTCCGCAGACCTTGGAAATGTTGGAGAAGTGTTTTTCGGTGGCACGAACGCTTCAGAAGTTGTCTTGAGTCGGTCGAGGATGATGAACGCAGTGGCAGTCGAAAACCGATGAAAACATCGATAAAATCAAAGAAATGTTGGCCGAAAACAGCAAATTGGCCATCAGAGAGCTGGCAGAGGACTTTAACATCGCTTATGGATCCGCTCAAGACATTTTGGTTAATGATTTGGGCCTCAGACGTGTTGCTGCAAAACTGGTGCCGAAAGACCTCAATTTCATGCAAAAAAAAATTACCGCGTTGAAATCGCAAAAGACATGATTTCCATAAATTTTTGACCAAAAACAAAACGAATACTATCCAGCAGCCTTCGAATTCAACAGATCTGGCTCCCTGCGACTTTTTCCTGTTCAACCGACTTAAAAAACCGCTTCGCGGAACGCGTTACATCACAAGAAAGGATGTCATGAAAAAATCGAAGACGGCTCTGATGGACATACCGAAAATTGAGTACCAGCGGTGTTTCGAGGAGTGGATCAAGCGCTGGCGTAAGTGCGTTGCAGTCGATGGGGAGTACTTTGAAGGGGACAATATCGATTTTGATGAATAAACTTGGTATTTTCGATTTTATGAATAAAGTCCTAAAACTTTTTGATCAAGGTAGTATGTCAATTTTTTTATATTTCGGTCCTCTCTCGTTTCCCTTGTTCTGAGGCAACGAACTGACATCTCTATATAAAAAAACAGTGTTAAGTGAAATTATTAATTCCATCATCATTCTCGACCATCTTAATCTAATATTGCATATAGGCATCTCCCTATCTTCAGCTTCGCCCTTTCTGCCCTTTTTCAAATCCGTCTTCACACCATCGCACCAATGTTTCCTATCTGCTCACAGCCATTTCTGTTTGACCAAAGATTTTACAGTATATTTGGAAATTTCTCATTTGACCTTACTTTCAAGTTTGATATTATCAACACTTATGAGGATGTTGATTGGTATCTGTTTATCATAAGAACCAAATGTTAATTCACTGTTGAACAAAATGCCAAGGTCTTTGATAGTCTTTGCACAAACAATGGACAGCTCATCGATTAAGTACTGTTGAGTTCCAGCTCTTGAAAAAATCATACACTTAGATTTAGAAGTGTTGAAGGCCAATACAAATAAAATCTTCAACGGCGCACTAATTAATTTTTATAGTGAAAGTTTACCATGCGCTTAATTAATTTAATTGATTAAATTAAGAAAGCATGATTAATTTAAGAGCGTGCATGAATTTCTTGTTTAAAGTTTAAGTTTCAAAGTCACATTGGCATATTTCCAGACATATATGCCCCAGATTTCACATGCACACCTGGTCAGACCTTCAAAGATGACTGTCACACATGTAGGTGTCTGCCAGATGGCAAGAATGCTGCTTGCACTAGGGAAATATGTGACAGGAAGAAAAGAGGTAACTTATATAACTAGGAAAAAAAACATTTCTAAAACAGGAAATTTTTAGATGTTGCTTTTTTTATTTCACTCCTTCTTTGAATGACTTAAAGTTCATTAATTAAGTTCAGCAAGCTTTAAATTCACTTGTGTTTTGATTGTCTTCAAGTTTATTTAGCTTTGAATATCTTTGGGTTCAATTCTGCTTTGAATGACTTCAAGTTCAGTGATCTTTGGATAGCTTTAAAATTAATTTCATTAACTTGAATTTTTGAAAGTTACGCTATAACCTAACAAATTTTGAGCGTCCCTATTGAAAGACCCTGTATTATTAAAAAAATCATATTGAGGTGTAATTGGTTCATTTTACACCATGATTGTAATTTGTTTAGACCCACTGAATCGGTCCTATAACAATCACTCACACCCTCAGCCCCGCTGCTAAATATCTTGATGTCATCCGCAAAGGTCATTTATTCCAACCTTTTGAAACACGCAAATATGTCATTAATGAATAATGTGAATAACACTGGTCCCAAATGTGACCCCTGTGGCACGCCACTTGTCAGATTGAACTCCCCAGAAATCACTCTGTCAATATTCATAACAATATTTCTCGCTAAATACACCTGTATTCCAATTTTTAAGAAATGTGTGATTTACTTGCCTAAGTATTCAGCGTGTAACATATTATCAAGGCATAAAATAAAGTATTCAAAGATGAAGAACGGTCTGCTTATCAACACAATGCATGGTAAATTTAAGGAAGCGTGTATAGTTCTTTTAAGCAGAGTCTTAAAGTCACATTGGCATATTTCCAGACATATATGCCCCAGATTTCACATGCACACCTGGTCAGACCTTCAAGGATGACTGTCACACCTGTAGGTGTCTGCCAGATGGCAAGAATGCAGCTTGCACTAGGGAAATATGTGACAGGAAGAAAAGAGGTAACCTATAGGCATCTCCCTATCTTCAGCTTCGCCCTTTCTGCCCTTTTTTAAATGCGTCTTCGCACCATCGCATCAATGTTTCCTATCTGCTCACAGCCATTTCTGTTTGACCAAAGATTTGACAATATCTTTGGAAATTTCTCATTTGAACTTACTCTAAAGTTCGATACTATCAGCACTTATGGGGATGTTGATTGGTCTCTGTTTATCATAAGAACCAAATGTTTATTTACTGTTGAACAAAACGCCAAGGTCTTTGATGGTCTTAACACAAACAATGGACAGCTCATCGATTAAGTACTGTTGAGTTCCAGCTCTTGAAAAAATCATGAACTTAGATTTAGAGGTATTGAAGGCCAATACTCACAAACTTTTATAGTGAAAGTTTACCGTGCGCTTAATTAATTTCATTAATTAAGAAAGCATGATTAATTTAAGAGCGTGCATGAATTTATTATATTAAAGTTTTAGTTTTAAAGTCACATTGGCATATTTCCAGACATATATGCCCCAGATTTCACATGCACACCTGGTCAGACCTTCAAGGATGACTGTCACACCTGTAGGTGTCTGCCAGATGGCAAGAATGCAGCTTGCACTAGGGAAATATGTGACAGGAAGAAAAGAGGTAACCTATATAACTAGAAAAAAAACATTTCTGAAACACGAAATTTTTAGACACGCTGCATTTTTTAATTCATTCCTTCTTTGAATGACTTAAAGTGCATTCAGTTAGTTCCGTAAGCTTTAAACGTCTTTAAATTCACTTGTGGTTTGATTGTCTTCAAGTTTATTAAGCTTTGAATATCTTTGAGTTCACTTCTGCCTTGAATGTCTTCAAGTTCAATGATCTTTGAATATCTTTAAAGATATTCATTAATTTCATTAAGCTTTAAATTCTTGAAAGTTACTCATGCTTTGAATGTTTTTAAATTTGTTATATGTCATTCATTGAGATTCGTGCCTTAAGTTCATTATACTTGGACAGATTGCTGAATGATTAATTTGTTAAGTTCGGTAAGGTCTTCAAATTAATATACGTTCACTTTTATTTAAGTTCAGTAACTTTTGAATGTTTTTTAAAATCCTTCAAGTTTTTAATGCTCTGAATGTCTCAAACTCACTCATGCTTTGAATGACAAGACCATTCCCTAATATTTGAATGTCTTTGACCTTTAGTTCATAAAGTTTTGAAAGTATTTAAGTTCATTATGGATTGACTTTAAATTCATTAAAAATTGATTGTCTTTAAGTTCACTCTTACTTTGAAAGACTTTAAGTTCATTCATTAAGTTTTGAATGTGAGTAAGTTCACTCATTCTTTGAATGACTTAAAGGCTGTTAATCATGTTTCAGTATCTGTTACTTCTCTCCACTATTACCAACATCATCAGTTTGGCAGTTCTCTATCACACCATCAGTTTGGATCTCTCCACTCTTTTATGCCCCATCTTGCTGAAAAAAGCCTTTCTTGCAGATTCATTGTCCTGCACATGGTATAAGTGCCCAAGCCAACACAGTTAGGCAATTTTTATAACTTCTGCTATACTAGTTTCACTATGCAGAGTAAAGAACTCATTATATCTCTGGCACCAGTTCATTGTTGAAATACAGCACAGTATAATAAAATAAAGTGCTGAAAAGAACTACATAGTATATTTTAAGTCAATCAGTGGATCCGCAACATTGTCCACTCGAGTTACTTCCATAATAATAATTATAGAAAATTTATTAAGCGTCATTTAGAGAGGTCTGCTTATCAACAAAACGCATGGCAAATTTAATGAAGCATGTATGACATTCTTCAACTGAAGTCTCAATGTCACATTGGAATATTTCCAGACATATATGCCCCAGATTTCACATGCACACCTGGTCAGACCTTCAAGGATGACTGTCACACGTGTAGGTGTCTGCCAGATGGCAAGAATGCAGCTTGCACTAGAGAAATATGTGACAGGAAGAAAAGAGGTAACCTACAACTAGGAAAAAAACATTTCTAAAACACGAAATTTTTAGAGACACTGAATAATTTTATTCCCTCCTTCTTTGAATGACTTAAAGTTCATTCATTAAGTTCAGTAAGCTTAAAATGTCTAAATTCACTTGTAGTTTGATTGTCTTCAAGTTTATTAAGCTTTGAATATCTTTGAGTTCACTTCTGCTTTGAATGACTTCAAGTTCATTAATTAAGTTCAGTGATCTTTGGATAGCTTTAAGATTTATTTCATTAAACTTTGAATTCTTGAAAGTTACTCATGCTTTAAATGATTCATTCATTAAGCTTTGAATGTCTTTAAGTTCGTTATGTGTCACATAAAGTAAATTAGTTAAGTTCAGTAACTTTTGAATGTCTAAAGAAATTTATCAAGTTCATTATGTTTTGAATGTCATGAGGTTCACTCATACTTTGAACGACTTTAAGTTCATCCATTGAGATTCGTGGCTTTAAGTTCATTATACTTGGACAGATTGCTGAATAATTAATTTGTCCAGTTCAGTAAACTTTAAATGTCTTCAAATTAATATACGTTGACTAATTTAAGTTCAGTAACTTTTGAATGTTTTTAAAATCCTTCAAGTTTTTTATGCTCTGAATGTCTCAAACTCACTCATGCTTTGAATGACAAGACCATTCCCTAATATTTGAATGTCTTTGACCTTAAATTCATTAAGTTTTGAAAGTATTTAAGTTCATTATGGATTGACTTTAAGAATTAATTGTCTTTAAGTACACTCTCACTTTGAAAGTTCATTGATTAAGCTTTGAATGTCAGCAAGTTCACTCATTCTTTGAATGACTTAAAGGCTGTTAATCATGTTTCAGTATCTGTTACTCATCTCCACTGCTACCAACAGCATCAGTTTGGCAGTTCTCTATCACACCATCAATTTGGATCTCTCCACTCTTTTATGCCCCATCTTGCTGAACAAAGCCTTTCTTGCAGATTCATTGTCCTGCACATGGTATAAGTGCCCAAGCCAGCACAGTTGAGCAATTTTTATAACTTCTACTATACTAGTTTCACCATGCAGAGTAAAGAACTCATATCTCTGGCACCAGTTCATTGTTAAAATACAGCACAGTATAATAAAATAAAGTGCTGAAAAGAACTACATAGTATATTTTAAGTCAATCAGTGGATCCGCAACATTGTCCACTCGAGTTACTTCCATAATAATAATAATAGAAACATTTATTAAGCGTCATTTAGAGAGGTCTGCTTATCAACACAATGCATGGTAAATTTAAGGAAGCATGTATGACATTCTTCAATTGAAGTCTCAAAGTCACATTGGAATATTTCCAGACATATATGCCCCAGATTTCACATGCACACCTGGTCAGACCTTCAAGGATGACTGTCACACGTGTAGGTGTCTGCCAGATGGCAAGAATGCTGCTTGCACTAGAGAAATATGTGACAGGAAGAAAAGAGGTAACCTACAACTAGGAAAAAAAACAATTCTAAAACACGAAATTTTTAGACACTGAATTTTTTTATTCCCTCCTTTTTTGAATGACTTAAAGTTTATTCGTTAAGTTCAGTAAGCTTAAAATGTCTAAATTCACTTGTGGTTTGATTGTCTTCAAGTTTATTAAGTTTTGAATATCTTTGAGTTCACTTTTGCTTTGAATGACTTCAAGTTCATTCATTAAGTTCAGTGATCTTTGAAAACTTGAAATGTTTTCAAATTATTATTGTATATGTTGATTTTAATTTAAGTTCAGTAACTTTTGAATGTCTTTAAAATCCCTCAAGTTTTTCATACTCTGAATGTTTCAAATTCACTCATGCTTTGAATGACAAGACCATTCCCTACGCTTTGAATGTTTTTAAGTTTCTTGTGCTTTAACTTTTAGTTTATTAAGCTTCGAAAGTCTTTAAGTTCATTTTGCATTGACTTTAAATTCATTAAGAATTGATTGTCTTTAAAATCACCATTGCTTTGAAAGACTAAGTTCATTCATTAAGCTTTGAATGCCAGTAAGTTCACTCATGCTTTGGATGATTTAAAGGTTGTTAATCATGTTTCAGTATCTGTTACTCATCTCCACTGTTACCAACAGCATCAGTTTGGCAGTTCTCTATTATACCATCAGTTTTGATATCTTCACTTTGCACAAAGCCTTCTTTGCAGGTTCATTGTCCTGCACTTGGTATAAGTACCCACGCCAGCACAGTTGAGAAATTTTTATAACTTCTACTATACTAGTTTCACCATGCAGAGTAAAGAACTCATAATATCTCTGGCACATTTCATTGTTAAAATACAGCACAGTATAATAAAATAAAGTGTTGAAAAGAACTACATAGTATATTTTAAGTCAATCAGTGGATCCGCAACATTGTCCACTCGAGTTACTTCTATAATAATAATAATAGAAACATTTATTAAGCGTCATTTAGAGAGGTCTGCTTATCAACACAATGCATGGTAAATTTAAGGAAGCATGTATGACATTCTTCAATTGAAGTCTCAAAGTCACATTGGAATATTTCCAGACATATATGCCCCAGATTTCACATGCACACCTGGTCAGACCTTCAAGGATGACTGTCACACCTGTAGGTGTCTGCCAGATGGCAAGAATGCTGCTTGCACTAGAGAAATATGTGACAGGAAGAAAAGAGGTAACCTTTAATTAGCACAAAATTGTTTTAAACAAAAGGTATTTTAAGAATGATAATTTTATGAAGTTTACAGCAGAGTAATAATTCACCCTGTTTTATGTAATACTTCCACCAATGAGAAAAGTTTCATTAAATATCACAAAAAAACTTTATGAAAAAATAATTTTAAACTCTCTTAAGCCCAATACCATGTATCATAAACACATGATATCTTACCAATACGTCGAGACCTGATCTCGTATTTTCACATGAAATTCTAGCCCTAACTCTAACCCTCTAAAGCCCAATACCATGTAAACACATGACAACTTATGAATACGTCCATACCTAGTCCCGTATTTTCACATGAAATTCTAGCCTTAACTCTAACCTTCTAGAGCTCAATACCATGTAAACACATGATAACTTACGAATACGTCGGGACCTGGTCCCGTATTTTCAAATGAAATTCTAGCCCTAACTCTAATCCTCTAAAGCCCAATACCATGTAAACACATGATAACTTACGAATACGTCGATACCTAGTCCCGTATTTCCACATGAAATTCATCGTCACCCTGGCAGTGTGCGCAGTAGCTCCATCCTATTAGAACTTCATCGTCACCCTGGCAGTGTGCGCAGTAGCTCCATCCTATTAGAACTTCATCGTCACCCTGGCAGTGTGCGCAGTAGCTCCATCCTATTAGAACTTCATCGTCACCCTGGCAGTGTGCGCAGTAGCTCCATCCTATTAGAACTTCATCGTCACCCTGGCAGTGTGCGCAGTAGCTCCATCCTATTAGAACTTCATCGTCACCCTGGCAGTGTGCGCAGTAGCTCCATCCTATTAGAACTTCATCGTCACCCTGGCAGTGTGCGCAGTAGCTCAATCCTATTAGAACTTCATCGTCACCCTGGCAGTGTGCGCAGTAGCTCCATCCTATTAGAACTTCATCATCACCCTGGCAGTGTGCGCAGTAGCTCCATCCTATTAGAACTTCATCATCACCCTGGCAGTGTGCGCAGTAGCTCCATCCTATTAGAACTTCATCATCACCCTGGCAGTGTGCGCAGTAGTTCCATCCTATTAGAACTTCATCGTCACCCTGGCAGTGTGCGCAGTAGCTCCATCCTATTAGAACTTCATCGTCACCCTGGCAGTGTGCGCAGTAGCTCCATCCTATTAGAACTTCATCGTCACCCTGGCAGTGTGCGCAGTAGCTCCATCCAATTAGAACTTCATCGTCACCCTGGCAGTGTGCGCAGTAGCTCCATCCTATTAGAACTTCATCGTCACCCTGGCAGTGTGCGCAGTAGCTCCATCCTATTATAACTTCATCGTCACCCTGGCAGTGTGCGCAGTAGCTCCATCCTATTAGAACTTCATCATCACCCTGGCAGTGTGCGCAGTAGCTCCATCCTATTAGAACTTCATCGTCACCCTGGCAGTGTGCGCAGTAGCTCCATCCTATTATAACTTCATCGTCACCCTGGCAGTGTGCGCAGTAGCTCCATCCTATTAGAACTATACCTCCTGATTATCTTCGACCGCTGGGCATAAAAAATGTTTAAGCATTGTCCTTTACAGGGCCCCGTTGATTCTTTCTGGCTGGCCTTCCTCATTTTCAAAGAAATAGGGGCCGATAACTCTTTCAGCCATAATACCGCACCAAACAGTGCATTTTTGGGGATGCAATTGATGCTTATGTAATTCCCTGGGATTCTCAGTACCGCAAAATCTGCAGTTTTGTTTGTTGATGTACCCGTTTAAATGAAAATGGCCCTCATCACTCATTATCAAGCTGTTCAAAAAGTTGTTGTTATCTCTGGCTAGGTGTTGAAATCAAATGGCGTACTGCGGGCGCTGCTGAGTATATTGGATATCTGAGTATCCAAGGGATGTTTTATATTTTAGCAGAATGGTTCTTATTGGAAGAGATGATGATGGTTTGTTGATAAATAATAAAACACGTTAGATAGCAATGCGGAAAGAGAGTGGAATTTTATTAGTAACGTAGGTATTTATATCTTTTTAGAATGTGCGCGAGAACGCGCTCGCGATATGCCTACGTCTCGCTTCTGTGAATGCAAAACGATTAATTGTTGCATGTAGCTAACAATCTATTTACGGAACCGGCGAGACAGCGTGGTGCGTTCTCTCTCTAGTATGGAATGAATGGCCAGCGGGTGACCTTCGGACTTGTTTACTTAGATTTATCGAGGAATCCGAAGGTCATTTCATCGGTCATTGACCGTATGTATGAACGCCGAGTGGACGACCGCCACAATATAATAACTTTTAAAAGAAAAAATATATTGAAAATGAACAAATTACGACTTTTTCAAACTCTTCAGTCTTTCAGTGGCCACTCTATATAACATGGTTTGATCAAGTGAATGATATTCTATAAGAAGGAAATATTGAAAGTCTAGTTGTTAAGACACTTGTCTTCCAACTCGGAGGTTATGGGTTCGATTCCCGTTAGAACATATATACTCGAACCAGACTATTAAAATCTGATAAGATGGTAGATAGTTCACAATAATATTTTTGAATTTAATTTAATGTATGAGAATGGAATGTGGATACGGAAAAAAGACTGAACGGATCCGAATATATTCTGTAGAAATGTGTATGCTTTGAAGAATACATGGGATGACAATGTATGAGAGATACAGAACGAAGTGACAAGGGATGAATGTGAACTTAAGGCTGTTGTGTTGAATAAGATGACGAAAAGTATTGCGAGATGGTACGGACATGTGGAACAAATGTAAAAAAGCAAGACGAACAAAACTATAGTTTGGAAATTCTAGGATGAGTCCTGTGACAGCTCACAAATCTGCCCCAATACAAGCTTATATAATGTATTTACCTAAATAACTTTCTATTTATTAGAATTGAGGCTTATATTAAAGTTGATAAAATAATTAAAATTACTGAACATCGTTACAAGGTTGTATTGGGGCAAATTTGTGAGCTGTCACAGGACTCGTCCTAGAATTTCTGAACTATAATATACAGTGTAAATGTAAGTGAAAAGGGTTCTTGTAGAAGACCAAAGAAAGTGTGGTTGGATCAAGTGAGTGATATTTTGAAAGAAAGAAATGTTAGAAGTCAGAGAAATTGTAGTAGTTGTATGAGAATGTATTGCCATGTTATTGCCATGTTACAATCTCTTCCAACAAACCAGAAAGATGATCTTTAGTGACAACATACACAGTATTTTATCAAATTATGTCAATCTATGTATTCTTCGCAATGCGCGCAATTTTACAGCATTTATTCGGCTCCTATTAGTACATTTCCATGTCCACGTTTCACTCCAATACATCCAAGTTGGCGGTTTAGGAGCGGTTGTTCCTTAAAGGAGAGATGATGAGGATGATTGTTGATAAATAAAAACTTGTCGAAATCGGAATATGTAAAAAGGAATTTTATTGACAAACGTCGGTATTTATAATGTTTTTTTAATGTGTGCGGGAATGCGCACGAGATATATCGCTGTCTCGTCTTTGCGCTTACAATATGTTTATTGTCGCGCGTAGGTATCCTTTTGTTTTGAGAGACAGCGCGAAAGATGTGTTGCCCTCTCCTTTCCTCATGGAATGCAGTCTTCACTGGTAGTGAGTTGAATGACCGATCGCGTGGACTTTGGCATTGTTTGTCTCGCATTGTTAAGTTGGGCAAAGGTCGTCTCGAGGGTTCAGTGACCGCGCATACGATCGCCACAGCAGCAATATACTATTGTAAACTATAATTTTAGAAGTTTTTGATACTGTCCGGTTTGAGTATGTTTTAGTGTCCCGTTGACTTTGTTTCCTATTGCGACATGCCGATTGATATTCCCCTTGACTCTTCCATCATCTGAGAAAATTTCAGTTTTCAGTGGAATTTGAACCTGCAACCTTCGGATTGGGAGACAGGCGTCTTACCAACTAGGCCACGGAAGTGGTTCAAATATGCATGGATGTGAAAGAAGCCAAATATATGTGTCAAAGATAGGAAAGTCTGACCCTTTGTCATCTCTTTCTACCCCTACAGGGAAGCAGCGTGATGGTCTATATGTATTTATATAGTTCCTTCACTAACGCTGTTGCAGTCAACATGGTCCAACAGAAGCCTTCGATGGGGAATATGACTATTTATCTAACTCAAAGTGGTCTATATGGACCCCCAAGGGTTGATTTCGACTTGCAGGGGGTCTATGTTAGCGAGAAAAGAAAATGGGGGTGCACAAGATGTAAATGGGGGTCCACGGGAGCGGATCCCATTTAGGCAGATCATCAACAATATTTAGGCGCTCCGTAAACATCTTATTACACCTAACACAGATTGTGCGTCCATGTATGTATATATTACAAGAAGAACTGATTGGAATAAGTACAAACGAAGAATTGAAGGTTCACAATTGAAGGTTCACAATTGAAGGTTTACAATTGAAGGTTCCTCGGTCTTCCCCGCTGGACCACGCTCCACCCAGCAAGTATGATGGTCGCCGCTTGCTGTCGCGGGCTGCCCGGCACCCATTGGTGTCCACACGTGCAGTGTGCCAAAGGTATGCCGGGCCCATACAGAACAGGATGGCACATGAACTTTTTGAGAGTCCACTAACCCACCAGTACCTGCCACTGCCCCCAAGAGTCCGACACCTATGATAGAGCGCCGGTAGCACCCCCCGGCGGGCTTCTCTATCCCCTTGGTATCAGTGTTAGCACAAGTGCGTTCTCGCGCAACGTTTGACTGGTCGCCGGAGTGAGCCTGCTCTCACTACCAGGTTATGCTACAAGTAGCATCTTCAGCCGTACGCGCCCGTTGACCCGGAGAGGGCCCGGTATGAGGTAGCTTAACTTCCGTTTTCTTGAGTAATGAGTACCTGTTCAGAAAGAAGTATCGCAGTTCTGGCTTTAGAAATATATTCCTGTTGCTTATCCTGCATTATGGACTATTGCAAAAAAGTTTTTGTTAGCTTTTCCATCTTCATACCTCGTGGAAAGAGGTTTTAGGGCGGTTGACAATCTTCTTACGAAAAAAAGAAATCGAGTGCAAATCATTGAACGTGTAGATTTAAGACTGTTCCTCACTAATTTGAAGCCAAATATTGAACCATTGCTATCAGAGCATCAGGTCCATCCCTCTCATTAACAGAATTATTTGTGTATTCATTTTATGTAAGAATTTTACTAGGTTTGGTTTGTTTCGTTCCAAAGCCAAATATTTACTTGCATTTTGTGTCTTTTCAATAAAGGTATGAATAAAAATTGTACAGGTTTTTATTTTTTTACAACTGTCTACTATACAAAAAACCTTATCAAGGTGAACAGCACTGTGTCAGCTGTCAAAAACACATTTGAAGTTAATAAGTTTAGGAAAATTCAATATTAGGCAGGCAGGGGGTCTACGGAAAACAAAAAAATCGGCAAGTGGTCTACGGGGCGAAACAGTTTGGGAAACTATGATGTAACTTGTAAACTAAAATCTTTTTTTATTTATTTTGTTTCAGACACCGACTTTGTTTCACCCAAGAAAGTTGAAGACTTAATCTTGGAAAGGGCAAAACGAGGTAAATTTTATTATTTTAAATTTTGGTATCTCTCTTAAGAAAACTGTCCATTGTAGAACAGTAAAAGTCCATTGATTAAAACAATGATAATTCATATTTTTCACCATTTTCTACGTTCTCAATTCAACATAAGTTTATTAAAAAAAAAACTATACTCAAGAAAATGTAGCATGGTCCCTGTTACGTTTGAAGTGTCATGTCTCAAAGGAATGGGGTAAAATCGTTTTTTTCATAAATCGAAAGATTGTTTTTCTCCAAACTGACGTTTTAATTCCTAATTTTCATTATACTGACTTTCTAATGTATTGTATGATTTGTATCTAACTTTAAATAGGCCAAGATCCACTATGAATTAATACTAATTACGAACATTTAATTTTATGTATAAAAAAATCGAAAATCCAATTATCGTATACCCCATCCCTAGCCAATGCAGACTAACGTGGTGACTTTTGAGAAACGTCACCAAATATTATTTGATTTTAACAAACTGACATATTTTTGCTAATTTGTAACAAGATGTATTAATTTGTCATTATTGTTAGTTTTATGTAATGTATTTACCTAAATAACTTGCTATTTATTAGAATCGAGGCTTATATTAAATTTGATAAAATAATTAAAATTACTGAATGTCGTTACAAGGTTGTATTGGGGCAAATTTGTGAAACGTCACAGGGACCATGCTACATTTTCTTTAGTATAAGAAACACAAATAACATGCAATATCGTATGATTTCTACGTTCGGTATAAATTCTACCATCGTGTATTTGTGATTTTCATTAAAAAAAATTATGTTGAAATGTATTATTCAAATGTTGATAAACCGAGAATTAACGAATCAGGTGAAATGTACAATTCAAATGTTGATAAACCGAGAATTAACAAATCAGGTGAAATGTACAATTCAAATGTTGATAAACCGAGAATTAACAAATCAGGTGACGAATGTCGCCAAATATTATTTGCTTTTAACAAACTGACATATTTTTGCTAATTTGTAACAAGATGTATTAATTTGTCATTATTGTTAGTTTTATGTAATGTACGAGTATTTACCTAAATAACTTGCTATTTATTATAATCGAGGCTTATATAATATTAAAGTTGATAAAATAATTATAATTACTGAACGTCGTTACAAGGTTGTATTGGGGCAAATTTGTGAACTGTCACAGCAACCATGCTACATATTGTTTAGTATAATATTCCTTAATTTATTCTGTTTTTTTACCAGTATTGATGAATCTTTATAATTCGTACAAATCATGAATTCACATAATACCTGGCCCTGACTAGGCGACGTATTATACGCCAGTGAGCATTTTAATTCCAAATATCCACCTAAATCCAATGATTCAGTATCGAAATATCTCAAGATTATTATTGTAAGTATGGGGAAACCAACAAAGTATGGGGAAATTACGCCTTCAAACATAAACAAGTGTATCTGTTTAACCTTTTCCATCATGTGCTAAAAAAAAACGCGCGTTCCGATGCTGTGTATTCAATACACATGTAAAAATGAGCGATTTAAAATCGGAAAAATAAGAATATTCATAGCCAATCGCTAAAATTAATTAAATTTGAAGTTAAAAGTGATAATAATTGAAATTTAATTGCTGAAAACATGAAAAAAACATCGGCCGACGTTCACAAAATGGACGAAGAGACCACCTCAAACGAATGCCCGCACGCTACTGAAGCGAGAAGCGAGCGAACTGAGATTCTATTTCTTGCGTTACCATATACCGAAGTAGAGTGAGAGTGAGACGTGAATAGCTTAGCTTCCTTACCCATAGCCTTTGTTTAGAATGAATATACCTACATTACACACTGGCACACGTTTGATTGTATTGGTGAATTTATTCCCGATTTTCACAAAATATCTCTGATGTGGCCGATAAGTGCTAATTATTATTAATATTATTTTTTCATTCAATGCGTAAATGTATTACGGAGGAATACCTAAAATCTGAACCCAGTATTTATTATATTTATAGAGATATTAAAGTTTATAGAAGCAATGTGTACTAGTTACACATCACAGGACAGGAAGGGTTAAACAAGTGACCATGTCAAAATCAAATAAGTAACAATTATAGTCTTTTTTATTTTTATTCATACGCATTGGCTACCGATGAAAAATAGTAAGTTATTATGTGTCAATATTGCGGAAATATGTATTTACAAAACTTTACTTTAGAAAAAAATGGCCGCGATGTTTTCAAGCATTAGAAAGTACCGCGTAAATTAAATTTGTTTTTTTTTTTTATTTTGTTTGATCGTGTCATTCGTAATTAGATTTTTTTACGAAGTTTATTTATCTTTGTTTATGTAATTTAGTATTTGAGTTTTTTTTTCATTCAATATTGTTACACTATGCATTGGTGATTTCGTGCATTGCGTGGTTGATTTTTTGCAATTATAGTTTTATAGTTCGGAAATGCTACGATGAATCCTGTGACAGCTCACAAATTTGCCCCAATACAATCTCATGTAATGTGTTCACCTAAATAACTTGCTATTTATTAGAATTGAGGCTTATATTCAAGTTGATAAAATAATTAAAATTACTGAACATAGTTACAAGGTTGTATTGGGGCAAAAATGTGAGCTGTCCATACGACTCATCCTAGATTTTCCGAACTATAATAACAAATTTAAGTTCTTTACCAGTATAAAATGTGCGTTCCACAATTGAAGCTATCGTCCGTAGAAGGGTCTATTTCATATCATACCCTTCATATGACAATAGACCCTTAATATGATCAGGCAAGCCCTACGGGTGATAGCTTCAATTGCGTAAGTCTATAGTTCGGAAATTCTAGGACGAGTCCTGTGACAGCTCACAAATTTGCCCCAATACAATCTTATGTAATGTATTTACCTAAATAACTTGCTATTTATTAGAATTGAGGCTTATATTAAAGTTGATAAAATAATTAAAATTACTGAACATCGTTACAAGGTTGTATTGGGGCAAATTTGTGAGCTGTCACAGGACTCATCCTAGAATTTCCGAACTATAGTAACTATCTTTATCGTTTGTAAAAGACACTTTAGAGTCATATATCTTTTTAAACCTTCTTCTCTCGTATGGTTTCTCTCTCACAGTTCGTTGTTCAGGTATATCATCCATGATACAGCCTCAAGAATAGCCTGATGGAACTCCTCCAGTCATCCCAGGGATGAATAGGTTGGATCCACAAAGTAAACGATAATCTTTACCAGGGATAACGAACCTATAGAGTGGCAAAAAATATGCCCAATTCTTAAATAATACGAAAATTTTAAATCTAAATTTATTTTTACACAATTAGATTTATTGAAAATATATTAAAAAGCTTAGTTACCGTATATATTTTAAATTTACAACTCATTGAGATTTTTGTTGTTAATTGTCTAATGCCAATTTACTAATTAGCGGTTATCTCACTTTTTTGTTTTTTAATCACAGATATTTTGATAAGGTTATATCAAAAAATAATTATTCAAAATCCATCGCATTATCTATTCGGGCAATGCAAGAAACAACAAGACACCCCCTCTACCTTAAGTTTGGACAAAATATTTATATTTCTCGTTTGCTCACATATAAAGTGACGGGCATGAGTGAGGCACAAGGGATCCGCACCGCGTATGCGTATTGTACTAGAAAAATGAAAGAGTAGGTTTTTTTTTGTCATTCAGCAAAATGAATAAATTCATTGAATTAGTCCACTAGTTCATTTAGTTGAATGACTTATTTTTTGCTCAGTGGCATTAACACTATGGAGGCTTAAAGACGTTGAAAATTGTTTAATCAAACACAGATTATTCCACTTTGTATAACAGTATAACTCTTGTAGGAACTACTGTCGTCGCTGAAATATTGTCAACATACACGGTCAACGACCGACGAAACGACCTTTGGATATGTCCAAAGGTCGCATACCAAAACATTGAAATTGTTTACCCGAAAATACTATTTACGATACATTCCACAGTAGAAAGAGAACGCATCGCGCTGTCTCGCCGTTTTCGCAAACAAATCGTCTACTCACAACACTAATTGCGATGTCTGCAATATTTCAATCGACCATCTCTGCACGCACAGAAGCGAGATAAAAATATATTGCGGGCGCACTCCCGCGCCCACCCTGAAATGTATAAATACCTACTTACCGATAAATAAAGCATCATTAATCACTATTTATTATTCATTGATTCATTCACTCTCTCTTTCCGCATTGCTAATTGACGTATTTTATTTAAATACCAAACAATCAAAATCATCAGCGCGTCCTTTAAGGACATTCGCTAAACTCTGTATAACAGTATACCGGTTTCTTTATGAATTTTTGTTCCACTTTGTATAACAGTATACCGGTTTCAAGGTTTTCACTTCATCATCAGAGGAACACAAATAAGACTCTTGTTTGTGCTGGAAGTGGAATAAACAGTGTTTGATTAAACATATTACAATGATATAATAGATGCATTTGCAGAGAAGAAAATGTAAAGTGTAGTGGTTCATTGTGTGGTGTGAAATACACCATCTGTACGGCACCGGTACAAAGGACTGTAGAAATAGGTGGGTGGCTGCTGCTTAATGCTCGGAGATTTTGGCTCACAGTGATAAGTAGCAGGGGGAAGAGATTCCTCTTTAGCAGGTAGTAGATGGTCGCAAGTAAAAGGCAGTAGACTGGAGTGAACTGAGAATGCATTTTTTGACTTTTGGCACTCCTTACGTGTGGCCAATCGCTCATCGTAAGTGCCTGTTTTCGTCCGTGCATGCCGTCATGACTTACGAGATATCGCAATTCTCGCAAGTTTTCGTATACATGGGCCGGCCAACTTTTGATACTGTCTCGCGCAATGGCCGTGCATAAGAAATATTTCAGTTACTGTCATGACACAGCTCGGACTTCAACAAACATAAAATTATACATAAAAACCATCAAAATATAACCATACATAAAAAAATACTAATTAAAAATAAAATATATATCAATCATATTTTATGGTGATGCATAGGTCATTCAAAACGGAAAGGTTAAGCATTTTATGGTGATGCATATGTCCGACACAACATCATTCGAAACGGAAAGGTTAAGCATTTTATGGTTATGCATACGTCCAACACAACATCATTTGAAACGGAAAGGTTAAGCATTTTATGGTGATGCATACGTCCGACACAACATCATTCGAAACGGAAAGGTTAAGCATTTTATGGTTATGCATACGTCCAACACAACATCATTCGAAACGGAAAGGTTAAGCATTTTATGGTGACGCATACGTCCGACACAATATCATTCGAAACGGAACGGTTAAACATTTTATGGTGATGCATACGTCCGACACACCATCATTCGAAACGGAAAGGTTAAGCATTTTATGGTGACGCATACGTCCGACACAATATCATTCGAAACGGAACGGTTAAACATTTTATGGTGATGCATACGTCCGACACACCATCATTCGAAACAGAAAGGTTAAGCATTTTTTACAATAACATACTCGTTTTCATTACGTAATTTGTCAGGTGGGGAAACATAAGTTGTAGACTGCTTAGCAAATTCACCAATGGCTGGAAGAGAGCAGGAAATACTTGCATTGATAATTTGTCATTTAGACACACCATGAATAAATAATTTAGCTAACAATATATTTTATTTTTCAGTTGTTAATGGCCCGGGATTCCGATGCACGCCCGGAGACCAGTTCAAAGACAGTTGCAACGACTGCACCTGCTCTGCAGATGGGAAGAGCGCCTACTGCACGCTCATGATATGCGCATAGCCTGGATCCTATTCAGGCAACAACGGTGAACAGCGACTCAATACGGACATTTCCTGTGCTACTTTGTGTAATAACTAGAATAATAACCGATTAGCCTGTTAAGCGTATAGAATTATTCTAGACACATTGAAAAATCCCTTACATTATACGAGTCAAGATCAGTTGCACAATTATTCCATCTATATTAATCTTCTTTTTTATTATTGACTTATTAAAGGTATAAATATATATGACATCTTCATCTTGTCGAGGTGTCGTCTCCTATCCAAAGTTGTTCACTGCAGCCTGGAACAATACAGTAGAACTATACCCAAACCATGTCGTCTCTTATCCAAAGCTGTTCACTGCAGCCTGGAACAATACAGTAGAACTATACCCAAACCATGTCGTCTCCTATCCAAAGTTGTTCAATGCAGCCTGGAACAATACAGTAGAACTATACCCAAACCATGTTGTCTTCTATCCAAAGTTGTTCACTGCAGCCTGGAACAATACAGTAGAACTATACCCAAACCATGTCGTCTCCTATCCAAAGTTGTTCACTGCAGCCTGGAACAATACAGTAGAACTATACCCAAACCATGTTGTCTTCTATCCAAAGTTGTTCACTGCAGCCTGGAACAATACAGTAGAACTATACCCAAACCATGTTGTCTTCTATCCAAAGTTGTTCACTGCAGCCTGGAACAATACAGTAGAACTATACCTAAACCATGTCGTCTCCTATCCAAAGTTGTGTCATTCACTGCAGCCTGGAACAATATAATAGAACTATACCCAAACCATGTCGTCTCCTATCCAAAGTTGTTCACTGCAGTTTGTAACAATTGAAACCTGAAGACTAAAATAAAACTCTGAAGACAAAACTAAAAAAGGGTATAATAAAAATAATAATACACTACAGCATATTATATTTGGAAGTTTAAAACAATAACATGTTATGTCTGATAGTGCCAATACATAAAAATTTCAATTTGTGAAGGATTATCCGTAATAAGTAATACACACAGAGGTTTTATTGCTTTTAATAACTGCTAATGTTCGCCGCTTTATTGAAAAAGTGAGTTATTTAATTGATATTAAAGATAAAAGATATTTAAATGAAAAAAATATTGTAACCAAATTTTGTTTGACGCACATTTTTATTAGTCTAAAGAAATTTCTTGAAATGCTGAAGAATTGTCATTAAATCCTATGTCTTTGGGTCAAAATAATGCTGTTGGCAACCCTGCAAAGAAATTAAAATATTCTCCAAATACCTGATCAAGTAGCGATTTACAAGTATGTTTTCGACAATTATTTTTTAATGCAAATTAATTTATTGTCTATTGAAATTCTACCGGTAGTAATATATATATAATTTGAATTCTTCAATGAGTCTGAATAGTTCTTGTGAATTGTTTTGATTGGATTGTGAATAGCTTCAATGTGGCCACTATGAAAATATATACACAAAACCAAAACTTATTTTTATAAAATGGCAATTTTTATTCTTTGACAAAATAAAATGAATATTTTATATTGTCATTTTAAATTAAAACTGACACTTATACCCTATTTATACTAAGCAAGTAACTGAATTGATAAATGTAATGTTGTACGTAGATAAATTGATTATTTTGCTGAATATTTACCTGAACCATCACATTTTGCAACACCTCAACTTATTATTGTAAGGTTCTACTTAAAGACTCCCTGGTATGAAATGTTTTTCAATAATTTTATTTCTAGTGACATCTACCATCTTTCACAGCATCATTTATTCTTTTGGAAGAGTTTATAGCACAGTAGTAAAAGATAATGTGTTCATATAATCTGCGTACCTATAAACATAACATGTTAGTTTGTTGTGTGATTTGTCTCTTTACTTGCTTCATCTAAATAGGGTTTTACACTAGAATTTTCTTAATGTGATATCTGTTTGATATATAAAATATGTCAATGAGGCATTTTGACAACAAGCTATCATTATAACTGAGATAATATTTAGATTTTGACAACAAGCTATCATTATAACAGATAATATTCAGATGTTGACATCAATCTATCATTATAACTGAGATAATGTTTAGATTTTGACAACAAGCTATCATTATAACTGAGATAATGTTTAGATTTTGACAACAAGCTATCATTATAACTGAGATAATGTTAAGATTTTGACAACAAGCTATCATTATAACTGAGATAATGTTTAGATTTTGACAACAAGCTATCATTATAACTGAGATAATGTTTAGATTTTGACAACAAGCTATCATTATAACTGAGATAATGTTTAGATTTTGACAACAAGCTATCATTATAACTGAGATCATGTTTAGATTTATTTTAAATATATAATAATAATTGGTTTGGCTGTATTGAAGAAATTAACTGTTTCAATCAAATGGGAATGTTGTCATAAGATAGTAATAAATGTTCTGTAGTTGTTTTATAAGTTATAAAATTTTTAAATTAAAACCTAGTTTAAGTTATGCAATATTAAAAAAATATTAAGAATGTGTCACAATGGAAGTGGATTTTACTACAGTGAATTTAAATTATTACTAGTGAATATACACTTCACTAAAGTAATCAGTGGATGTGGAAGAAATATGAAAATTATAAATCCATATTCACTAGTCATCGTATACGCTCTATGGTGTTTGGTTAACCTTTATTAAATGGGTTTGAGAAAAGCAAATTTGAAACAAAATAACTGAAAACCTGTAAACATTTATAATATTCGCAGGGTATAAAGTGCCTTCTTCGCGCAGTTCACTTCTGATTGTCACATTTCAAAGTGCAAGAACACTTAATAAAAGCTTGTCCTGTCTGATTAAACGATTGTAAACGTCCTTAAATTAACAGTTTTGTCTTAGGAAACTTCATATGTACAGTGGATTTCAAAATATAACCTAAAGCGTGAATATACAAACTGCATCGCAAACCGCGTAAATGTTCATATTCTAGAACATTCACTAACAATGAGCAGAGGAAATATACTTTCACTTCTTTTGCGTTTAGCCTTCACAAGAAGTATCCAATTAGACCACAGCATCCGGTGTTAGGTTAAGTTATGTATCACCTGCAAACCTCCAAAGAACGTATACACTGGACAGCTGTGTACAGTATTGTCCATGGTATGAATTTTCTCGCACTCATGTATATCATAAACAGTGTGGCCCTCTCCGCGTCTGATCCTTTATAAAGTATACCACTCCTTCCAAGATAGGGAAAATCCAGCCAACCCCGTCGCCTACGAAATGTCATTTTTTTACATCACACTACGTCCAACAGGACCTTATCATTTATCGGCGATCAACCTGTTGTCTATTTGGTCCCGAGTCTTTCAGACTGGACAACAAGAGATAAAACAGAGTTGCAGTGGTTATCTTATTTCTGTAATGAAGTACTTGGTCGATTTGTGACATTTTCTTCCACTATTTAATGAGATTCTCTTCACGACTTAAATCAGGAGTAATATTTGATAACACTAGAAGTCAAGATGTAAGAGTAGACTTTAGAATTTTACTAATAAATATCAACAGATAACAATGTGTAGGATACATTAACTGATAAGTAGTTGGTCAATTTATGACATCATCTTCCACTCTTTAATGAGATTCTCTTCACGACTTAAATCAGGAGTAATATTTGATAACACTAGAAGTCAAGATGTAAGAGTAGACTTTAGGATTTTACTAATGAAGAATATCAACAGATAACAATGTGTAGTATACATTAACTGATAAGTAGTTGGTCAATTTATGACATCATCTTCCACTCTTTAATGAGATTCTCTTCACGACTTAAATCAGGAGTAATATTTGATAACACTAGAAGTCAAGATGTAAGAGTAGACTTTAGGATTTTACTAATGAAGAATATCAACAGATAACAATGTGTAGTATACATTAACTGATAAGTAGTTGGTCAATTTATGACATCATCTTCCACTCTTTAATGAGATTCTCTTCACGACTTAAATCAGGAGGAATTTTTGATAACACTAGAAGTCAAGATGTAAGAGTAGACTTTAGGATTTTACTAATGAAGAATATCAACAGATAACAATGTGTAGTATACATTAACTGATAAGTAGTTGGTCAATTTATGACATCATCTTCCACTCTTTAATGAGATTCTCTTCACGACTTAAATCAGGAGGAATTTTTGATAACACTAGAAGTCAAGATGTAAGAGTAGACTTTAGGATTTTACTAATGAAGAATATCAACAGATAACAATGTGTAGTATACATTAACTGATAAGTAGTTGGTCAATTTATGACATCATCTTCCACTCTTTAATGAGATTCTCTTCACGACTTAAATCAGGAGGAATTTTTGATAACACTAGAAGTCAAGATGTAAGAGTAGACTTTAGGATTTTACTAATGAAGAATATCAACAGATAACAATGTGTAGTATACATTAACTGATAAGTAGTTGGTCAATTTATGACATCATCTTCCACTCTTTAATGAGATTCTCTTCACGACTTAAATCAGGAGTAATATTTGATAACACTAGAAGTCAAGATGTAAGAGTAGACTTTAGGATTTTACCGATGAATGTCAACAGATAACAATATGTAGTATACATTAACTGATTACTTTAATGTAAGACATATAAATTCACTAGTAATAGTTTACGATCCCTAACCAATCCCTCCTACTGTAACAATAACAAAAAAATGTATTGTAAATCAGGTCTTTTTTTCTGAAATTGTAAAATTAAATCAAATAAAAATACTTGAAAACTTTATGACCCTGTAGATTATTTTTATAATAAAATTATTTGTAGAATTATGTAGAAAATAATTTGAAAAAAATAAATTGTTTATAATTATCATTTTACTTCATGTCATGACTTTCAAATAAAACATACAATACTTTATTTCCAACAAGTCGACCGGTTTCTAACCCGACTGGTTTTGTCTTCAGGGCTCCATCTTCAAGGTCTATTTATTTATTAAGTATTTTAAGTTTTATTTTAAATAAAAAACATTTTTTTAAATGATGTTAAAACAATAAGATAATGTTTAATAGATTTTGTTATTTGTCATATTGAAATTGAATTTTTTTGCACTTATTTAAGATAAAAGTATAGTTTTGACGACACAATATGTTTAATTAAGATATTTGAATCTAAAATATTTTTAATGTTATATTAATTTTTATAAAATAAGACGAATTTAGATTTTGATTTAGCACAGTGTTTGTAAAATTAAGTTATTGCATTTTGAAATGAGAAATAAAAGAATTAATTGTAACGTTTTTGCATTTTTATTACCGCCACATATTCCACATATATTGCTCAAATCAAAAAGTATCAAAATCTACTAAGATGAGTCCACAATAGTATTTTTATTACCGCCACATATTCCACATATAACACATCGATCAATAATCCCCAGGACTAACTACTAAAACAACATTTGTTTGCCAAAAATCTTCTTTATTCATCAACATAGTCTCCTTCAAGAGCGATACATTCATTCCAACGCTTTCCTAACTTTTCTATGCCAGCCGTGTTGAACGATTTATCTTTGATTTCAAAATAGGCGTTAGTTTCGGCAATCACTTCTTCATTGAAGCCAAATCTCTTTCCCTGGAGCATCTTTTTGAGGTTTGCAAACAGCCAATAGTCGCTGGGGGTCAAATCTGGAGAATACGGTGGGTGCGGAAGCAATTCGAAGTTCAACTCATGCAATTTGGCCATCGTTACCATCGACTTGTGACACGGTGCAATGTCTTGATGAAAGAGAACTTTTTTCTTCTTCATATGGGGCCGTGCAATTTCTTCCTTCAAACGCTCCAATAACGCTATGTAATATTCGCTATTGATGGTTTTTCCCTTTTCAAGGTGATCAAAGAATATTTTACCATGCGCATCCAAAAATACGATGGCCATAACCTTCTCGGCCGACTGTTGAGTTTTTGGTCGCTTCGGACGACTTTCACCGGCTGCTCTCCACTCAGCTGACTGCCGATTTGATTCCGAAGTATAGTGGTGGATCCAAGTTTCATCCGTTGTCACATACCGATGCAAAAACTCCTGTTTATTTCACGTAAACAGTGCCAAGCAGCGCTCTGAATCATCGATGCGTTGTTGTATCAGTTCCATTGTAGGCAAACGCGGCACCCATTTGGAAAAAAGCTTTTTCATGACCAAATGTTCATGCAAAATAGTTTAAACACTACCAAATTATATCTTCAGGATGTCAGCTATCTCACGCAACTTTACTTTGCGATTTTCCATCACGATTTTGAGGGCTTCTTTTATGTTTTCTGGTGTAACAGTCTCATTTGGACGACCAGGGTGTTCAGCATCATTTGTGTCTGTACGACCGCGTTTGAAATCAGCATACCACCGACAAATGGTTGTTGTCATAAGATAGTAATATCGGAGCAAAGCCTGGTTAACACTTTTCAAGCCATCGATGGGTTTGAACGGTATTTTTTCCCATTAAAAAGCAATGTTTTTTTTATCAATACACGAAATTCGGTTTTTTCCATTGTTTTGAAAATAGCAAAAGTAGCATCACTAAAACCACTGTAACTCAACGAAACAATGTCGGAATGTCATGAAAGTTTGATACGTAACTTCTAAATATTGGTACTAACTGAGTATGGTATGGATTTGTTATTAGAGGCGCCATCTGTAGATTAGTCCTGGGACGTGCTATTTACTCAAATCAAAAAGTATCAAAATCTGCTAAGATGATAGTCACAATAATAATTTTATTACCTCCACATATATATATATTTTTATTTCATATTATTTTAATTATTATAAACAGTAGAGCGCCGATTATTTCTCATACTGTATAAACAGTAAAGCGCCGATTATTTCTCATACTGTATAAACAGTAAAGCGCCGATTAATTCTCATACTGTATAAACAGTAAAGCGCCGATTATTTCTCATACTGTATAAACAGTAAAGCGCCGATTATTTCTCATACTGTATAAACAGTAGAGCGCCGATTATTTATAGTCCATATTTCCCCTCCATACAGTGCTATGGAGAATGCTAGAGATTTAACCAGACGGGTTTTGGTTCTTCTCAGTATAGAACAGTTAGACCATATCTTTGTCAGACTTGTCATAGCTGTTTATGCCATTTCATTTGGTCTTCGGATCTCCAGTTCTTTTCCTCCGTTCCTCGAAATAAGCTCTGAATACACCAATTATTTATTTAAATATTTGTAAATTGCTAAAAAAGAAAAACTGTAAGGCCTCGGCCACACAGGTAGGAGCCTCACTTGGTGCTTAGAGCTACGCTGCAAGCTAGTCGACATATCCTAGCAAACTAACGCACCGCATACGAGGCGTATCCAGAAAGTAAGTGTACTGAGGCTCTCACGACCGGATACATTTTATTTTCGACATGTTGGCTACACTTCCGTGTAGCCTGACCCTTCCCCTCCGCAACGAGACCGGTTCGAGGTCAGTACGTTGAGAAGTGTCGACGCGACAACACGTTTCGTGAAAAATGTCAAACCAATCTCTCCCGCCAAGTGCGAAATTTTGTAAAAAGGCAAGAGTTTTTGAGGCGCTGCAAACTCCATGGAGATGAATTTCTCCGCTCCATCATTACTGGAGATAAAACTTGGGTTGCACACTACACACCTGAAACCAAAAGCCAGTCTCAACAGTGGCGTCACACCTCCAAAAAATTCAAAACCACAATTTCAGCCAAGAAAATCATGGCATCCGTGTTTTGGGACTGTCAAGGCATAATTTTAATTGAATATATGCCTCAAGGGGAGACCATCAACTCTGCAAGATACTGTGAGACCCTAAAACAATTGCGGAGGGTGATTCAGAACAAGAGGAGAGGCATGCTGATAAAGGGAGTCTGCTTGCTGCACGACAATGCAAGACCACACACGGCCAACGCCACGAAGGAACTGCTCGCCTCGTTTAAATGGGATGTCCTGAACCATCCCGCGCATTCCCCTGACCTAGCACCTTCAGATTACTATCTCTTTACCTCCCTGAAGCTGCACATGGGTAGAAAAAGGTTTTCAACCGACGAGGAGGTAAAGGAGGAGGTGGAGAAGTGGACGGAGGGGTTGGCGGGAAACTACTTCGAGGAAGGCATCAAAAAGTTGATACCCCGCTTCACCACCTGCATTGAGAGGAATGGCGACTATGTCCAAAAATAGTTTACATATGTACTACGGTAACCACGTAATTTTTTTGTTTAAATAAAAAAAATTGTAACCTACAAAAATTCAGTACACTTAGTTTCTTGATATGCCTCGTACTATCGCAATGGCCACACTGCACGCTTCGTGCCACGCTACATGACTATTATAGTCATCTTGTCTATTAGTCACATAGCACCTAGCTTAGCACTAAGTGAAGCTCTTCAGTGTGGCCTTAGCCTAATAAATTGGTTTGTTTTAGGGTTAAAATACACGTGTTTTGTCTTTTTATGAAATTCCAAGATATGGATTGACAAGTGTAACTCAAAAGACGAAAAAGCCTCTTGAATCAAGATTTTGTAATCAGTGATCCAATGGGGTGTGAGAAAATGGAGAGACTAAAGGCGAGATGGCTGGATGGTGTGACAGACCTGTCGCACAGTGGATATATTCAATTAGAGATGGAATGCTACTGAAAGAGTAAATTTTTCTCAAGGGCGAATAAATTAAACAAAATATCAAAGAATGAAAAAGATATATTTTTTATTACTATATCACATAAGAGATTTTGTTTCAAACATATACGTAAATCTCATTAAAATAATTATCACAATTATTATTGTATTAAATAATGTTAAGTGTTTTTTAAGTAAGGTCCATTTTAAAATTACTGCCAATTGATGATGGGAAGCGGAATCACGCATGTACAGTACCCGGCGGTAAGTAATACACACCGGGCTTAAGAAAGAGACTGTCGGCCATAATCGGCTTTGTAGAGTGTCGTCTCTGTCATTAATACACGTGTTCCGTCGCATCGTGCGACAGAGACCGAAGTTAGCCGATTATGGCCGAAAGTCTCTTTCTTAAGTCCGATGTGTATTACTTACCACCGGGTACTGTATAGTATATTTATATGATTCAGTTGCTTATTGTCGGCCATTTTGTCACAGTCAGACTCATGAACTATTCCGTCAACCGTGCATTCCACGCTGTGATCCGGTTTGTTAAAAACAATACAGCTGCTGAAATCTGTTTCACAGTTTCAGTTTGATCCCAACTCACGATGTTACGGGTGACAAAATAAGTCCTCATCCGGTGTGATCTACACTAGAAGATTAAAATCTTCTTTGTTTTTTATGAGCAAAGCGTCATGTATTGATGAAGAAGGAACTATCTAAAGGGATACTTTTGGTGGCGACACATCCGAGAATGAAAAAAATAGAAGAGATGACGGACTTAAAGTCAGATATCACGGGAGGAGGAAAATGACTCGCAGTGATGTAAATATACTTATAAAATGGCTTAAGGCCAGGCCTAACAGGCTTACAGTTCAAACAGCCAAGCAAGATGCTAATATTTTCACAGAAAATTTTGAGTGCAATAAAACTATCCTTTGACGCCACTAGATTGGACCATTGTTATGTGACACTGGTGTCATTTATGGATGACAACAAGATTGGACAGTGGTGTCATTTATGGATGACAACAAGATTGGAAAGTGGTGTCATTTATGGACGACAAGATTAGACAGTGGTGTCATTTATGGATGACAACAAAATTAGACAGTGGTGTCATTTATGGACGACAACAAGATTGGACAGTGGTGTCATTTATGGATGACAACAAAATTAGACAGTGGTGTCATTTATGGATGACAACAAAATTAGACAGTGGTGTCATTTATGGATGACAACAAAATTAGACAGTGGTGTCATTTATGGATGACAACAAAATTAGACAGTAGTGTAATTTATGGATGACAACAAGATTAGACAGTGGTGTCATTTATGGATGACAACAAAATTAGACAGTGGTGTCATTTATGGACGACAACAAGATTGGACAGTGGTGTCATTTATGGATGACAACAAGATTGGACAGTGGTGTCATTTATGGATGACAACAAAATTGGACAGTGGTGTCATTTATGGATGACAACAAAATTGGACAGTGGTGTCATTTATGGTAGACAAAAAAATTGGACAGTGGTGTCATTTATGGATGACAACAAGATTGGACAGTGGTGCCATTTATGGATGACAACAAGATTGGACAGTGGTGTCATTTATGGATGAAAACAAGATTGGACAGTGGTATCATTTATGGATGACAACAAGATTGGACAGTGGTGTCATTTATGGATGATAACAAGATTGGACAGTAGTGTCATTTATGGATGACAAAAAGATTGGGCAGTGGTGTCATTTGTTTCGAGAAGAGCGAATGAATAGAAATCACAATGAAATTTTTTATCACTCGTCCTAGAGTCTCCATCTCACCCAAAGTGACGAACTAGCATCTGTTGATGTATTTCAAAAAATGGTCTTCATTGCAGTGTTTTGAAAATGATCAACTGAAAAAGGTCGTTAATGAATAGTTCGAAACACTGACGGCGGCCTTTTTTGACAATCGAATAAGAAAACTTGTGACATAATATCTAAAATGTGTGCAAGTCAATGGTGATTACGTGAAAAAACAACAGTACCCGGCGGTAAGTAATTCACATCGGAATAATAAAGAAAGACACTGTCGGCCATAATCGGCTAACTTCGGCTTTGTAGAGCGTCGTCTCTGTCACATGATGACAGGCCATAATGTCTGACAAATCGCGACAGAACACGTGTATGAATGACAGAGACGAAGCTCTACAAAGCCGAAGTTAGCCGATTATGGCCGACAGTCTCTTTCTTAAGACCAATGTGTATTATTTACCGCCGGATACTGTAAATGAGTAGATCTCTATTGACATGACTAGATCCCTATTGACTATAGTAAAACATTTTTATTTTTCATATATCTTTTATAAATTACAAAAATACCTTACTAAAAACTAAGCTTCTTATAAATAAAAAATATTCTCACTACGTAACATTTGTTAAACTTTTTGTTTCAAAAATAAATATTTTAAAAATAAAGTTTTAAAGTAAATAAATAGACATATTTCTGTTGAAATTTATACTTTAAAACATAAATATATTCATTTTTACCATAGATTTATTTTGAATTATATCTGTAGAAAATAATAATAAAATAATTTGACTAAATAAAACTTATCTATATAACTTAACAAATAAAACTTATCTATATAACTTAACAAATAAAACTTATCTATATAACTTAACAAATAAAACTTATCTATATAACTTAACATTTAAAAATGCAATTTATCATAAGACTAAATATTAGGTTATTCGGAAAAGCATGTCGTTTTATCGTGTTAGTGAGTTTGACGGTTAGTTGTGGTCTGCCTATCATTGTGGCACCACCTGATTTGTTAATTCTCAGTTTATCAACAAATGAATTGTACATTTCACCTGATTTGTTAATTCTCGGTTTATCAACATTTGAATTGTACATTTCACCTGATTTGTTAATTCCCAGTTTATCAACATTTGAATTGTACATTTCACCTGATTTGTTAATTCTCGGTTTATCAACATTTGAATTGTACATTTCACCTGATTTGTTAATTCCCAGTTTATCAACATTTGAATTGTACATTTCACCTGATTTGTTAATTCTCGGTTTATCAACATTTGAATTGTACATTTCACCTGATTTGTTAATTCTCGGTTTATCAACATTTGAATTGTACATTTCAACATCATTTTTTTTTAATGAAAATCACAAATACACGATGGTAGAATTTATACCGAACGTAGAATTCATACGATATTGCATGTTATTTGTGTTTCTTATACTAAAGAAAATGTAGAATGGTCCCTGGTCCCTGGTCCAATTTTGCCCCAATACAACCTTGTAACGATGTTCAGTAATTTTAATTATTTTATCAACTTTAATATAAGCCTCAATTCTAATAAATAGCAAGTTATTTAGGTAAATACATTACATTAGGTTGTATTGGGGCAAATTTGTGAGCTGTCACAGGACTCGTCCTAGAATTTCCCAACTATAGACTTACGCAATTGAAGCCATCACCCTTAGGGCTTGTCTGATCATATGAAGGGTCTATCGTCATATGAAGGGTATGATATGAAATAGACCCTTCTGCTGACGATAGCTTCAATTGTGGAATGCACATTTTATACTGGTAAAGAACTTAAATTTGTTATTATAGTTCGGAAATTCTAGGATGAGTCCTGTGACAGCTCACAAATTGACCCCAATACAACCTTGTAACGACGTTAAGTAATTTTAATTATTTTATCAACTTTAATATAAGCCTCGATTCTAATAAATAACAAGTTATTTAGGTAAATACATTACATAAAACTAACAAGTATGACAAATTAATACATCTTGTTATAAATTAGCAAAAATATGTCAGTTTGTTAAAATCAAATAATATTTGGCGACGTTCCTCAAAAGTCACTACGTTAGTCTGCATTGGCTAGGGATGGGGTATACGATAATTGGATTTTTGATATTTTTTATACATAAAATTAAATGTTCGTAATTAGTACTAATTCATAGTGGATCTTGGCCTATTTAACCGTTTTAGTGCTAAGCAATTTTTGCAAAAATGTATGAAAATTGCTATACATATATTGATTAATTTAGAGGAAAAAATAATGGTGTCAAATAAAACACTCTTATTTAGACAAATATCAATCAATTTTAATAATTCTTTTTGCATTATAAAGAAAAAATGTTTATTGATATGAATATGAAAAAATAAACATAAAATGTCAATATTATTGTATTTTATTTCTTTTTGAAAATAAAAAATATAAAAAAAAATAGCTCAACAATTATGTTTTGCCGCACAAATAGCCTGTAGGCCTTTCCTACAGCGAACGCAAATAAGGCGGGATCACTTTATCCCACTCCCTCTGATGCTACACACCGCGCACTGGCGTAAGTTACGTCCCGGTCATTTTTCCAGCGCAATTTTTTTGTTTGATGAAGATGGTTGCGTTGACACGCTATTTTTATGATTCATCCACTCCTTTTCGATATCCTCAATAATTTTCGATGTGAATTGGAGCCGGGTCATTTTTTTTCGGTAGTGTTGGAAACATACAAAATATAAGAGTTGAGCACCATTCTCCCAAATATGTTGAATACTACTTTTTTCCAATATTTTAGGGTTCTTCGCTCGTCCAAATACACGTACAACATTTTGTCAGATTCGTCCACACCTCCCATGTATTTGTTGTAGTCATCAATCATGCTCGGTTTCACCTTTTCGTATTCAAAATTCCCTTTCTTTTTCTTGATCATCACACTATTAGTATCTGCATTGGATGAAATCAATATGACTGGGTTTGGTTTGGACTTTTTGTCTCTGAATGAACACATCAAAACATTTTCATGTGCTATGTATTTGGCTTCTCCTACTTAAATAATATAAAAAAACGGTAAAAAGTTATTTTTAAATGTATAAGAATGCACTCTCGTTACAAATTACGCACGAGGCTAGAGTACGTCCACTCCCACGGAGCACCAAAAACACACTGAAACTCGCAGCGTTTTTGCGCTGCGTCGCAATTTTCGATACAAACGATCGCAGCGCTTTTGCGCCGCGTAGCATTCTAACGGTTAAAGATAGATACAAATCATACAATACATTAGAAAGTCAGTATAATGAAAATTTGAAATTAAAACGTCAGTTTAGAGAAAAACAATTTTTCGATGTATAAAAAAAACGATTCGATTTGTTAAAAAATAACAATTTTACCCCATCCCTTTGAGACATGACGTTTCAAGCGTCACAGGGACCATGCTACATTTTCTTGTGTATAACAATAAAAAACTCATTTGTATCATGTTAGAGAATGTGTTGGATGTTTTTATGTGCCAATGATGGTTCAAAAAATTGCGAATGGGAGATTTCGTTATTAACCTTTCCTTCCCTGTGTTGGGTATCTTCTACACGTTGCTTCTAATAACCATCAATATCTCTATAAATATTATAAATACAAGGTTAAGATTTTAGGTATTCCTCCATAATATATTTACGCATTGATTTAAAAAATAATATTAATAATAATCAGAATTTATCGACTACATCGTAGGTGTTTTGTAAAGATCGAAAACAAATTCGAATTTAAACGCTGTGAGTGCCTCGATCTTGGGTCTTGATGATAGGTGAAGAGTATGCGGGAAGCGCGACACTATATTTGCATCTCACTCTTGCATACTCCACTGAATAGCGAGGAGCTCAATTGTCTCAACCTCGCAAGTGTAAGCCACGCCCGGGTTAGCCACCAACCCTGCCGCGCCGCAGTAGCTGTTGAGCTGGCAACGAGACTAGATCTACGCCCGTTCCGTGAGTGTTGCCAGATGGTTTTTTAATGTTTTCAGCAAATAAATCTCAATTATTATAATTTTTAACTTCAATTATAATTAATTAAGGGGATTATCTATGAATGTTCTTATTTTTCCGATTTAAAATCGCTAATTTTTGATCGCGTACTCACTACCCAACACCGGAGCGCGCGTTTCAATTTTATCACCGTAAGGGAAGGGTTAAAAACTAGTTCTAAAAACGCAAACCAGTAGAATTGGATAACGACATGTTAACCACGGTAATCGAAGATAATCTGACCCAAACTATTCATCAGTTTGCAAAAAAAGGTCAGATAATCTACAATACATAATGTCAAAATAAAAACGAAAGATGGCTAACTCTTATCTAGCAAGGGAAATGATTTTATAGATTGAATTTGTATTAATAAAAAAGAAATAATCATTAATTTATTTTTTCATTAAAAAATTACATTATTTTCCCAATAAATTAATAAATAAACAATATAACAATGTAATTTTTGTTATTTATGGTTAAGGCACTGTGGAGGTTTGAAGACATTGTACAGTACCCGGCGGTAAGTAATACACATCGGGCTTAAAAAAGAGACTGTCGGACATAATCGGCTAACTTCGGCTTTGTAGAGCGTCGTCTGTCGCACGATGCGCTTACAGTCCGGTATCTAGAAAGAGCTGTATGCATTGACAGAGATGACGCTCTACAAAGCCGAAGTTATCTGATTATGGCCGGCAGTCTCTTTCTTAAGCCTGATGTGTATTATTTACCGCCAGGTACTGTAATTTGTTAAGTCCAACAGTGTTTATTCCACTTTATATAACGGTATAATCCTACCAGTTTCAAGGTTTTCACCTCATCATCAGGGAGCACAAAATGAGGTGAAAACCTTGAAACCGGTAGAGTTATACTGTTATATAAAGTTGAATAAACAATATTGGACTAAATAAATTACTTACAAATATTTTTTTATTTTTTTAGCCCACAACCGTGTTTATGATTTTTTTTTAGCACACAACCGTGTTTATGATTAATATTTATATACAGAAAAGGAGAGAATAATAAACAGAATAAGAAATATTAAAAAATATACATTTGAAAAGAAATTAGACAAACTGGATTTGAACCAGTGACCTGTACTTTCTAGATAACTGCTTTACCAACTAAACTAACATGTCTACGTAGACATGCATCTATAGAGTGGACGTCACTGGTTCATATCTAACACATGTCATTTAATTTTTCTTTCATATTCTCTCCTTTTCTGTATAATAAATAATGTTCTGTTCATATTCTCTCCTTTTCTGTATAATAAATAATGTTCTGTTCATATTCTCTTATATTCCTATTCTGTTCATATTCTCTCCTTATCTGTATAATAAACAATATAACAGGATGAATTAATCTAAAGTTTTGCTTATGTAGCCTATTTCGGCCAAATAAAGAACTGCCGACTTCAAGGCTTCTCGGTATAGCGGATTCCCATAGAGGCCACTTCCTATATCATTTTCAGTGCTTTGCATAAGTTTTTCGGTTGTTATTTCTTCGCTGGCATCCTTGTCGAGTTTGGCTATCGGCAACACTATACATGGAGACATAATAGCTAGAAAAGAAAAAAATTGCAATTAATACTAAATACAGGTCAAGTCCCATTATAAAGAAATTGATAGACTAAAAAATATTTCATTACACTGAAATTTCGTTTTACTGAATGTGGGGGAAAAACATATAAGCACTATAATGGCCGATGATACAACATGTGTACCATGGCCTTGCCAATCATTACTAGCCGATGGTACCACATGTGCATCATGCTTCCGCCAATGGTTACTGTCCGGTGATACAGCATGTATACCATGTCCTTGCCAATTATTATTAGCCGATGGTATCACATTTGTATCATGCTTACGCCTATGGTTACTGTCCGGTGATACAACATGTGTACCATGTCTTTGCCAATCAGTACTAGCCAATGGTACCACATGTGTATCATGCTTCCGCCAATGGTTACTGTCAGGCGATAAAACATGTGTACCATGGCCTTGCCAATTATTATTAGCCAATGGTACCACATTTGTATCATGCTTACGCCAATGGTTACTGTCAGGTGATACAACATGTGTACCATGTCTTTGCCAATCATTACTAGCCGATGGTACCACATGTGCATCATGCTTCCGCCAATGGTTACTGTCCGGTGATACAGCATGTATACCATGTCCTTGCCAATTATTATTAGCCGATGGTATCACATTTGTATCATGCTTACGCCTATGGTTACTGTCAGGTGATACAACATGTGTACCATGTCTTTGCCAATCATTACTAGACGATGGTACCACATGTGTATCATGCTTCTGCCAATAGTTACTTTCCCGTGATACAGCATGTATACCATGTCCTTGCCAATCATTACTAGCCGATGGTACCACATGTGCATCATGCTTCCGCCAATGGTTACTGTCCGGTGATACAGCATGTATACCATGTCCTTGCCAATTATTATTAGCCGATGGTATCACATTTGTATCATGCTTACGCCTATGGTTACTGTCCGGTGATACAACATGTGTACCATGTCTTTGCCAATCATTACTAGCCGATGGTACCACATGTGTATCATGCTTCTGCCAATGGTTACTGTCCTGTGATATAGCATGTATACCATGTCCTTGCCAATCATTACTAGCCTATGGTACCATATGTGTATCATACTTCCGCCAATGGTTACTGTCAGGTGATACAACATGTGTACCATGGCCTTGCCAATTATTATTAGCCAATGGTACCACATTTGTATCATGCTTACGCCAATGGTTACTGTCAGGTGATACAGCATGTATACCATGTCTTTGCCAATTATTATTAGCCGATGGTACCACATTTGTATCATGCTTACGCCAATGGTTACTGTCCAGTGATACAGCATGTATACCATGTCCTTGCCAATCATTATTAGTCGATGGTACTATATGTGTATCATACTTCCGCCAATGGTTACTGTCCGGTGATACAACATGTGTACCATCTCCTTGCCAATCATTACTAGCTGATGGTACCACATGTGTATCATGCTTCCGAGTCTTGGTCAAACTTGGTCATACTTCGGTACATCAGTATTTCCCCAAATGTTTCGTAATGATTTGTCATATTTTGTTAAAATGTTATACATCAACACTGTTATGGCCATACAATATGTAACAAATCAATCAACAATTCCTGGGACTAACCAACAGATGGCGCCTCTAATAAAAGTACCAGCCTTTAGAAGTTACGTATCAAACTTTCATGACATTCCGACATTGAGTTACAGTGGTTTTAGTGATGCTACTTTTGCTATTTTCAAAATAATGGAAAAATCCGAATTTCGTGTGTTGATAAAAAATTGCTTTTTAATGGGAAAAAATATCGTTCAAACTCAACGATGGCTTGAAAAGTGTTATCCGGGCTCTGCTCCGTCGAAAACAGCCATTTGTCAGTGGTATGCTGATTTCAAACGCGGTCATACAGACACAAATGATGCTGAACGCTCTAGTCGTCCAAATGAGGCTGTTACACCAGACAACATTAAAAAACCCCTCAAAATCGTGATGGAAAATCGCAAAGTAAAGTTGTGTGAGATAGCTGACATCCTGAAGATATCATTTGGTAGTGTTTACACTATTTTGCATAAACATTTTGTCATGAAAATGCTTTTTTCGAAATGGGTGCCGTGTTTGCTCACAATGGAACAGAAACCATAACACATCGATGATTCAGAGCGCTGTTTGGCACTGTTTACGTGAAATAAACAGGAGTTTTTGCGTTGGTATGTGACAATGGATGAAACTTGGATCCACCACTATACTTCGTTATCAAATCGGCAGTCAGCTGAGTGAAGAGCAGCCGGTGAAAGTCGTCCGAAGCGACCAAAAACTTAACAGTCAGCCGGGAAGGTTATGGCCTCTGTATTTTGGGATGCGCATGGTATAATATTCATCGATCACCTTGAAATGGAAAAACCATCAATAGCGAATATTACATAGCGTTATTGGAGCCCTATATGAAGAAGAAAAAAAATCTCTTTCATCAAGATATTGCACCGTGTCACAAGTCGATGGTAACGATGGCCAAATTGCATGAGTTGAACTTCGAATTGCTTCCGCAGCCCCCATATTCTCCAGATTTGGCCCCCAGCGACTATTGGCTATTCGCAGATCTCAAAAAGATGCTCCAGGGAAAGAGATTTGGCTCCAATGAAGAAGTGATTGCCGAAACTAACGCCTATTTTAAAACCAAAGATAAATCGTTCTACACGGCTGGCATAGAAAAGTTAGGAAAGCGTTGGAATGAATGTATCGCTCTTGAAGGAGACTATGTCGATGAATAAAGAAGAATTTTGGCAAACAAATGTTGATTTAGTAGTTAGTCCCGGGACTTATTGATCGATGTGTTATACCATGTCTTTGCCAATCATTACTAGCTGATAGTACCACATGTGCATCATGCTTCCGCCGATGGTTACTGTCCAGTGATACAACATGTGTACCAACACATGTCCTTGCCAATCATTACTAGCTGATGGTACCACATGTGTATCAAGCTTCTGCTAATGGTTACTGTCCGGCGATACAGCCCTTGTACTACGTTTTCGTCAACCATTATTGGCCGAAGGCACAACCTATGATAGGAGCCCAGATTTTTTTAAAAAGGATTCCAGTCTGGTTTACACTTTATCATCTTTCTGGTTGGTTTGAAGAGATTGCCACATGATAATAAGCCCGCCAGGTTGTAATGTATACAACGAAAGTGTAATGCAATACAATACAATGTTATTTAAAAAAAGCGGAATTTCTTTACTACTTCCTTTAATACGACCCTGGATAATCGAGTCTACTGTATTTAAAATTCTTAAAAAATAATAAAAAGGGGAAAGAATATTTTACATGTACCTCTAATTTTGAGTGGTTCGATTTATGTTGGAGTCTAGATATTTAAAAAATTGTGTTTGTTTAATAATACTTGTTTAACACCTTTCTGGTTAGTCGGAAGAGATTACTTCACGGCAATAAACCTGCCAGATTGTACTGTAAAACGAAACACGGTTTTGGCCTGAGAAAATAAGTATTCTGTGTGTCTCTCACCAATATCTTTAAAGTCCTTTAACTTCTTGTTGAGATCTCCTATCTTGGGGTGATATGGATGGCCCAACTTGGCGAGGATGCCAGAGATCTGGCTGTGATATGTGCCGAGCAGATTGTCTCTGTGGCGGGCTCTGGTCTCGTCTGTGACGCTCGTAAAGAAAAAGTAATTTAAGTCCAGGCCGGGGTTGTGGAATGTGGACATTTGGAAATCAACCTGGAAAAATAAAATACAGTAAAAGTTCGATAATTAGAACACAAAATAAATAATTCGTAACTCGCATTTTTCGCCTTTTTTTATATTTATCCTGGCGAGTTTATTGCCACGTTGCAATCTCTTTCAACCGACCATTTTCTATGTCTCGAAATCGAATTTTCATAATAAATTCTACTGACAATTCGAAAAATCACGTATTTCGTAATTTGTAACGTTTTGCGACAAAAAAAGTACGAATTCTAATAATACTTTGAAATATTTCATACAAATCACAGATCCGTGTAGAAGTCGTCAGCTTTGGTGGCAGAACCAGAGGCGGGACAACCGGTGTATTAAACGCCGGTGAACGGTAAAATTTTCGTAGCTTTGGAATTTCTTAGCTAATAACTTACAGTATTTGCGTTGGAAGTTGGACTTCCACCTTATTCCCAAATGACACTTTGTTCAGGGTTACGTAGATTTTGTGTCTTGTCTCCGGACATAGAAGCCTTCGTTACGTCACTTCTAAGAGCTCTCAGAGATTTGCAATCTTGGCTTTAAGCGAGAGAAAGTTGGCAAACAAGGTCCCGGGAAATGCCAAAGCTCTTGGCTTGAGAACTTGAGGTAGTGGTTTAGGTGCAAACCAAGTTCCCCCCCTCTGCATATCAAAATATCAAAATTTAAGTAATAAAATAAACTTACAAATTTGACATCAACAGGTGTTAACACGCAGGGTTACGTAGATTTTGTGTCTTGTCTCCGGACATAGAAGCCTTCGTTACGTCACTTCTAAGAGCTCTCAGAGATTTGCAATCTTGGCTTTAAGCGAGAGAAAGTTGGCAAACATGGTCCCGGGAAATGCCAAAGCTCTTGGCTTAAGAACTTGAGGTAGTGGTTTAGGTGCAAACCAATTTTCCCCACCTCTGCATATCAAAATATTAAAGTTTAAGTAATAAAATAAACTTACAAATTTGACATCGACAGGCGTTCCGCTTTCGTCATATTTAAAAAGCATATTTACGAGCCAGAAATCACCATGGTTTAACACATTGTACGACTCCACTTCGGGAGGAATCGGTTGCATCATCTGTATCCCTCTCTCTATAATAAGGTCTGCGTATGCCGTAAATGTATTTACGTACTGTCCACACTCGGGAATGGTCTTCATTACATCTATAGCTTGAAGTACACCATTGACGAAATAGTCGACAATGTAATCGGACATGCCTTCGAAGAAAGCACTCTTGTTGTATTTACTTCTGAAGGTTGGATCCTGTGAAAAAATATCATAATTCAATTCGTTATATAAAAAAATTATATGCAGTTATCCGGGTTATCCGGGGCTCCAGTTATCCGGGGCTCAATTATTTTTTTATTTATTTTTATTTTTATTTATTTTTTCAAAACAGGCTTAGCCCGATTACTTTGAAAAAAAAAATACAAGACGTTAAAAAAGAAGAAATATTACATAGAAAAAAAAATTATATAAAATAAAAAATAATGCATATGTATACAAACGAGTATACATACAAACATATGTTACATATATATTCAGTCACTTAAGTATGTTGATGAGTGCTTTCTAGCGCGTAATGTACTCGTATATCGAATCATATTTGGACTGCTAAAATATTGTGGTGCTTTAGATATGTTTGCCCAAGATTGTTAACCAGGTTTTGATGCACTTCTGAGGCAACACATATGGAGAATACGTGGCCGTATAATACAACTTAATTTAAATAATTTAAAGTGAACTTTTAGGTCGAGTCACAATTAACTTTCATTATTGGGAAAAAATCGTAATGATTCATAAATAATCCCAATAACTCATTATACTTGACATTTTTTTATCTTTTTGGAGAAAACAATATCCTTCGGCAGACAGCTTACACACCGTATTAAAAATATATATTATCAGTCAGTGAAACGGAGGGATAGAAAATGTATATTCGTCGTGTAATGTTGCGGGAATTTAAGCAGGGAGACAATGCTACGGAGACATTTGAAAAAATATTCAGTGTTCATTTATTTTTTCAAAACAGGCTTAGTCCAATTATAGTACTTTGAAAAATACAAGACATTAAAAAAGAAGAAAAATTACATAGAATTTTTTTAAAAATTATATAAAATAAAAAATAATGCATATGCATACATACGAGTATATACACACAAACATATGATACACATATATTCAGTCACATAAGTATGTTGATGAGTGCTTTCTAACGCGCTCAATCTTAGAAGAAAATTTACTTTTGCTTTTGGTAATGTGATATGAAATATGTCAATATCCGAAGCAGTCCCGTTCAGAAGAGTTAAGGCCCTTCCAACAGGCATAGTGGCTGGAAGACCCGTTCTTGCGTATGTTATTGAGAACAGTTCTTGCCGTGTTATCCGTGAATTATCCATGAGTCGGATTGACCGCGATCCTCGGTAGAACAATTTTTTTTAGTAATCTCGCCTGTACGTAGCTGCAGTCAAATGAAGACTGTATTAAGAAAACCTACCAATGGAATACGAACTACAAAGAAATCTTTTATAGATTTTGTGTTATGTGATAGTAACACATTCGGCTTTAGATGTAGTGTATGTGTTTAATGTTCATATGATTCAATTTAAATTCTCAATATTAAAATTTCTAGATATGTGATAGTTCATCTTAAAGAAAACATGAACAATTTTTTTTGCTAATGCTCATAAATGAATTTTCAAAAATATTGTCTTCCTTACAATATTAGGTTAGGTTAGGTTAGGTTAGACTATCAAATCCCACTTGTACGTGGCTGCAGTCAAATAAAGAAATCAAATACCATACAAAACTCTACAACTCGTGTAGTCTAGTTGTTAAAACAAATGCTTTCCGATCAAGAGGTTGTGGGTACGATTTCTGTTCGTATCCAATTTTTTTAAATAGGGTATCAGTCTAATTTTCCCTTCCAACCTTTTAAACATCTTTGTGGTTGGTTGGAAGAAATAGCTAAACAGCAATAAATCTACCATGTTGTACCGTATAAAATTAAACTGTAATATAACACAAAAAAAAATTTTGAGTTCAATAGTAGAGGGCTCAATTATCTGTGAGTTGAATTAACACGTTCACTGCGTCGAACACGGCTCCCGTGTCCATACAAAATAGTCTTGAATGTTGAGTGCACTCATAAATGTCTCCCGATAAGGATTCGTCGCCGGTTTCATGTGTTTTGAAGACACGAAGGAATACACTTGTATATGATGTTTCAATAGAAAGTAGAATTAGATTTTTAACAAAGTTATGGGTTTTCAAAAATTAGCTAATTTTCAGCATCTCTGTATGACATTTTATACACAGCGAACGTGTTAACCGTGAGTTGAATTAACTGTGAGTTGAAGTAACCGTGAGTTGAATTAACCGTGAATTGAATTAACCGTGAGTTGACTAACCGTGAATTGAATTAACCGTGAGTTGACTAACCGTAAATTGCATTAACCGTGAGTTGAATTAACCGAGATCTTGTGTAGTAAATTTTTAACTTACGTCCAAATTTTAAAAATTACACAGCAATTACCTAAACTGTAATAAAAACTATAGTTTACATTATATCAAATATACTAACGCTAGTAAATTGGCAAAAATATGTGGATCCAGGGCTTCTCAATGTAATTGCCACGGTATGATACCGGCATTTAGCGGTTATATCGGTCAAACATTGCGAAAGCCTGTTAGTATACTCATTTTGTTTAGCTTAATTGTTCTAACAATTCAACGACGTTCGATATACCTCTTTAGTCTTCCACCGTCTGAGAAAATACTACCTTAATAACAGAAGTTTCGTAAAATATTTTAATAGAAATTATACAATCATCAATCGTTCATTGTTGGGACACATAGTTGAGGATCTCCTGGCCATTCCAACGTCAATTCAAGTGGAAAGCAAAGCTGTGCCGTTTGTTTTTTTTTTTTAAGCGAGTGATCCGTTGCGCACCAGCAAACTCACCGGTCACACCTCCGTACTGGATCTGATGGCACACTGAAGTGAGACGATCGGAGCGCACCGATATGTTTTTTGTGTCCTCTTTTTGAAACAATAGGCATGACCGATGTCATAGGTATTCGTATACCCTCGAATACTAGGCGGAAAAAAATCCTATGTCATTCGAGAGGAGTAGCATAGCGCGGGGTTCAAACCGATGATCTTCTGCACGGAAGTCCAGTGTATTACCGTGCGGCCATGCACCTCTATATAGAAGTAATGCAAGTGAATACCTTTCTGTTGAGATAAATGGATGCAGCATGCATCTGTCCCAGTTTGGTGAGTGCCAGCTCACAGTGGTTTTTATCTAGACCTAGTTGTCTGTTTGGAGTCACAAAACCTTGAGGAACCAAGTCCTCCAGGACCAGCAATTCTTGGGGCTCTGCTGTCCAATGTAACAATCTGAAATAATTCAATAAAATCATTTAATACATCTGATCTTCTTTGTCGTTGCATAGTTCTCTCGAGCTTTGCTGAAAAATGTTATCCACCTTTCATTTTAAGAGTTTATCACCAGACAAATCAAACTTTTTGGAGCTGAGATGTCTTTATTTTGTAAGAAATCATTCTGAGATTCAGACTTCCCTATTCTGTTAGAAGAGGTTTTATGTTCAGGGTTCTTTATTTTGTAAGAAGAGGTTCTATATTCAGGCTTCTCTATTCTGTAAGAAGAGGTTCTATGTTCAGGCTTCTCTATTCTGTAAGAAGAGGTTCTATGTTCAGGGTTCCTTATTATGTAAAAAGAGGATCTATGTTCTGTTTTCTTTTTTTTAAGAAGGGTTTCGATGTTCAGGGTTCTCTATTTTGTAAGAAGAGGTTCTATTTTCAGGGTTCTTTATTCTGTAAGAACAGATTCTATTTTCAGGGTTCTTTATTATGTAAAAAGAGGATCCATGTTCAGAGTGTTCTTTCTTTTAAGAAGGGGTTCGATGTTCAGGGTTCTCTATTTTGTAAGAAGAGGTTCGATGTTTAGGATTCTCCATTTTGTAAGAAGAGGTTCTATGTTCAGGCTTCTCTATTCAGTAAGAAGAGGTTCTATATTCAGGATTTTCTATTCAATAAGAGGTTCTATGTTCAAGGTTCTCTATTCTGTAAAAAGAGGATATGTGTTCTCTATTTTGTAAGAAAGGGGTTCTATGTTCAGAATTCTCTATTTTGCATTCAGAGTTTTCTTTTTTTTATTCCCGAAAATGAAGACGACATTGAAAGGACAACATTTTGCGACCATAGAGAAGATAAAGGCAAAATCGCTGGGTGAGCTAAAGGCTATCTGAAAAAGTGTGTTCCACAAATGTTTTGCAGATCAGAAAAAATGTTGGCATAAGTGGATTTCATCCAATAGGGGTAGTATTAATATTAACGATTAAATAAATACTTTTTGATAAAAATTAAAATTCTCGTTATTTTTTTAATCAAATGTCGTATATTATAAATACGTGGTCACACTATGTAATGTTTTACATAAAGTTATATTAAGTGTTAGGTATTTGTTTCCTCGACCCTTACCGCCCTGTGATATCCACTGAAGGGACATCACAGGGTGGACACTATAATACTTATAGATATTTTGAGCATATTTTTACATACTTATCTAAATGAAAAGAATTAATATCGATACAAGTTTTATTTTAACCCTTCCTGTCCTGTGATGTATAACTAGTACATATTACTTCTAAAAACTTTAATACCTCTATAAATATAATAAATACTGGGTTCAGATTTTAGGTATTCCTCCGTAATACATTTACGCATTGAATGAAAAAAATAATATTAATAATAATTAGCACTTATCGGCCACGTCAGAGATATTTTGTGAAAATCGGGAATAAATTCACAAATAAAATCAAACGTGTGCCAGTGTGTGACGTATTCATTCTAAAAATCCGCTATGGGTGAGGAAGCAACGCTATTCACATCTCACTCTCACTCTGCTTCGGTACATGGGAACGCAAGAAATAGAATCTCAGTTCGCTTGCTTCTCTCGCTTTAGCAGCTCGCAGGCTTTCGTTTGATGTGGTCGCTTCGCCATTTTTCCGATTTTAAATCGCTCATTTTTACATGTGTATTGAATACACAGCGACGGAACGGGCCGATTTTTTTAGCACACGAAGGGAAAGGTAAGTAAGGGGTCTATTTTTTTGACTACCCTCGGCGCTAAAATACCTAATTTCACTGCTGCGTTAATGAATTATGATAGAATGTATGCCACATACTGCAAATCACCCACAGTGGTTCATAACATTGCTTTTTTTAAATTTTTTTTTATTTAACCTGGTGAGTTTATTGCCATGTGGCAATCTCTTCCAACCAACCAGAAAGATGTTTTTAATGAGGCCTAAGTGAAAACCAGACTGGAATCCTATTTAAAAATAATTGGGTTCCAGCGGGGATCGAATCCGCAACCTCCGGATCGGCAGACAAGCGTCTTACCACCAGGCCACATAGGTCGTACTTGCTTTATGATAAAATTAAAAATAAATTGATTTACGGTCACTTACCTCGGCATCAAACCTGATCGGATTCCAATACTCTTCAAAATATTTTCGATAGAAATTAATGTTTCACTATACATACAGACTTCCTTCTCAAAAACTTCCAGCACCTTCAAATTCTGTCCTGGAGCCGTGTCTAAGGAAAACATTTCTTTAACAATGTACGACTTTCTCATTTCCTCTCCGTCGTTCTTCGAGAATGTAACTTGAACTCTGTATAAATTACTCGAATAGTTTTCACCATTCTTTACAGCTGCTTTGTAAGAAAACGATTTAATATTTATACATTCTTTAGTTTCAAAATCATTCTTTATTACTATCTCGAAAAATTCATTGTTTAACCATTTTTTTTTCGATTCTTTTTCATTTTCTTCGTTTATCTCTTTTGAAGAAGTCCCTTCTTGCGCTATTTTTGAAGTATCTCCAATAATAATATTATGGTTTATCTCCTTTTTCGGTATTGCATGATTCCCATTCGCATCATCGCTAACCGATTGTTTTTTTCGAGACGGATTCTCCATTTTGATATCTTTTGTTTTATTTTTATTTTTTTCGTGTTGGTATGGTATTGAGTATTGATTTGGTTTTTTTTTTGAGAAAAATATATTATTTTATATTGTTATGTATCAAAAGATTGATGTTCTGTTTCGAATGTAACTGAAAAAAGAAAAAAGAAAAATTAAAAAACTTGTCGAAAGTGATGGATTTTGAAAAAGGTGATTCAATAAGTCACCACATATATCATATACTACTAAATGCACATATTTTTTATAGCATTTATTCGGCTCTTCAAATTGTGTTCACAAATAACAACCAAATGGTGTTCAAAATGTTTGTTTAATTCATTGATCCGTAGCAAACTAGAAAGCAACGCTTGCATTTGGAGCCCGGTGGGGGCGCATAACTCACTCATGGTGGAGAAGGTACAAAAAAAATATCTACGATATCTCTATATGAGAGAGTTTGATGTCTATCCGTGGCTTTATCCTACTCAGTTCCTGCTGGGCATGCTCGGGTATAACTCCTTGAGCGTAAGAAGAGATCTGCGTCTCCTGGTACACGTTATCAAACTCGTTCGAGGAGTTGTGAGTTGTCCAATATTACTATAAAGATTAGCGTTAAATGTTCCAACAATTACACTAGACTGCGTCGGCAAGAACTGTTCTCAATAACATACGCAAGAACGGGTCTTCCAGACGCTATGCCTGTTGGAAGGGCCTTAACTCTTCTGAACGGGACTGCTTCGGATATTGACATATTTCATATCACTTTACCAAAAGCAAAAGTAAATTTTCTTCTAAGATTGAGCGCATTAGAAAGCACTCATCAACGTACTTAAGTGACTTTGAATATATGTGTAAGATTGTGTGTATATATCGATCATCCAGTTCATTACTCAGACAACTCCAAATAACCTGTTTTGAGATAATGAGAGAAGCAATATTATAATCGTCACCATAAATCAAATTCATTTTTGCCCGAGTTTTATATATTTAATCAACATCTACTGATAAAATATATAAAACTCGGGCAAAAATGAATAGTATTTGATTTATGGTGACGATTATAATGTTGCTTTTCTCATTATCTCAAAACAGGTTATTTGGAGTTGTCTGAGTAATGAACTGGACAGTCGATATGCGTGCATATACATTCCTTTTTATTATATTTAATTTTTTTTATTCTATATAATTTTTCTTTATTTTTAACGTTATCATTTTATGTATTTTTCAAAGTAATTGGACTAAGCCTGTTTTGATAAAATAAATAAACAATATAACACAATCTCTTCTGCTAAGACACTAAAGTGACTGTAGCGCGTCACCATTGTGGCACCAGCGATTTTATGATAAAATCAAATTACTTTAGCGCCAAATTAATATCTATTACATAAAGTGATAATCCATATCAATTTAAATTGATAACATAAAGATAAAACAATTTTTCTGTTATCCTTTAATTTTTTATCTTATTCTAGACGGTTTTTTTTCCTTAACCACTTCATGCTCGGTTTTTTTTTTACAAAAATAGAACTAAAAACGTCAGGTTATTTTATTTTCTATTTAAAAAGTTGACATTAAAAAATTGTTCAATTAAAAAAAAAGTTCAAAATATTCCTAAACCTAATATTCGAGCGATTTTATTTTGCTCCAACCATACTTTCCTTGGACTTCCTCTTCCACGACATTGTTTCATATCGTTACACGTCACTCGATATCTCTCGTTACCTTTCCATAATCAGAAAATACTACCGTATAAACAGAAAGGATAATTATGATTTCGGCAATATATATTTTTTCAAAAAAAGGAGAAAAAAACATGCTCTGATTGTCTGATTTCAGTGTGTCACCGGATCCAGTACAGCGGTGTGGCCGGTGAGTTTGGGAATGACGAGGAGATCCTCGACTACGAGGCCCGACTACGACAACGAACCCAGAGAAATTATAATAAAATTCGTAGCCCGGATAGACTGTCTTGGAACCCTGAGACTCCAGGTGAAACCCTGAGAACTGGTCACCCTAGTCGTGTTCATTATACGAACATGAGTTGAGGTTGAGGTTCATTATACGAACATGAGTTGAGGCTGAATAGTGATTGTCCTCATTTTTCACCTATTTTCAAGTCTGATTATACCATTTTTTGTAAAGTTCCTACCTCAATAACTTTTTTACATACATATAGTACCCGTCGATAAGTAATACACATCGGGCTTAAGAAAGAGACTGTCTGTAGTGTCGTCTCTGTCGCACGGTGCAACTGACAAATCGCGACGGAACACGTGTATGAATGACAGAGACGACGCTCTACAAACCGACAGTCTCTTTCTTACGCCCGATGTGTATTACTTACCGCCGGGTACTGTACATATCATTACATTATTTCTCTGTCAGGGTAGGCAGAAAAGACAGAGAACCACACTTTTCTATCGCAACATACATCCATAGCCTCTTCCACATAATTCTCACATAACAATTATCTGACCTTTTACGTTTCCTACTTTCAGAATATCATTAACTTGATCCAACCATACTTTCCTTGAACTTCCATTCAAATTTACACCATTTATCTGTTTTGTCGTAATTTTTACGAATTATTAGTAAATACGCAAGTCACAGGTTAATCAAGTTATATTTTTTGTATTACACGTTTGTTGTATACAGTACAACCTAGCGGGTTTATTGCCATGTGGCAATCTCTTCCAACTGACTACAAAGATGTTAAAGAGGCTTTAAGTGAAAACCAGACTGGAATCCAATAAAAAAAAATAGTTTCCAATGGGATTTTAACCTTCAACTTCGGAGTTGGGAAACAGGCGTCTTACCCACTAGGCCACGGAGGAAGGTTAATAATAAAAATATTTAAAAAAAATGGATATTCTTAATAATAGTTAGTATTGTTGTAATGAAATGTTTTCAAACGTATATTTTTAATGACTTTAAAAATGGCGGCATATTAAAATACAAGTTTTACATTTACAAACATATATATATACATATACATAAAAATTACTTACAATTTTATTTGCCCTAACGTTTTTTTAGGTTAGTTTATTTATTCTTAAGTTTATAAAGACTTGAAACTACGATTTTTCTCAATGAAATATCAACACGCCTTATTTCAGAGATCTCTCTACAAAACTGAAACCTTCAATTTTTATCTATCTATATACAAAAAATATTGTAGATAACAAATTATTTCACAACACAATCAATCACTTATAAAAAATAAATATAAAAAAAAGCCAAGCAATGCAAAATATTGAGATAAAATGAAGATCGCTTTTATAAAAATTTATGTAAAAAATTAAAATAACGGAAAACTGCAAGTGTCAAATTAACTGTCATGTAAATACATGGAACCAATTAAATCTTCGACTAAGCAATTATAACCTTTATTGTCTTTGGTTTAAGTATTATTTTTGTTTGACTTAAGTAGATAATTTCATTGTGTTGTGAAATACTTCGTTATAAAAGAGGTAGGGGAAATTGATTAGGAAAATGGATGATGTAAATCAAGAGTTTTCAAACTTTTTTCGGCACCCTTTACCAAAAACTTTTAAAACTGTCGACCCCCTAGTCAATTACTTGACTCACTCAAATTAATAAGTTTGTACAGTACTCGATATTAAATATTTCACTAGATATCAAACTTTTCATTTTAATCACTTGTAATTAAGGATTGAAAAAGATAAAAGAACTACGGATTATGCATTGCATTATTTTGTGCAACATTTAATATTGAAATCTGCGCTGATGTCAATTAAAGCAAAAAAAAATTGACTCTTTTAATGACACGTTTTACCCTTTCGTTCACAAGTTTGGTATGTAATGTGTTTTTATCAAAAAAGTGTTTTTTTTTTAATTTTTTAATAATAAACAGAATAGGGTGTATGTATTGATTTAGACAAGGCTTTGTGTACGGTACAACGGGGTGGAGATCTGTCCTCTCGATCTATCTTAAAAGGAGCATGGCTTGATGGCAAGTATATAATTTACATCATGAGTTCCCAAAGTGGTCGATAGTTTCAATAAAAAATTTGGGGGTCGACGACAGCACAAATAGACCCCCTTACTACTGCTATTTGTTTGTTACTTTAAAATATCTATGATTCCAATATATCTCTTTTTCGCTGGAGGCGAATCGGGGATTGTGCATACGTGTTTGTGCGTTATCTCCTCATTCATTCTTTTAAAACTGCTTAACTATTTCAATATATTACTGCTTAACTATTTCAATGCTGTCTCAACCATTTCATTTCCCATTTGTCATTTTGTAAAATTTGGACTCCTTGGAGGCTTTTCTTTTTTTCGTTCTTGCTGACAGTTAACCTGAGGTGGTATATGTGGGTTTACTTTTTATTTTGTTTTATGCCATACGTTTTTGTTTTTTTTTTTTATTTATTCTTTAATCTAGATATGCGGGGGTGTGGGATGGAAGCCCCCCGATGCCCTTGCGGTCGGGCTCGCCCTACATTGGTGGGTGTATCTCGGCCGGGGGAATGTTTGTGGGATGAGCCCTGACCTTTTAATGTCTTGTCTCTTGAATGTATTTTTTTTGTCATCTATTTATTTTCTGTGTTTTTTTTATATTCTTGTTCTACGTGTTCAAGGGTGTGGGCTGAAAAACATCTGGTTTCCCCGTGGCTGGGTTCGCCCTATATTGGTGGGGTGTATCTTGGCCGAGGGGATGTTATTAGATGAGCCTTTTGATAGCTTCTGTATTTAATGTATTATCTGAAATTTATGTGTTTTACAAGTGTTATTTAAATATATTTTGTACATACTATGTTGCTGTTTTAGCGGAATGGTTCTTATTGGAAGAGATGAAGATGGTGATTAGTTGATAAATAAATAAACTCGTTAAATCGCAATGCGGAAAGAGAGAGTCTCTTTATTTTTATAGTAACGTAGGTATTTATATCTTTTTGGAATGTGCGCGAGAGTGCGCTCGCGATATGCTTACGTCTCGCTTCTGTGAATGCAGAAACGGTTATCGTCGTATGTAGGTATTCATCTAAATACGGAACTGGTGAGATAGCCGTGGTGCGTTCTCTCTCTCTCTGGCGTGTAATGCGGTCGCTCGGCCGGCGTCAATGGCCGGCATGTGACCTTCGGACTGTTTACTATAATTTATCGAGGAATCCGAAGGTCGTTTCATCGGTCATTGACCGTATGTATGCGACAATATTCCGCGACGACCGCCACACTGTCAATAAACCAATATTTATTTATTTATTTATTATTTAGATACCTAATTAAGAAGTAAAATAATAAAAAAAAAAACACTTTTTTGATAAAAACACATTACTCGTACACACCAAACTTGTGAACGTAAAGGTAAAATGTGTCATTAAAAGTAACACGTAATAATGTTAAAATCTTAATAAGGTTCATTTTCGTCAGCACATATTTCAATATTAAATGTTGCACAAGATAATGCAATGCATAATCCGTAGTCCTTTTATCTTTTTCAATCCTTAATAACAAGTGATTAAAATGAAAAGTTTGATATCTAGTGAAATATTCTAAGTATTCATCCTGGTTTCCGCTTTGAAAATAATTATTATGAAGTTTGTTTTTATTTTTGAGATCTCGGATTATATCGACATTGAATCAAACTGGATAATTGGGCAAATTTAGTAGATAACGTTTCTGTGGAATGCAGATATCTATTGTTCCGTAAATGACACTATGGAAGTACTCGACAGCTTCGTCAATATTATCTATACTATACAGTGTTCCAATCGAAATGTAGTAAAATGTTATTTAAAAGTTAAAAAAATGCCTTAAAGTAGTTATACGAGTATGTATGGCGAGAGACGCGTGGGGAGGGAGGAATCCTGAGTGGCGGAAGGTCGTAGTTGCGGCCCGTGCGGTGAAGAGTGTCGGGTGATGTTTATCTTCTTTTACAAAAAACTTCAACGATCTGTCCACTTTGCAGTTGGTATTGCTTAATACTAGGTCCAGCATATTGCCGTATTCATTGTTTATATAATTGTATTGGACAAGATCGTTAGATTAAAGAAAACAGTCATAATCCAACAATACTTCCGTGGATTCGTTATTCAGATGAAAATCTTCTATAATTAAAACATTTTTGTTGCGTAACCCAACATCACCCGAATTTAGAATCATAAAATTCTTGTCTAATTTCGTCCACACCCGTGCACTCGAAGTGAACTGCACAGGTATATCATAAATGGTTGCATTATTTACCCTGCACCTCACCCAGATGTCTTGGTCTTTTGAAATTTCTAATTCAAATATGCGTTCACAGGGGATCCGCTGGTGTACAGCAAGCAACACCCCGCACCCACCCACAAATACAAAGATTTTAAAGAAGCCTCAAGCAAATACCAGACTGGCATCCCTTTTTTTTAAATGAGAATCGAAATTTTCAATGGGAATTGAACCCGCAATCTCTGGGCTGGGAAACAAGCGTCTTACCAACTAGGCCACATTTTATGTATTGTTTTATAAATGTTACTATGATTAAATATAGGACTCTAAAATGTTGTGTATCTTTTTAATAAATAAATAAATATGGAAAATAAAGCTTACCATCATTTTTTGTCACACTCGTATCTTCATTTGTAAGACTTAAAGTGACATGATTACATTTAGAGTTTTGCATGTTGGGTTCCACTGTATTATTTCCACAGTTTGGTGTCGAGGTCTCATCAACTACCACAATAAGATAATCTCGGGTGTAATCACTGGCTGGACAGTCCGGTAATACTGCGATAATGTCTTGATGAAAATGGAAAAAATGTCATCCAAATCTGATACATTTAACATCTTCGATGCGAGGGGTTCCCATGTTGTGTGTTTACAGCAGCACTAGTTGGGATTTTGTAATTTGTTTTATCAAACCCTGTTTATTCCACTTTATGTAACGGTATAATCCTACCGGTTTTAAAGTTTTCACCACATCATCAGGGGGCACAAACAATATTGAATTATGTTTGAACTAATACCGACATACATACGTCTAACGGTAAACATTCAGGTTTATAATATTAATATAATATTAATAACGGGTCCTGGTTTATAATATTAATAACAGTTATCAATGAATGGTTATAATATTAATTTACGAAATATCACGTTCTTTGTGAGCTGATAGAATATCCAAAACTAGCATATTGTGGGATCAACTCATAGTGTGAACAAGAAAATCCTCTCTTGTTTCTAATTCGACAGATATTCATGAAGAAGATATAATGGAATGTAGTTTTACTCCGTAGTATCTCACTAAAAAACAGTTGTCTTGGGCCAAGTTGCTTTTTTCTCTTCTTCTTCTTGAATAATGGCCGTGAAGTCGACATCACTTGACACTGGCGTGAGCCAGTGCAAGTGATGCCGAGTTGTTTTAGTATACTCAAAATATCAACTACGTTCGCGACAATCAAGTGCGCTGATGTCGCCCATGGAAATAGAACTAACGAGATCCTAATATAGGAGTTTACGACCATTATTCAAGAAGAAGAAAACTTGACATTGATGTATTCTCATTCATATATATCAGTTCACGGCCAGTATTTGCGAAGAATAAGACGATTGATTGTCTATATGGAGTATCACTTGACACTGGCGTATACTCCTTCATATACAGGAGCTCACGGCCATTATTAAAAGAGAGAGAGAGAGAGAGTCTATGGATATAGTGCAGCGGACGAATTATCAACACATTTGCCATTTGAATAATATACTTCGAGGTGAATTTTATAATATAGGATAGAAATTTTTTCAAATAAAGGAATTGCGGGGATAAAACAGTGTTTAATTTATAAAAAAAAAACTCGGTATATTAAGGTGACCAGATTTTGAAAATGCTAAACCGGGACAAACTATTCCTCCGAAATCTCTCTCTCTCTCTCTTTGAATAATGGCCGTGAACTCCTATATATGAAGGAGTATACGCCAGTGTCCAGTGATGTCAGCTAAATCGCACCTTACGCTTCTTTTCATCTTAATATAAAATATTAAGATAAAAATACATTTAAAATCAAATTGATAAAAAATAAAATTCTGTTGCTTATTTTTAAATTATTTATTTCACATAAATAGTAGTAATATAAAATATTAAGATAAAAATACTTAAAATAAAATTGACAAAAAATAAAAAAAATTTAAATTTAAAAATTCATCAATTGCGGCCAAAAATTTAATTTCAAAGGCCATTTTTTTAAATATCTACTTGAACGGTATAATTATGAAAATATTTATATGTTTTCATAACTATAGCCTCTAAGTCATAAGTCAGCCAATCTATTGATACTTGAGCAGTATTATGCATATTTTGAGCAGAACATCCTATGGCTACGTATGAAAATGTATCTTGGATTTGCCAGAAGAAAGATAAAAGTCAAATTGATGTTATAGAGATACGTGCACTAAGGAAAATTTGTGAAGGAAATGTCAATTTACGAAAGAAAAAGGATCGAAGCCATCATAAATGAATGTGTTGATAAAATGCACGTTTTCAGTAAGACGACGAAAGGAACTTTAAGATGGTTGGAATATTTATAGGTAATGAATGACCAAATGAGTGTACAAGTGAAAAGTGTAAGGTTTACGTGGAAGAGGTTGACTGAGAAAAATGGAACAGATTTTGAAAGAAGGTAAAGTTATAAGTATGACTAATAGAAGATTATGCATGACGAGATGTATGAGTATAGAGAAGGTAAAGATTGTGTGTTTGAATGGAAAAGTTTGAAAATGTTGTTTTCTCTGTCTACCACGCAAGAGACATGGCGTTATAATATGTATGCATTGTGTATACATTTTATAAAGATTCTTTCAAATTGATCGATTTTATTAATTGTATTTTTTTAATTCCTGAATAAAACACACAATTTGCTTTGATTTCAATAAAACTTTTAATTGGCCATTCAAGTATAATGTATGACCATTTAAACACAAAAAAAAATCGCTAAATGTCCACCTCTTGCAGTTCCACAGATATCCACACTTTTGTCAAAATTTTCGATGACATTTTGGCATAATTGCGGTTCTAATTCGACAATAACGCGAATAATTTCGTCCTTCAGCTCAAGAATTGATCGGGGGTCATTTTTTATAGATCTGGCTTTTCACGTGACTTCAGAGAAAATAGTCCAATGGTGTCAGATCTAATGATCTTGGTGGCCAATTAACATAACCGTTTCCGGAGATTACATTACATAAAATAATTCAACAAGTTGAACTTGTTGTTGTATTGTATACGACTTCATTTTTATAAATGTCATACATTACACTTATCAAATGTCACAAGACTCAGGCAAGTTCGAGACGCCATCTGTGTTTTATCCAAGAATTAAAAAAAATCACTCAATTTGAAAGACCCTTTACTTATTAAATCGGATACGACACTTTTTTAAAGTGATTTATCATAATATATTATTCAGTCCTTATTACTTTGATCCCCTCATCATGGTGTTGTTATTATCTGAACTAAAACAATCACGCTAAGTTTCTTTTTAAGGTTTTGGTTTACCGTATGAAAAATTACATATTCAACTATTGCTTCGGTTTCAGTAGGTGCACAGCTAAAAAAACAATACACAGATAAGCCAATAGATACAGTTTTCATATAAGAAATAGTGATTATTCATAATTGTATTAAATGCGGGTGTTTATTTTTTTGCAGCAAAAAGAAATTCTTCTTTTGTCATTATTTGTTTATTGAAAAAAGATTTTACCATTTTGCTTGAAATTGTAGATGGAATGCTTGATGATTATTGTTTTTTTTTAAAGAATATTCATGACCGAAGTCATATTATGTATCCTCATACCCTCGAACACTAGACGTAAAAAGTGCCTGTGTCGTTCGAGGGGAGTAGCACAGCGCGGGGTTCGAACCGATGACCTCCTGCACGGAAGTCATGACAAAAAAAACAAAACATTTGTATTATCTATGAAACGAAACTAAGCTGACCTTGTTTACTGATACTTTAGGGTATTATAGTGAACTTTAGGATAGGGGTAAAGAAATGTGATGATTTGGGCGGTCTATTGTCTATGCTTTTTATTTTGTTTATCGGTGTAAAATAGTAATAACACAAGTAGTATGCAAATAACAACCACTGGAAAATAATCGTAGATGAGTAATTAAGCTTTTATTTAATACAATTTATTGTTGGGGAAAAATCGAGACCGGGATATAAAAAAAAATAATTATCGGGAAACTAGAACAAGAAATGTGAAACCGGGACGGTCCTGGCCAAATCCGGACGTCTGGTCACCTTAGATTTAGGGGGGACGCGTCTTTTAAATTTGAAAATTGAGGGAATCCCCAGTGTCTAATTAAGAGCGCTGTCTTCTATGGTCACATTACTTCTGTAGCAATACTGGCTGTTCCTGTAGAGACACGTGTTCATAATTTAGACGCTCAAATATAATTTTATGAACACAAAATGAGTTATGTGCCATTTTGATTTATTTTAAAAGCTTTAATTTCTTGTTCAATTTGGATGGAAATTTGTGAAAGTGTATTTTTTATCACGTGTGCTCGAAGAAACAGTATTTAATGTTTGTGTGTGTTGATTGATTCAATCAAAATGTCGAAAAAGGAAATCTTGAATTTCTTAAAAAGAACTCTTAAAAAGCCACGACCTAAAGTTGAAGAAGAGCTACAGAAATATGATGAGGTCGCTCGTGAAGAAATTCATATTAAATTGATGGAAGAAATGCGAGCCTGCATTTTAAAAAAAGACATTAATCATCTACGAGAACTGATGCAATTGAACGGTATCATAATCGCCACATATACTAATGTGTCATCAGCTCATCTCCTCGTGTCAGAACACCTTTTTGACAGTGACAATTTGATAATTCTATGTTGTAAATACCAACGATTGACCTCCTTGAAATGTTTGCTAAATGATGAGTCGCTGATGAATGCATTTCAAAGTGGAAACCACTGTTTGACTGAAGATGTGGATATAGAACAGCATAGTGGATTTTACTATGCGATGCGCTCCAATAATGTGGTTTTGCTAAATACATTGATAGGGGCTTTGCCTGGAAGTGTCCAGAAGCCACTGATTGATATCATTTCAAACACATACGAAGAAATAAAGCTAAAAAGTATTCCTCTCTCTATTGATATGCAGTTCTATGTTGAAGACAAACTTCTCAATCTTCATTTGGATTCGGAAGATTCTAATCTCCGTGATAATATTGTTCCGTGCAGTGTCGAAGAAAGAATTGACTTGGTTACGGATATTATAGACTATCCGAGAAGAGACTCAGTCACTGAATGTAAGTGATAGATTAGTGTTCAAGATGTGCTTTTTAGCTAAGAATATTCATATTTTGAAACGTCAAATGAAATCGACATATGTAAGGTTACCGTGGGAAGAAATGGAGTTTTTATTAATTGTGTTTGTCCAAGCACGTACAAGATCGCACCCGAACAATTTGTTCTATTTGGATATTCTGAAAAAAAGTAAAATTCTCAATTATATGTTTTGTTTTTCTAAAAATCTGGAAAATGAAAAGAAAGATATGACAATAGTTAAAAGTTTCATCAATCCCTCTTTAAAACGAAAAGATATTGTCGAGGACATTCTTAAGTCAACGCCAGAATTGGAAGAGTTTTATAAAGACTATAAAAAACTGCGAGATATGTATTCTTTAGAAAATATACTGAATTATATTAACATGGCGTTGTCAGCGAATGTAAGCGAAAAATTTGGGCGATTAACTATTGTAAGTTGTTTGCAGTTGGTAGGTGAATTTCTTAAGAACACATTGGATTCTCCGAAGATGTCCGATGAGCTGAATCAGTTAATACTGCTGTCAGCGCCACATAACACGAGAGAAATACTGACAGAGTTACGTAACTCCATTTCACACGCCCACTCTCTGCACAAGAGAACTTCACTGGAAAATAATGACCAAATAGATATATTTAACAACCTACTCGCTGACTTGAAGAGAGTGAGAGACATAATTACAACTGTAACATATAAGAATAGAACTAAAATGTTCTGCAATGTTATAAAGAACTTCATGCTACTGGATGATATTAAGGAGGTGTCCACGTTCTTTGAGGGATTAAAAGTAGACTATTCTAAATTTTTTCTTTTTATGTTTGAGGAAGCACAGAGTGAAAATATTTTTCAAAAAGGTGACATGGAAAAATGTATAGATGCAATTAGTAATATTATTGGTAGAAAGACAATTTATGAAAGTCAGTTATTTGAAAAAATTTACACAGTGCTCAAGTCTCCAGATAATCAGTTAAATCAAGACAACAGTAAGTTTTATTCCACTTTGAGTGACTTACAGTTAACTTTTTTAAATTTAGCAAATGTTAAAATTGAAAAAATCATTGCACCTTTAAAATTTATTCTCGGACATTTTCTAGAAAACTGTGAACCAAAAGAAAACAGGGAGACGGAAATGTTCCAACGTATTGAATGTTTGTTGGAAACAATTATAGGTCTCACTATTCCCAGGCTCGGTGAAGAAAAATTCGAAGAGATACTTCCTCATTATTTAAAATTCGTATGCAATGGTGGAATTTTGACTAGTAATATTTTAATATTATCTGATATTAAAGACACTGTAAGTGAAAAAAAAGACACGAAAAAACGAACTGGCATTGATATAAACGAAGACAGTTTATTAACACAAAAAAAATTATATTTAAAACAGTTAATTGAAAAACATTTTACAAAAGATGGCTGTAAATTCTATCATAACGAAGATGAGACATTGCAATCTGTTATTGAGCTTTTGCTTCTAGATATTCTATCTCTTGAGGGGGAATCGAAGATATCTTTAAAAGACAATCTCTTTGCATTAGATGAAAATGTTCCACCGCTAATTGGGATGAGCATGCGTAACTATTTAGCCCATGGGAATGATATACACAATATTTTGCACAGTAATCCTAAGATGGCAGTTGTTTCTAACAGTATTTCCATTGAGAAACTCTATGGGCAAGCGCAATATTATGGAAAAGATATTTCACAAATAAAAAAATGTTTTTATAGGAGTCTCGATATCATTACGGCTCAAGAAAGATTATTAAAGACCATAGAAGAAGGTGATTATGAAAAATTTAAAAATTGTTTGAAATACGGAAGTGATATATTTTTTCAAACAGCCAATAAGTGGTCAGCATTGCATTTTGCTGCAAAAGGACCCTCTTTAGACATCATCAAATATATTTTAAACCTGGGAGTGAAAATCTACGATAAAGACTTAAATGGACAGAGCGTACTGCATATAGCTACTGAATTTGGTAGAGAAATGGCAGTCTTATATTTTATTCAAAAGGGTATTTCAGTCAATGAGATGAACAACATGAAAATGACACCTTTACACATTGCATCTGTAAAAGGTCACAAAACTATTTTGCATAAGCTATTAAATCATTATTGTGCTAAGAATACCATTCAAGATATATACAGATATTCTCCGCTTCAATATGCTATCAAGAATGATCATATAGAAGTTGTCAGGACTTTATTGTACAAGGAAAATTTTTTTAACACAAATATAACACAGAGAGGACAATCCTCGCTTCACATTGCTGCAGAAAATGGATACTTAGAAATAGTTAAACTTTTACTGGAAAGAGGTGCGAATGTCAATTGCAGTAACGATGCTGATATGACACCATTACACACAACTGCGTCAAGGGGACACGTACAAGTTGTTGAAACTCTAATTTTACACGGAGCTGATGTGAATGCTCGCAATTGTAACGGTTACTCAGCTATGCATTTAGCTATCGAGATTGGGAATGTCGCTATTGTGCAACTTCTTATTAAATATGGAGCATCTGTTACTTATTTTGATAACCAATACAAATATACTCCTCTTCATTATTCAGCTTTATTGGGACAAATTGATATACTTAAAGTATTGTTAGAATTAAACGGTGATTTAGAAGCTGTCACTTTCCGCGGGGACACTCCGTTGATTTTAGCAGCAAGCAGGGGCCATAATGATGTAGTTGAACTGTTATTGAATAAAGGTGCTTTTATCGAATCTAAAGATCAAAATAAGGATACATCATTATTTGTAAGTGCCGCTTTTGGTCACAAAGATGTCGTGCGAATTCTCTTAGATAGAAAAGCGGAGACTAACATTGTAAATAATAAAAGTTTAACACCGTTTCATGCGGCTGTCACGGGAGGCAATGTGGACATTGTTGAAATGTTTATTGAGCGAGGAATTGATATAAATTTAACGATAAACAATGTGTGTCCGCTGTATTTAAGTATTCAAAATGATCATAGGGATGTTGCTAAACTTCTGATCAATAGAGGTGCTCAAATTGAAAATGATGAAATGAAAACACTACCGCATTTAGTAGCTCTAAAACCCGAAAGCTACGATATTCTTGAATTATTGCTTCATCGAGGAGTCAATGTTAATAAAGTGGACACTGTGAATGGGAATACTCTATTGCACTGTGCTACTCTTTGTGGAAATTATCAGGGTGTTTCTTTATTAATGAATATGGGTGCAAATATCAATGCAATTAATAAAGACGGTTTGACGCCATTACATTGTGCTGTTATAGGCAATCATCGAGATATTGTCAAGATGTTGATTGAAAAAGATGATGGTCACGCTATCCAAGATATCTCAGTGCTCACTTTGGCAATAGAATATAACTACAAAGAAATAGTTGATATTTTGATAGAAAGAGGAGCTGATGTCAACGATGAGAAAAGCCAATGTTTAGCTATGGCTGTTCGCTTTGGATACGAATTCATTGTCAGTAGTTTAATTAAGAAAGTAAAAGAAATTGACCGTTATGATTTGTATTTAGCCGCAAGTTTTGGTTTTAATAGAATTGTTGAAATGTTTTTGGAAATGGAAGTAGGCTCGAAAGTACCTGTTAACGGGAGAAGCTCGTTACGAATTGCAGTCTTGGGCGGTAACAAACATGCTGTTGAGTCACTTTTGCACAAAGGTGCTAATTTTAATTGTTCAGGATCCAAAGCCAAAACCACCCTACATGATGCGGTGTCTTCAGGCAACTACGATATTATTTGTATCTTATGGAAACACGGAGCTGACGCAAATGCCAAGGATCAATATAACAGAACCCCATTCGAATTGGCCGTATCAAAAAATAACCGTGAAACTATCGAAGTATTCTTTAAATATTCAGATATATATGTAAATAATAAAGGTTTCCAAGGCTTAACAGTACTTCATATTGCGGCCCAAGTGGGTAATCTAGTGAATATTCGATACTTGATATCCAAGGGGGTCGATATTCACTCTATAAAGTATGGGGGTTCTAAGGCTGTAGAGATTGCGGCTAGAGGAGGCCATAAGGATGTTGTTGAATATTTTCTGAATAATGGAATTGACAGAGATCAAGATCCAACATTTCTGAGATTATTTCGTGATGGCATAACAGAGGGGAATGTAGAAATGGTCCAGTATCTAATAGATCAAACTATCAATATTAATGGTATTATTATAAATAATATGACACCGATGCATGTCTGTGTATGTCATTCTTCAAAGTGTTTGGATGTTATGAAAACATTACTAAAAAATGGAGCATTTTATGATTCCATCGATATATACAAAAGGAAGCCAATTGATTATTGCAACCATCGAGAAGCATTTGATTTGTTGAAATTAACGGACCAGTTATTTGCAGCCATAAGAGACAATGATCTCTTTCATGTTGAAAAAGCTGTGGCAGAAGGAGCTTACGTTAATGCTATCAATGTAGATGGAATGTCCTCATTGCATCTGGCCTCTCATAAAGGGTATAGCCAGATTGTCAATTGCTTGCTTAGTAATAAAGCTGATCCAAATATCGGAACAGAATACAGGCCTCTACATTATGCTGCCAAACTGGGAAGTATGGATATTGTTTTGTCTTTGTTAAGTCACGGTGCAATGTATAGACCTGTTGACATCGAGGGAAAAACCCCTCGAGATTCCACTTCTAACGAAGATATCGAGCTTTTGTTTCAATTTATCGAAGAATCATTTATCCAAGCTCAAAATGGCGATTGTCGACTTGTAAATGACTTGGCAAATACAGAAAGTGGCATCAAGATGAAGGCAATAATTAATGCAAAAAATATGGAAAACAAGACGTTAATCGTTGTCGCTATGTATTACGACTTTCCTCGAATTGAAACCTTACAGAATGTTTATCAAAAAGTATTTCAGAAAAGTTTATAAACTTAAACCAATTTTGGTCTGAAGATAGATTCGCGGATGCTTTAAATTTATTATACACCACTTTAGAAGAAGCGAGCCAAGTTATGGAAACTAGTAACCCGGTGATATTGAACATCAAATATAGAATTGGGAAGGTGCTCTCTAAACAGAACAAGCAAGATGAAGCTTTAACTATTTTGCAAGAGGTATATGACACACAAATATCTGTATTAGGAAGCAATCATTGAGAAACCTTCGACACTGAGGGCTCTATAGCATTTATATATCATACTTTAGGGAATTTAGAAAAGGCTTACGAAATGTACCGACACCTATTGGTAAACCAGAGGAAACAGCTTGGAGAGGATCACAAAGATACATTGACCATGCAACTTCATTTAGGTCTAGTTTTGAACGCCTTACGTAGATATGACGAAGCTCTCGAAATCAACAGAGAAGTGTACAGGCAAAGCGTAAAAATCAGTGGCATAAAAAGTTTGATGACCATATCTGCATATAATAATATAGCGTTTGTTTTAAAAAATCAAGGAAAATATGACGAGGCTTTAGATACTTTTGAAAAAGTTTACGAATTAAAAAAAGAAACTTTGGGTCCAGAATTTTCAAACACACTGAGATGTAAAATGCAAATTGCCAAAATTCTCAATAAACAAGGAAAACATGAGGAAGCTATTCAAATGTTCCAGGCATTATTAAAAATACAATTGACAACTTTGGGTCCAGCTAACAAAGATACAATCTTGACGTTTTACTTGGGACAATGTTTCATGAAACAGGATAAACTTTTAGTATCTCTTAAAATTTTTCAAGAAGCCTGTGATGATATGCGGAAGATACTGGGATCGAACGATAAATTAGTTTTACAAGTTCAAAATTATATTAACATTAGAAATAAATAATTGAAATTTTTTAGAGGTGAAACATTCAAACAATGTTCAGAATGAATTGTTTTCAGCCACGGTGAATGGTGATAATGACGACTGTCAAGAGATTAATTGAAATTAACGTCGGTGTATATCTTCAAGACTCTGAAGACAGGACACCATTACATTTTGTGGTTAGAAAAAATAAAAGACATGGTTACATTTCTACTAAAACACGGAGCAGATATCACTAAACCAACCGTAAAAGGTAATACTCCTTTGCATTCAGCTGCCGTTAAAGGAAATAATTAAATTTTACTAGTTTTATTAGAACATGCACTATCTTCAAAATATGTGGATATCCACAATTTACTCAACGCAAAGACAACTGTGTCGTGTAAAACATCGCTGCATATCGCAGTCCAGAAGAATTATTATCAGATAGTCGAGTTATTGCTTCAATTTGGAGCACAATACAACATAATGGACAAAGACAATAAAACTCCAGAGGAATATTCTAATGATATTCAAATATCAAACTTATTAAAGTTGATTCAGCGTTTGTTTGATTCGGCTAAAACAGGCTCTGTAGAAATTGTCACAGAACTTCGGCTGTTGCCACCAAATGTGATAAAAACTCTCATTAATTCCAGAAATGAAATGAAACAGACTGCGGTGAAGGTTGCTCTATTGAAAGATCATAAATGCTTCGCAAAATTTTTTATTAACAATGTTAAGAAATAAATAGTGTCACCTTTTTTTTTCAATTATCAATAATGGTAAATTTACTTTTCTGTTTGATCATATTTTAAGCGGCACGGATTATAATGATTTGTTATATTTAATGACAAAATATTGCGCTATATATAACAAAAAAATATTAATTGTACCTTCTGAAATGGACCATCAAAACAGAAATTTAACAGATGTCACACCACACGACAATAGAAGCAATCACCTCACGCGATGCTGTGTGATCACGTGCTAATCATACTCGGAACATTGTTTACGAGTGATTACATTAATAGGGTATTAATTTTCATATATGACATACAGACCGGAAATTTTGTCCGTTAAATGGAGATCCGCATAATCGAGGGTTTACTGCACTTTGTTGTTCTTCTGATAAATCTATTCAATCAACATGTCATTATGTTGTTACCTCGCTAAGCAGATTTCAAATTTTTTTGTCATATTATCCAATTTTATTTCATACTTCAGAGTGATTTTGATTTAAATAAATTTTCTTATAATTTCTTGATCTTGTAAATCGAGGGATGTGCGTTAATATAGGTTATAATTCTTAGATATTAACTGAAATTTGGGGAAAAATGTAATTAAATTTGAGAAGTCTCATACTTTTGTTTTACAAATAATTATTTTTTAGTTTATTGTAAAGATAATGTATCGAGATTATTGCTTCAACGAATAATTGTTATTTTTGACCTTGTTTTTGTCTGCTGCAAAATGGACACTGCAAATAAAAGGTATTTTTTAAGCCTTTCTGCATCTCATTTTATATATTTTTTATATTGTGTAACCAATTACTTATTTTTTATAATTGAAATTGTTCTCTTTATGTATAGAATTATTGTTTCAAATTATTGCTTGTATATGGTACTGTGGAAGTGTTGATTTCCAATTTAATGAAGAATATATTGCAAACTATAGACATCTGTGTGATTTTCTGAAGCTCTTTGTGTAAGTTTTGTGAGATTGAATCATGATAAAACAGAGAACTGTTTTATTCATTGATATACGTGCGAATTTCTTTACTCCATTATTATTTTGGTTACATTATTGTAAAGCTCGGTGTACACTCCATGTCATATCAGAAGGCAAAGTAACAAAAGATAAAAGGCAGAGGTTTTAAATGCTATAAGACAGCTATGTGCAAATTACGGCCCACCTCGTATTTAATGTGGCCCGCAAGCGATAACTATTTTTTATTAATATTGACTAATTTTTGTTGTCATTTAAATATTTTTTGAATTACAATATGTGTCTATCGAATCAACTTATATTTGAGCCCTGAGACGTATATTATAACAGTGAACGTTTCGAAGAAAGAATGAAAGAAGAAGCAGACAGGCTGCAAGCTTCAATACTTGCTGCCTGTCTGCTTCTGCTTTCTTAATTGGTCCTGATAACATTAATGTAATTTCAGAACATCGCACAGTTGTCAGTTGTTAATATTTAAATGTTTATTGTAATTCTTAATGTTATATTTTGGACTAGGTTTAAGATACTCTTGTTTTAAATAAATATTTTTTTACTTAAATTTTTATACTACTTTTTAGATTTATTAATATTTCTGAAATAAACAAATTTATATTATATGTTTTATTTATATTCTCTAAAATGTACAATTATTACTACTATGTGGCAATCTCATCAACCAACCAAACGGGAATTACATAGATTCGTGTCCTTTGTTGGGTGTGAGGATATAAAGTTACTTTTACACCATAAATTAAATGAGTAAGTATTCATTTGGCAGACGATAGTATTATATTAAAAGTGACACAATTTAAATTTTATAATAAAATTCGCAGGCGCCACGCTACTTTTCCTATCTGTTTGGTGGTAACTTCCGTTGCACATGATGTTTTGTATATCTTACTTTTATTTATGATCATAATTTTTCAGTCATCCTTTGCGAGGCAGATTTGATTTACTAAAGGTCGTGTCTTTACCGCGTCCAATGAATGTTCCGTTTCTTCTTTCTTTGAGGAACTTTTCCACGATTATTACATATTTGAAGCTTAATCAGTTGAAACTTTAGTTTGACAGTATTTCTAGAATTTTCATTTAAAAAAAATAGTTTTTTATATTGAATCATAATTGCATTATCACTTGAATTGGTGTCACAGATGATCCTAGTTTGTGTGGATTGCCTTTTATAAAAAAAAAGTATCCGTGCTGCGAAATCTTTTCAAAAGAGAGAAATACTGTCAAAACTGCAAAAATTGTACCGATTTGATGTGGAAAGAAGGCAACACCAAAAGGAAAATTGTCTGAAAAATACGGCATCCCAAAATCATCACTATCATCATTGATGTCAAGAGTTAGGGACAACGTTCAGTTAAGTGATATAGGAGTATAGGTGCTCAATATTGGATTCTGATATCCTGAGTCAAGGTAACATCCGCAACGATCACGAACTGTTGCTGTAAAAGTAAAATCATTCTTGGATTAATGTGAACAAACGTAAAAAATTGTTGAAACAAGTGTTTATTAGCCATAAAAAGTCCAAACATGTTTTAAATCATTCAAATATTCATTATTTTAATAAACAATATGTCCGCCTTTAGCTTTTATAACTTCTTGTATATGTTTTGTCTTGGATTCAATACGTTTTTTGCAGTTTTCCAATATTTGTCGATAGTCTTGAAACTTGGATCTCCATGGCATCAGAACTTTAGGTTTGATTTTTCAAGACTGCTTGACACTTTTAACTAATACACACATAGGCGTCTTCCATCCACAAGATGGCTGACAATCATACTTGATAACTCTCATCTATCATATATCTTATGATACGAGTAATATGTGTTTAAAGGGAAATAAAATTAAATTTTTATATTAATTTTTAATTAAAGCATTTTAAAAGTGAAATACAGAATTATATTTTATATATATGGCCCTATAATTAAGGATATATAAACTCAATCTTTTATGGAATTTCACGTCAAATACTTGTTACAGGTATTTATCACTTTTATGTGTTTTTTTCTTTATCATTTATAAAGCATTGATCGATATATTGATGGTGTATGCAGCTATAGGAAGCTCTTCAGCCTTTTTTGGGAGGTCTTGTCAAAATTGATGATTATATATGAATACCACAAACACTAAACTCCACCCAAAATTGAATATGTTAATGTCACATATCAGCAGATTCACAAAGGTTTATTTGTAGATCAACTTCCCATGTAAAGTTTCTGCGGTTTCCCTACCAAATGTGTTTTTCTAAAAATATACAGATGAGGGGAAGTACCTAATCTAATGGCCGCCGCCGCCACCTTCCTACCCTTAAACTCATATATTTGTCTTGTAATATTTTTAATCTGTCAATAATAGTGGGTTGGAATCCCAAGCTGCAGTCCCCTTGAGGAGAGTGCTCTCTAAATGGTGTTTAATACATTTTCTATTTATTATTATTAATTCCAATTAAAAGCTCTTTATAAAATAAACTTACGAAATAATTTATTTTTTTTGTACTCCATATACAAATTTCTCGTGTTGCATAATGTGGGTCTGATTAATTAATTCATGTAGAAGAATGAATACTAAAGATCATTCTTTTCATACGGGTACGGGTAGGTGGTGCCGAGAATATATCCAAGTCATTTGTCACGACCAGTAGTGAGGACATGTCTTCACAGTTCGGTTCCTGAGAGTCTCGTCACTGCTTCAGTTAGCACAGAATTGGGCCGCGATGTCCCGTCCTGCGGCTACCAGTGTCCCTACACACTTTTTCGATTCAAACATCCCCCATGTCTCCACACTTTTACATCTCTTCCCGTACAAAAGTTCATCTAGCACACGTTAAGTGCTTGATACACCCTCTCTTCAGTTCAATATCTATTAACTGAGTGTTTAGCTACCACATTGGTTCTGCAAGTTGGTACATAGAATACAATATGATTTCTTGTACAGTTGTAATATCAGGGACAGTCGAAATCAAATTGCAGTACGTTTATTAAAAATAACACGATGGACTCTTGTGTTCTTGTTATGAAACTTCTATATTATTGTTTGAGACTTTATTTGAGAGTTTGTGATTGTTTAGCTTATGAATATAAATGAATAAAAAATTATGAGGTAATTTATTTATTAAAACATTAAAGCTGTATTGTCAAGCATATAAGAAAAACAAGATAAAATTATCACAGATAGAAGAAAAAAAAACTATGAAAAATACTAAAGATATGACAAGAAGCCAAGAAAATGGAATGAATTGAAGACAAACATAAAATTGTGAAATCCAAATGTGGATCACGTAATTTGTTTATGGATTTCAAAGATAAAAGTCTATGACATATAATCTTAAGAAATTTACCTTATGAAGGAAACAGTTAGCAAGCTCTTTGAATTGTAATAGTTCAACTAAGATTTTTTACTAAATTCTGATTTCTACAGTAAATTATAATTAAAATATACATATTGTATTATACAGAATCAAACATTTTTAAAGTATGCTATAATTTCACACTCTTTCAGTCTACGAGTAGAATCAATCACTTAGTTGGTAAGACGTAATGAGATATAACAGTTCTCAACATATCCACGTTGGTCATTTAATCATTTCCGTGGAGTCATGCCATGTGTTTCCAGTACGAGGCAACAATCACATTCATTGCTACTTTCATTCAAGAAACCCCATCTCTGTTCTAGTCATCGGAGTCGATTCAGTGTTCTCCAAGTAGACCGAGGCAGTCGGTCTCCAGATACCATCTTTTTTGAGAGCACCATTCGGCTGTCAGACGTTTCTGTCTTTCCATTTCAGAGAGCGCACTTTATCCACATTGAAGAGCATAGCTGGGTGACAAAATTGAGGGGAAATATGGTCTCCGGTTCTGTTTAACGAACCTTTAGGTTAAGAACCACTTGAGTTAACAGGTAACATGTTGTCCATCCTCCTTTGAGGAGGTAATACCATTTGTTTAAAATAATTCTTGTTAACATCTCTTAACCAAACTACGAGTAGATCACTCGTATGAAAAAAATGTATAGCACAATTTTTGTCATTCAATGTTATGGTATAAAATCTATAACAAATTTAATTTAAAATTATTTTTGTGTCTAAGAGCCTTAAGACAAAATACAAGCTTAAGACATTGACTCAAATTTTTTTACTTGAAATTAAATCAATCAAATTTTTCTTGAACGTAAAACAAGAAAATTGAATTGCTCGTACCATCGATTCATTACCATTTGTCTAATGTGCTTCTGGTTACATTTTTATAGCGCCTTAATGTGTTGTTTATAGGCAACCCACGATTCACATCCATACTCTTATCATTGTCAACCAGGACATTAAATCTTGGAGGACAATGGATTGAGACTGAGCAGAAAGAAAATAGAGTATCTGTACCTACCATTCGAGAACACAAATGCTGTCACTCCTGTAATGCAAATGGATGGAGAAACATTACCAAATTGTGACTCCTTTAACCCTTAGCCATCTGACGGTACAAATTTGTACCACCAGATTTAAACGTTCATTCTAGCATTATACATCAACATTTGTTTGATCAATCCCTGTCATCACATCACATATGTGGACTAATATTTTACAATGCAAACAGTATTGTAACGTGTATTTATTAAAAATGCCACCAGGTATCTCAGGTGAATGTTGACTGTCACACTTTTATTGTTCATTTTTGGACATAAAAATATTAATGAAAATAGCAGGTAAGTGGGTTTATTGAAAGTAGAAGTTCATTAACATTTGTTTTTGTAAAATTGATTGATATAGTAATATGATTGTTCAAAACACATTTGTTGTTTTTTATGCCTTTATTCACTGATGGTTCAAATTTGTATCAGCCTTTTTTGGATGACTTAGAATTAAAAAAAAAATTAATCCCTCTCAAGATCCTACTAAAAGAGATATTTAACAAAAAAAAATGCAATAAACAAGTTATTTCTATGTTCAGGTAACAAAGGGTTAAGTATCTTGGGTCACTCATCCATAGCGATGGAGGATGTGCAGCAGATGTAACACATAGAATTAGTGTGGGATGGATGAAGTTTAGATCAATGACGGGAGTTCTATGTGATCCGAAAATGCCAGTAAAGTTAAAAGGAAAAGTATACCAAACGATTGTCAGACCTGCACTCCTCTATGGCTCCGAATGCTGGACGATGTATAACTCTTACTCTAGGCAACTAGAAACTGCTTAAATGCGCATGCTAAGATGGTCAGCTGGTGTGTCCCTAAGATACAAAATAAAAAGTTCACACATTCGTGGAAGCCTAGGTATTACAGACATCAACAGTAAGATGGAGGAGAGGCGATTGAGATGGTATGGACACGTTGGACGCAGAGCACCCGATCACATTGTGAACCAGGCAATCTCCATGGATCTTCCTCGAATAACAACCAGAGGAAGACCAAATAATTCATGGGTGGTGCAAAAAGATCACCTGATGCAGAGGTACGGCCTGGGTGGACGTAGTCCGGGACAAGAGCATACAACCTGAGGACGAGGAGAACTGACCCCAACAGTCTTCGCAGACAGTGAGTTGGGATATGGAGCCAGCCAGGGAGAAGAACTAGGGTCAATCCAATGCTGGATGAAATTTTCCCCAATTATATAAATGGTATAATTACAACTTTATAGATTGACATTTTGTTTTTTACTCTTCCTGAATCCAGCTTGTTCTCGTGGCTGGTTCGTGTCAAAAGTTGCCGAGAGTCAGCTGGTTAAGATCTTGGTAAATATTTTGTGCAGGTTAGGTAACTAGCTGATCGGACGGTCATTCTTTAGATCACCCTGATCACCTTTTTCATGGAGAAGTATTACGGTTGCAGATTTCCAATCTTCTGAAATGTGTTTTTTTCAGGAGGCACTTGTTGAAAAGTGTTGATAAAATGATATCCACTTCTCTACCTGTTTGTTTAACCCTTCTTTCCCTGTGATGTGTAACTAGTACACATTGCTTCTAAAAACTTTAATATCTCTATAAATATAATAAATACTGGGTTCAGATTTTAGGTATTCCTCCGTAATACATTTACGCATTGAATGAAAAAAAAAATATTAATAATAATTAGCACTTATCGGCCATCGACCAATACAATCAAACGTGTGACATAGGTATATTTATTCTAAAAAACCGCTATGGGTGAGGAAGCAACGCTATTCACATCTCATTCTCACTCTACTTCGGTATATGAGAACGCAAAAAATAAAATCTCAATTCGAAGTTGTGTTTCTTCCTTCGAGGTATAACATACACAGTGTAGTGTTTCCGTCCCGTCAGTAGCTTTGAGGCTTTCATTTTGTGAACGACGGCCGATGTTTCTTTCATGTTTTCTGCAATTAAATTTCAATAATTATCACTTTTGACTTCACATTTAATTAATTTAAGCAATTGGCTATGAATACTCTTATTTTTCCGATTTTAAATCGCTCATTTTTACATGTGTATTGAATACACAGCACCGAAACGGCCAGAATTTTTTAGTACAGGAAGGGAAAAGTTAAGGACATCAATAGGCAAACTGTCGGTAATAGTGGTTTTACCGGATTTCATGCCTTTGATTACGTACATGATTTCTCCTGGAAATATCATCGAGATGTGCTCAAAAAAGCCGCAGTTTTAACACCACTGTTTCGTTGATTTGTTTTATGTGTATGGGTGACTGGAAAACCCCAGTCAGAATTTTTGTTCGTTTACATAAAAAATAATCTTTTGATATCACACCAATGTGATAAAAGAATCATAACAAATTATTTAAAAAAAGACATTTTGTCATAGCGAGAAATGCTTAAAATCTTTGGTTTAAGAACCTTCAGGATACAACCAGATCCTAAGTGGACCGGCGAGCTACAGCGAACTTCTCGTTTGACCGATATGCAAATAGACAGAAATATTTAGTATACAGTTTCAATATTAACCTTTCCCTTCCTGTGCTAAAAAAATCCGCGCGTTCCGGTGTTGTGTATTCAATACACATGTAAAAATGAACGATTTTAAATCGGAAAAATAAGAATATTTATAGCCAATCGCTTAAATGAATTAAATTTGAAATTAAAAGTGATAATAATTGAAATTTAATTGTTAAAAACATGAAAAAAACATCGGCCGACGTTCACAAAACGGACGAAGAGACCACCTCAAATGGATGCCCGAGAGCTACTGAAGCGAGAGAAGCGAGCGAACTGAGATTATATTTTTTGCGTTTCCATATACCAAAGTAGAATGAAAGTGAGACGTCAAAAGCATCGCTTCCTCACCCATAACGGTTTTTTAGAACGAATATACCTACGTCACATGTTTGATAGTATTGGTGAATCTATTCCCGATTTTCACAAAATATCTCTGATGTGGCCGATAAGTGCTAATTATTATTAAAATTATTTTTTCGTTCCATGCGTAAATATATTACGGAGGAATACCTAAAATCTGAACCCAGTGTTTATTATACTAGTTGCAACCCGTGAAATATTCACGGAAGTAAAACAAATTCTACATTTATGAAAATATATATTCATAAATATAGAATTTGTTTATACATATCATTTATACTCGTACATCGTCCCCTTTTACACCTGTTCAAAAATTGTTAGCTAGGTATTTAAAATTCGTTTTGTTATCACGGACCCACCGAGATTCAAATTTCGAATTACTTTCGGAGAGAATCCAAGTATTCCTCTCTCGCTCTCTTGTATTCAAAATTCAATTCTCGTATTCTTTCTTTGGCGACAACCGTCGTATGTGTTTTGGCCTATTTATACTATGATTTATAGAGATATTAAAGTTTTTATAAGCGATGTGTACTAGTTACACATCACAGGGAAGGAAGGGTGAAGAAATTGTACTAGTAAATAAAAACAATAAACACTTCATTTGATCAGTCATCCACAGGCAGGGAAACATTACGCTGATACAGATGGAAAACTAGTGTTAACTAGAAATTCAAAATATGAACATTACATATATACACTACACCTAAAGCCGAATGTACTATTATACATACACATCACGTATCAGACGATTTATATAGGTTTTTTAGTGTATCGGACGTATGCGTCACCTAAAATACGAGGGTCATCCAGAAACTAAGGTTACAAGGGCTCCTGAGGCCGGGGGAAATTTTTCATTTCAAAGTTGGTGCACCTGGCGTATAGGGGGAATCCTAACGGTCAGTTTGTTTGGTCCCACGTGTTTGTCGGCCATTTTGTTCAGTCACAGTAAATTCTTCCGATGGAGAGGTCGTCGTGCGCTCCCGCCAACTCTCGTCCGTGCGAGACTCGCGCGGTCATCAGTTTTTTGACTTTGCAGAACAATACCGCCGCAAATATCCTCGTTATAGTTTATGGTAGTGATGTTATGAGTCGACAACATGTCACGAAGTGGGTTAGATTGTTCAGAGAAGGCTCTACAGATACGACGGGGCAAGGCAGTGATTTCTGCCGAATTTGTCCAAAAAATTGAAGAACAAGTGCGAAATGACCACCGTGTGATGCTTAACGACCTTCACGAAGAATTTCCTAACATTTCTCGAAGTCTCCTTCGTGATATTGTGTCGGAAAAACTTGGTTACAAGAAGTTGTGTGCGAGATGGGTGCCCAGAACGCTCACACCGGAGCACCGTCAAAATCGCGTGACGGCCGCGCGTGAATTTTTTTATCGTTTTGCATAGGAGGGAGAAGCTTTTCTGGACTTTATCGTGACGGGGGATGAGACGTGGGTGTGTCACTACACCTCAACGATCGGGAGATCGAGGAAGCTGTGAAGAAGTGGCTGAAAGAGATGGCGGCGGAGGTCTATGACACTGGCATACAAAAGCTGGTGCCCCGACTACAGAAATGTCTCGATCTTGAAGGCGATTACGTTGAAAAATAGTTTAATATATTTGTGAAGTATCCTGTGAATTTCAATTAAATACAAGCATTTTTAGATCCGATATAAATGTTATAACCTTACTTTCTGGATGACCCTCGTACTATGAGAAAATGTAGCGATTTCGCATTGCTATCGGCAGAAAGTGGGAGATCGGGTTTGTTAGAAGATTTCACTTTAGGGGCTAACTCTAGGGTCGATTTGATGTTCTCGATGAGGTATTTCATCTGTCATCAATGCCCCCGGGGTCTGGTACACTTTGAGGTTTGACTCGAGAGTGGCCGCGAAATCGTCATCGAATGTGATGTGCCTCCTGTTTGGTGACATGTCTGTGATGGGGATGTTGTCGGTGAGAGTTATTAAAACCGGGTAATGGTCTGATTGCGACTGTTCTATTTTTTGTAAATCGCAAATTATGGGGGTGACGTTTTTGATGAGGATGTCTAAGACGTCTTATATATGGGTATCGATTTAAGAATATCTCGTTATGGTGTCAAGAGCATCCATAAAGTACCTTTTGTGGGAGAAGATCTAAGATATCATCTGACCGTATGTCCGGAGGTAGGACCGTAGATTGACCACACGGCTTTGCCGAAATGACAGTTATGGTTCAGAAATTCTAGGACGAGTCCTGTGACAGCTCACAAATTTGCCCCAATACAACCTTGTAACGATGTTCAGTAATTTTAATTATTTTATTAACTTTAATATAAGCCTCAATTCTAATAAAAAGCAAGTTATTTATGTAAATACATTACATAAGGTTATGTTGGGGCAAATTTGTGAGCTGTCACAGGACTCATCCTAGAATTTCCGAACTATAGGCATTGAGGTCTCCCGCTGTTCACGCCAAAGCGTGACGCGAAATATCGTTCCGATATTGGGCCGCTCTGTTATCGCTGCCGGCCCCGTCGCGCGATTTAATATTGTTCTCGCAAGTTCTAAAATATAGTATTGTCGCGAGTTGTCGCGGTTTTGGCGCGACGAACATATTCCCGTCGACAAGTTGAGTTGGGCACAGACTGTCATCCGGATGACATCAGAATACCTCAAGAGGACCAATATCAAGCAATACTCTACTACCAGTGACAATAAGTTTTCAACCACCGTGACCGACCTTTTCAGCCCGAACGAAGCTCCAAGAGTCCTGGAACATCAGCAGAGATCAGCCCATACATCCAACTCCCGTCTTCTACACCTGTGAGTACCTATTCCCTTTTTCATCATCCGATGGTGTGGCGTTCGCTTCACCACCCGCTATTATAGTAGGAAGGTTGTTTGCGAAAAATGATTCAAATTCTAGCTTGACAAGTACAAAATATTTATTTTATTTTATTCTATGGCTCTAGCTGTAACAAATCACTAAAAATTTACACTAGATAGCACTGCGAATTAGATTCAAACCCAAACTGTTTGTACCCATATAATTGGAGAACTCTTCAAAGGCATATAGTATTGCCGACAATCTGTCAGTGATTCTAAGTTCTTTGAGAATGGAGGCGTTAGTTCGCCTTGCTGTAATTCATACTTGTCATTTTATTTTTAATAATCTTAATATTTAACTTCTTAGAAATAATAAACACCCACATACTACTTATAACTAGATAACAATTCTTACAACTAATTATTTAGCACATGCATTGAAATACTCGACCCCTGATTCTTATCTTTGTAGTGAGCTTTATATAAAATTATACTCCTTATCGAGTAATACATATGTATGCATTCCATTGTTGACCGTTATAAAAATATACACATAAAACAAGATGACTTAGTAAATATTGAAAAGCGTTATAAATTTTCAGTTTATTTACATGTATAGCAGTGGGTCTCAAAGTGTTCGCCGTGTCTGGCTTATAGGGGTGTCAAGGAATATTCCAATATTTTTACAGAAATGAGACTTGTATGTTTTTTTAATCGGGCAATCGAGGTGCTGGTGCGATTATAGGAAGCAACATCTAACGGACACTGCAAAAACCAAAATGGTCGAGTTTGATTTCAAAAATTGAGAAAATGTACGGTGTACAACAGGCTCACTCGTTTCACTATACTAAAGAAAATGTAGCATGGCCCCTGTTTCACAAATTTGCCCCAATACAACCTTGTAACGACGTTCAGTAATTTTAATTATTTTATCAACTTTAATATAAGCCTCGATTCTATGAATAGCAAGTTATTTAGGTAAATACTTTACATAAAACTAACAATAATGACAGATTAATACATCTTGTTACAAATTAGTACAAATATGTCAGTTTGTTAAAATCAAATAATATTTGGTGACGTTTGTCAAAAGTCACTACGTTAGTCTGCATTGACTAGGGATGGGGTATTCGATAGTAAAATTTTCGATTTTTTTACACATAAAATTAAATGTTCGTAATTAGTATTAATTCATAGTGGATCTTGGCCTATTTAAAGATATATACAAATCATATTATACAATACATCAGAAAGTCAGTATAATGAAAATTAGGAATAAAAACGTCAGTTTAGAGAAAAACAATTTTTCGATTTATAATATAAAGAAACGATTCGATTTGTAAAAAAAACGATTTTATCCCATCCCTTTGAGACATGACATTTCAAACGTCACAGGGAACATGCTACATTTTCTTGAGTACAGTTTCGATGTATTTATTAAAGGGGCGTTGTTCTACTCTAGAGGCGCGAATTTCGGGCATTTTTTCAGACTAAATAAAAAAAAACAAAAAATATTTTTCCTGTACATTTTTTACAGTTTCTTTAGTGATTATTTGAGAATGTACAACAATAATTTTGAAAAAGAATATTTTAAATTCAAGATGTTATCTTGTAAAAAAAGGGGTGAGCTGGTCGACATGATTGGTAAGGTTAGGTTAGGTTATCCTTTCGTAAATCTGAAAAAAAAATCATACACGGTTTCTTGATAAAAATAATGTCGTTATAGTCGGTACCAAATAGAAAAAAAAACTAAAATGGCGACTGTTTAAAACAAATAATTTTTTTTAACCTTTTTTTAACATTTTTAATTTTTAAAAAATAGTGAAAAAAATTCCATGGTAGGAACGATAGAAAAACATTTGTCAAAGTTTTATACCAAATTTGAAGGCAGTCGGTTTGATATAACTTGAGATTTTATGTCGACCAGGTCGAAAAAAGTAGTTTCGAGAAAAACGCGTTTAAAGTGTTGAGATTATTGTCTGAGTCATTCCGGTGCGTCGTAATTGCTGCATCATTTATAGCTATAACTTCGTAAATATTGAGAATTTTAAAATTCTCTTTTGAGAACATATTCTTAAAGGTCTAAACTTAAAGAATATGCACAAAAAATCGATTGTTTCAAATTTCTAGAGTAGAATATCCCCTTAATGATATGATTTTTCAATATATGTACATATTACAAAACATTTTTGTGATTTTCGGCTTCCAAAAATCAAAATAAACTATACTATAAAGCAATGGTTCCCATAAACAATGGTACCATAATGTGTGCACCGCGGCTAGCTTACAGCTGAGTCTTCTAATCTGTATTTTCACTGAAATGCGACTTATGTACGTGGGTTTTTAACCAGACCATCGGTGTGCTGATGCGATGATAGGAAGTGACATCTAACGAACACTGTGCAAACCACTAGCTATTGGTTGAGGTGTCAGCTAAATTTAATTTTTCAATACTAATACTCGTAGTAGATGTATCTCCATCTCACTCATTATGGGAAATTTATTCATATGAATTTTAAATACGTGTTTCATTTATTTTTTAAACCTAACCGTTCCAACATAAGTGCACAACACCGATACAAAGACTGTAAAAAAGGTAGATGTCTGCCTCTCAATTCTCAGTTTACTTCTTTCGTTTTCCGTGAAGAGATTCCTCATTGGCAGGTAGAAGTTTGTCAAAATAAAAAACACAGTGGACGTTCCAGTTGATAAGAATATACTCGTATATATTTTTTCCATTTTTCGTTTTTTTTATGTTCCGCCCATCGCTTATCGTAAGCCCCTTGATTCGACCGTGTATGCCATCACGGCTTGCAAGCGCCACGCATACCACGCGCTTTCCACGCGTAGGGCTTGTCTGATCATCTATAGTGATTATTTGTGAAGGCCACGCATAAGGAATATTTTATTACAATATGTAAAGGTGTATAGCCACAAGCAATGGTAAATATTAGGTGTTAACATAAGTTGTGTCCGTTTTTTTTTTCAATTTAAAAATGAGCACCAAAAGTAAAACAAAATGGTAAATGTTATACATCATTCGAAAGAAAATTTTCTGCTCTACAAGATATTGTGTTTGCTTTTACGTTACATATATTATTTTATTTGATTACATGCCCTCAAAATGGAATGTCAAGTAGACGAAAGTGAGCATTTTCGACACCTCCTTCTGTTCGCGTTGAATTGAGGGAATAAAGCTGATCGTGATATTTGCGAAGTGTACGGTGAAGATGCTATGAATGAAAAAACAGCTCGTCGATGGTTTTTGCGTTTCAAAGACGGTAATTTCGACCTGAAAGACATGGAGCATTTCGGACGACCAGTGGACTTCGATGAAGACCGCTTAAACCATATTATTCATGAAGATCCCCATCAACATTTTTCATCACCATTTTCAAACTATTTTTCATCACCAGTAATGATGCGGTAAAGGAACCTTTGCTTGTGGCCATGCGTAGCTCGATGACGCGCGAGCAAACCAGCAGAAATTGTCGAACATTGATTTTTGTTGTTTTCACTCAAAACATGTGGAACCCAAGCGCCGAACTTCTGGACTTTTCCCATTGATTTAAGATGGCGGTATACAGTCATGTGACTACAATTCATCTGCTCAGCCAATTCTACGGTGGTTTCAAGGGGATCTTCATGAATAATATGGTTTAAGCGGTCCTCATCGAAGTCCACTGGTCATTGCAGGGACACCTTTTATTCCGTTTAAGTCGAACCTGAAAGCTAAAATGAACAATGCCATTAATTTATTATATCAAACGATTAGTTATGTATTTATTTATGTACTTACCATCCCGCCATTTCCCTGTTGGAGTACGCATATAGGACAGAGCACCATACTTTCCTATCCATACAAATTTAAAACCTCTTTCACATCCATATATCTTCTCATACAACCTCTACGATTCCACTGACTTTTTTTTAAATCTGGCGAGTTTATTACCATGTGGCAGTCTCTTCCAACCAACCATTTTGTTTTACTTTTGATGCTCATTTTTAAATTGGAAAAAAACTGACACAACTTTTTATATTAACACCCAGTACAACAATATGCTATAATAATTTCACAATGTTACAAAATAAATTATATAATTTCTGTGACGCACATACCCGGTACAATAAGTGCTAATTATATGTGTATTCTGATTTTGAGCACCGTGAAAAATTCCTAATACACTAAGAGTGCCTGTAGCGACTATCCGTGCGGTCACCGAACCCATTGAGGCGACCCTTGGCCTGCCCGGCCATTGAACTCGCATTCCTTACAATACGAGACAAGCACTGGCCAAGGGTCACCCGGTCGGCCATTGAACTTACTATTAGCGGAGAAACGAGACAGCGACACATTTTCCGCACTGTCAGTCAAAACAATAAATACCCTACGTGATGACAATAAATATATTGTGAGGCGGAGACGAGACAGCAACATATCTCTTGCTCCGTCTCACACACATTCCAAATATTATAAATACCGACGATTATCAATAAAATATCTCTTTGCATATTCCGATTTCAAACGAGTTTTATTAAACCAAACGATCATCCTCATCTCTTCGTTAAGGAACAACCCGTTCCTAAATGCCGTTAACCGAAAAATTTGGGAACCACTGATTTATGCATATAAATACGGGGCACAGTCGAGTGTTATCAAAATTACATGTTTGATAAATAGTTCATCTCAGCTTAGAAAGTTTATTTCCATATCTTTATAATATATAAAGATTGTTAACACACTTCATGGTCAGAGTTACCGCAAGGGGGCTTCAATTAGTATGGGACATCGATCGAGAAGGATCGAGGAACCATTTTAAAGATCATCATCACTCTAAGATAGGCAGAGGTAATAGTTTGCATTATTTTTATTTGCTTATTTTATTTACAATACAGACTTATTGAAATTTTTCATTTCTAAAAGTAATTTGCATATTTGTGGGCAACAGTATTTGAGTTCCAACTTTAAGCGTTGTTCAACTATAGTTCGGAAATTCTAGGATGAGTCCTGTGACAGCTCACAAATTTGTTTTGTAACGATGTTTTGTAACAAACCTTGTAACGATGTTCAGTAATTTTAAATTATTTTATCAACTTTAATATTAGCCTCAATTCTAATAAATAGCAAGTTATTTAGGTAAATATATTGCATAAGGTTGTATTGGGGCAAATTTGTGAGCTATCACAGGACTCGTCCTAGAATTTCCGAACTATAATAACAAATTTAAGTTATTTACCAGTATAAAATGTGCGTTCCACAATTGAAGCTATCGTCCGTAGAAGGGTCTATTACATATCATACCCTTCATATGACGATAGACCCTTCATATGATCAGACAAGCCCTACGGATGATAGCTTTAATTGCGTAAGTCTATATAGTTCGGAAATTCTAGGACGAGTCCTGTGACAGCTCACAATTTGCCCCAATACAACCTTATGTAATGTATTTACATAAATAACTTGCTATTTATTAGAATTGAGGCTTATATTAAAGTTGATAAAATAATTATAATTACTGAACATCGTTCCAAGGTTGTATTGGGGGAAATTTGTGAGCTGTCACAGGACTTATCCTAGAATTTCCGAACTAAAGTTGAATTTCCGAACTATAGCGCATACGATCGCGGTGGGGGGATCGTCTCAGGGCGTGGTGCACAATCGTTCTTTACTCTCTGTGCGCGCCTAGTACTTCCGTCTGCAAAAAATTACTTTCTCAAATATACGTAGTGGAGATACTTCTAAAGCATAGTTTCCAAATTTTTTTCGCCTAGTAAACCACTTGCCGATTTTTTCGCCTAGTAAACCACTTGCCGATTTTTTCGCCTAGTAAACCACTTGCCGATTTTTTTGTTTTCCGTAGATCCCCTGCCTGCCTAATATTGAATGTTCCTACACTTATTAACTTCAAATGTGTTTTTGACACCTTGTGCTGTTCACCTTGATAAGGTTTTTTGTAGAGTGGAAAATTGTAAAAAAATAAAACATGAACAATTTTTATTCATACCTTTATTGAAAATACACAAAATGCAAGTAAATATTTGGCTTTGGAACGAAACAAATCAAAACGTAGTAAAATTCTTACAAAAAATTAATACACAAATAATACTGTTAATGAGAGGGATGAACCTGATGCTCTGATAGCAATGGTTCAATATTTGGCTTCAAATTAGTGAGGTATAGTCTTAAATCTCAACGTTCAGTGATTTGCACTCGATTTATTTTTTTCGCAAGAAGATGGTCAACCGCCCTAAAACCTCTTTCTACGAGGTATGAAGACGGAAAAGCTAACAAAGTTTTTTTGCAATAGTCCATAATGCAGGATAAGCAACAGGGATATCTTTCTGAAGCCAGAACAGCTGATACTTCTTTCTGAACTGCGCCTTAAGTTCTTCGTTTGTACTTATTCCAATTAGTTCTTCTTGTAATATATACATATATGTATACACAATCTGTGTTAGGTGTAATAAGACATTTACGGAACGTTTAAATATTGATGATGATCTGCCTAAATGGGATCCGCTCACGTGGACCCCCATTTACATATCGTGCACCCCCATTTTCTTTTCTCGCTGACATAGACCCCCTGCAAGTCGAAATCGACCCTTGGGGGTCCATATAGACCACTTTGAGAATCTTTGTTCTAAAGCAGGCATGGGCAACCTTTCCTAGGTCTGGGGCCACATTATCATTCTGTCTCCGTGTCAAGGGCCGGACCAAATTATTAACTATATTAAGGTAATATTAAATTAAATAAAACACATTGCTACTTCTTGCATATTTTATTTATTTATATAATGAACGACATTAATTGCTTATAAAATTTAATGTGACGATTGACTTTGTACTTGAATTACGAGACTATCAATATTGGCGTTGATATTGCTTAATGATAATCTCATCGAATTTTCGAGATTTTCATCTGTTATCCTCGTTCGAATTTTCGATTTGGTGTACTTCATCCTCGAAAAAAATTGTTCGCATGTATACGTGCTGCCAAAAAGACAAATGATGTTTCTTGCAAATCTACTTAAGTTTGTATAATTTTCTTCCACCAAATATAATTTATAAAAATCCGTCAAAGTAACTTTGTCAAATTGTGATTTTAGCGCTAAATCCCCCTGAAGCTCAATAAGTTCCATCTGTAAATTTGCTGGCACATTATTTACATCAGCATCCATCGGACGAGCAAATATAGCGAATGTTGAGTCTTTGTTTTGGAAGTCGGCAAACCTCGTATCAAATTGCTCTATTAGTGCCTTCAGTTCATCTCCATAAGAATTATATGTGATGTTTGTATGCCTTGATAGATTAGGAAAATGGTAACAATTTTTACCTCTTATCTGATTTTTCAAAAATCTAAGCTTATTACAAAAAACTTTGACATGGCTATGCAGTTCATGAACCAATTGTCCCTGTTTTTGTAGTTTTAAATTAAGATCATTTAGGTATCCTGTGACATCTACAAGGAATGCTAAATCACACACCCATTGATTATCTTTTATTTGGCACAAATTTTGCTGGTGGATAATACAATGAAAACTTGTTAAATTTTCCGGCTGGATCTGTAATTCTATTGCTCTTTCATTAACAACTCCAATAAATCCTTTCCGTAAGCCAACCATTGCAGGGGCACCATCAGTACATATGCCAGATAGTGCACTCCATTTAATCCCAAAGCTTTCGAAGACTATGTTGACTGCTTCAAATATATCTTCACCGGTAGTCGTTCCTTTTAACGGCTGAAGAGCTAATAATTCTTCTGTGATTTTGAAGTCCACGTCAACTCCTCTGATAAATATTGCTAATTGTGCTGTATCAGAGGCATCTGTGCTCTCATCCAAAGCAATTGAAAATGCTTCGAATCCAGTAATCACCTCTTTCAAACTTTTTTTGATATCATCAGCCATCATTTCTATACGTCGGACAACAGTACGTCTCGACAAAGATATTCTCTCAAAGTCTTTTTTCTTTTCAGGACAGATTATACTTGAAACGTCGAGCAGACACTCTTTAATAAATTCTCCTTCACCAAATGACTTAGAATGCTTTGCAATTTTTTCGCTTACAACAAAGCTGGCTTTAACAACGCTATCGTGCTGCGTTATTTGCTTTTTGAACATTTGTTGCTGGGTATCCAAGTTCTTCTTCAACTTCTGTATCATATCTTTTCGAATTTGTTCATTTATTTGTTGGTGATCCGCATGCCTCGAAGTAAAATGTCTCTTTAAGTTGAATTCTTTGTTGACGGATACGGACTCCTTACACAGCAAACATACGGGCATTCCTTTATTCAGGATAAAGAAATAATCCTCCGTCCACTTGTCTTGAAATTTTCGACACTCTGCATCAACTTTTCTTTTTTTCGACATAACCCCTGACATTGTCACAAATTTAAAAACAATATTCAGAACTGACAAACAAAACTGTCTTCTACGCCAGAACGCACCAGTAAACAGAACAAACCAGACCAGAAGTCGCGTGAACACTAAATAAGGGGAATGTGGCGCGGAGGGGGACGGAATTAGTGTGCTGCACTCGGGATATTTCGTGCCTACGAACTTTGCCGAAACACAAACCATCGGATGCATTGCGATAATAATATATATTATTATATTATGTAGCGCGGAGGGGGTGGGCCCCGCTCGTAATCCTTCGGTGCGTATACGAGCTTCCCCGAATCACTGCAAGCGCCCGTGTCATCTGCATTATTTTAACTAATGTATTTCTCAATTACTTCGCCGAGATGAATCAGGGCCGCACAAAATAGCTCCGCGGGCCGGATCCGGCCCGCGGGCCGGCGGTTGCCCATATGTGATCTAAAGCTATGTCATCAATCTTAACATTTCTTGTTGATGCGCGAGTAAACTGGTTGAACATTACTTTGGTTTTAGCGAGATTAATTTTTAAGCTGTCTTGATTGCTTGCTAAGTTAATCTCCTGTTTCATTATTTCCAGTTCTTGTTTCACTTACGAGTGTGATATCATTTGCGAATCTCAAGTAAAGGAGACCTTCCCCATCGATCTCTATTCCCTTATCTTTCCAATTTAAGGTTTTAAATATCTCTTCAAATAAAGGGTCTTTCAAATTGAGGAGTTTTTTTAATTAATTTTTTTTAAATTCTTGAATAAAACACACAATTTGCTTTGATTTCAAAAAACTTTTTATTGGTCATTGAAGTATAATGTATGACATTTAAACACAAAAAAAACAATATCCGCCAAATGTCCACCTCTTGCAGCTCCACAGATGTCCACTCTTTTGTCAAAAAAATTCGATGACATTTTGGCATAATTACGGTTCTAACTCACCAATAACGCGTATAATTTCGTCCTTTAGCTCAAGAATTGATTGGGGGTCATTTTGATATACCTGGCTTTTCACTTAACCCCAGGGAAAATAGTTCAACGGTGTCAGATCACATGATATTGGTGGCCAATTAACATCACCGTTTCCGGAGATTACAATACATAAAATAATTCTCAATTTAAACACTTTGTTGTATTGTATACGATTCCATTTTTATAAATGTCATGCATTACACGTATCAAATGTCCCAAGACCCAGGCAAATTCACGACGCCATCTGTGTTTTATCCAAGAATTAAAATAACGCTCAATTTGAAAGACCCTATATAACTGTAAAGAGTTAGGGTAACATCGCGTCTCCTTGTCTAACTCCCATTGTAATTGTTATTTCTTCTGATTTATTTTTCTGATAGATGCAACAGCAAAAATACATCTCCACAAATCCTCTCGAATCTTCCAAATAGGTAAGGGAGTTCGTCAAGGAGATATTCTTTCCCCAAAATTATTCACAGCTTCATTTGAATATGTCTTAAGTAAACGGAAACTGTCCCCATGGTTGTTTAATATTTATATCGGTCCATGTGCGAAGGAGCTACAGAGGTCCATCGGTGGCATACAAATGTCAAATGGGAATGTATGCGTATTGTTGTATGCAGATGACATGGTAGTGTTGACGGAGAGTGAAGGTGAATTGCAAAGTTTGATAAGTATATTGTATGAGAGATGCGAAGAGAAAGATCTGAGAATGAATGCTGCAAGATACGAAGTAATGGTGATATAAAAGTGTGAAAGGAAAAGTAAATGTGATATATATGGGTGAAACATAAAAGATTGCAGCAGGTTCAGGAATTCTGCTATTTGGGTAGTATTTTCTTAAATGGAAAAGTTAAGAGGAATATCGAACGGCGTGTAACGTTAGGAAACAAAGTCAATGGGACACTAAAACATATATACTCGAACCGAGTAGTATCAAACTCTGTTAATATATTATTATACGACACCGGTACAAAGAACTGTATCATATGCAAATAGCTGCTGCGCAATGCTCGGAGAATTCGGGTCAATTCCAAAAGGCGTAGATCGTTGAGAAGGTAGCAATGGTGAAGAGATTCTTCCTAGGCAGGTATATGGTAGCAGGTCTCAAGTAAAACACAGAGTGAACTGAGAATAATGTGATTTATTTTGAAAGGGACCCCTCTTATGAACGGTCAGTCGGTCATCGCAAGCGCTCACACCTCGCGAAATACAACAATTTTCGGGAATTTTGCGCAATGCTTAGGCCGACCGGCCAGCGATCTAGTCTCGACGCCCGTCCACAAGTCTGCATTTCCGCAATGCAGCGCACACCCAAACAAACATAAATATTTACATACAAAAACCAATAATTTCAATTATCAAATTATAACCAAATTTACATATAAAATACACATATGAGTACAATCAAACATATAAGAAAATATATCAATCGTATTTTGGGGTGACGCATACGTCCGATATAATTATTTTGGTGCCAACTTTGATGCATGAAAGTAAAACGTGAACGTGGAATAAGATTGAGAGAAGCCAAATAAGTGCAGTAGAGATACGAGCATTGAGAAGAATACACGGAGTGACAATGTATTACTAAACATGGAATGAACTTATAAGGGAGAAATGTAAACTTAAGGTTAATTTGTTAAGTAAGATGAATACGACTCCGTTGAGATAATTTGGGCATATAAAACGAATGAATGAAGAAATACTAACGAAACAGATATCTAGTGCAGATGTAAGTGTAAGGCGTGTGAGAGGAAGACTAAGAAAGTATGGTTGGATTAATGGAATGATATTCTGAAAGAAGGAAAAGTAGAAAGTCGGTGGAATCGTAGAGGTTGTATGAGAAGATGTATGGATGTGAAAGAGGTTTTAAATTTGTATGTTGAGATAAGAAAGTATGGTGCTCTGTTCTCTCTGCGTACTCCAACAGGGAAATGGCGGGATGGTATGCACATAAATAAATACATAACTATTCGTTTGATATAATTAATTAATGCCATTGTTCATTTTAGCTTTCAGGTTCGACTTAAACGGAATAAAAGGTGTCCCTGCAACTAATCGATTCTCTTTTATCAAAGAGTAATCACATCAGATGTAAAAAGTAACACTGTCTAAAACCATATTCATCGAATTAAACTAAATAAAATGTTTAAAAAATGCCAAAAAAGTATTAAGACATCAGACAAAACATCAAGTTACCAAACAAAGTTGTTAAAAGAGTATTTAAACATCATACTAAACATGAAGTTACCAGATCAAATTGGCTAAAAAGTATTAAGACATCAGACAAAGCATTAAATTACCAAATAAAATTGGCTAAAAAGTATTAAGACATCAGACAAAGCATTAAGTTACCAGATAAAATTGGCTAAAAAGTATTAAGACATCAGACAAAGCATTAAATTACCAAATAAAATTGGCTAAAAAGTATCAAGACATCAGACAAAGCATTAAATTACCAAATAAAATTAGCTAAAAAGTATTAAGACATCAGACAAAGCATTAAGTTACCAGATAAAATAGGCAAAAAAGTATTAAAACATCAGACAAATCATTAAGTTACCAGATAAAATTGGCTAAAAAGTATGAAGACATCAGACAAAGCATTAAGTTACCAGATAAAATTGGCAAAAAAGTATTAAGACATCAGACAAAGCATTAAGTTACCAGATAAAATTGGCAAAAAAGTATTAAGACATCAGACAAAGCATTAAGTTACCAGATAAAATTGGCTAAAAGTATAAAGACATCAGACAAAGCATTAAGTTACCAGATAAAATAGGCAAAAAAGTATTAAAACATCAGACAAAGCATTAAGTTACCAGATAAAATTGTCAAAAAAGTATTAAGACACCAGACAAAGCATTAAGTTACAAGATAAAATTGGCAAAAACTATTAAGACATCAGACAAAGCATTATGTTACCAGACAAAATTGGCTAAAAAGTATTAAGATATCAGATAAAGCATTAAGTTACCAGATAAAATTGGCAAAAAAGTATTAAGACATCAGACAAAGCACCAAGTTACCAGACAAAATTGGCAAAAAAAAAGTATCAAAACAGACAAAGTTACCAAACCTAATTGACTAAAAAATGTTAAAACACCAGACAAAGCCTTAATTTATCAAAAAAAAATTGGCTAAAAAGTATTAATACACCAGTCGAAGCCACAAATTATCTTATTAATAAATATTACACATTAAAAAAAAAATTTGACAACTTAAAAATAAACAATATTATATAACAAATTGGTTTGATCAACTTAAATGAATCTTAACATGGGCCATTTTTAAAAAAAAAACTTATACGAAATTAAGTGTTGACTCAGTTTTATGAAGATGTATAAATAAATAAATGTTGAGTTTTTCTTAATTTTCAGCTTTACAACTGATAAGTGACAGTGATAAGTGACAGTGAGTTTAAAAACAACTGATAAGTGAAATTTCAAACGATTATTTGTAGTGTTATTATTGTTCTATGCATCAAAATGAATCAATCACTTAAAGAGAAAAATAAATTCTTCTTCTTCCTCTTCTTTCAGGCCTGTTGACCTGTTATGGTCCTGCATCATCGTTTCTCTCTTATGACGTCGACTGCCAGCTGTCTTTCCATCTTTTGGGAGGTCGTCCTGGAGGTCTGCATGCTTGGGGAATACTGTCCCTGGCCATTCTTACGTCTCTCGGTTCCGCCATTCTGGATACATGTTCGTTCCAGAACCTTCTTCTCTGTCGTCTCCATCTGACAATATCTTCAACTTCGCACATCCTTCGGATTTCTGTGTTTCATACTCTATCACGAAGGGTTTTGCCTAAATAAATTGAAGTGTTAATTTGTGTCAACAAAATAACGTTAGAATTTTGAGGACCAAAGTTTTGTGTCTTTTCCGATTTCCTAATCATAAATTTAAAAATCATTTTTGAAATTAAAAAATCAAAATTCAATTGAAATACTACATTTTTATTATGATAGTTAACTTAAAGGTTTTCTCAACATCTGTCAAAAAATCTTACCATTGTTCGTCAACAGGTGGCATAAAGACTAAAAAAACATCTGCACTAAGAATTAAAACATTTAAAGGATGTATAGAGATTTGAAGTTAAAAATTTGAAGAAAAAAAATTAAATAATCAACTATAATAATAAAAAAATTGTAAGTGTAATAATCAATTTTAAAACGAAGGTGTAATGTAATCAATTTTATCAAGCAAAATTAAGTAAGCATTTGAAGAAGCATCACTTAATTTATAACATTTAATAAAGCAATCTATATATGATACATACATTGTCCAGAAGCTTTACCCATAAAAAATATTACCTTGGAACTAATCTTATTTCTATATTATAACTATTAACTAACTTCATTTTAATTTCCTATGTTTACTTTAATTTTTAAAAGTGTTATAAATATAATATCCAAAGTATTATAATAAAATGAAATAATCAAAAAAAAATTATAATTTCCGGAACGTATGATAATATTTTAACAAACAAAATTATGTAACCATTAAAATAACCATAATTTCATTTATAATTTTATGAAATGTAATTAAATTTAATTACAAGTTTGAAATTCAAATCCACTTAAATAAAAAAATATACTTTCCAGAACGAATGTGTTATAACGAATTTTATCATCCAAAATTAAGCAATAATAATTTCATGAAGTGTTACAAGAATAAAATGTAAAGTGTAATAATCATATTAAATAATAATACAAAAACTTGATTATTTGCGGAACGAATGCATCAAGATAAATTTAATAATACAGAATAATTCACTATTTAGGATATTGAATCAAATTGTTGATAATATTTATGCTCCAAAGTATTATAATCAATGTTGTCAATTAAACTTGAGCAATCATTTTAAGGAGTATATGATGTCACGTGTGATTGTGTATTATTAACAATCAAAACCTCAAGTGAAATAATCATTTGAAAAATCAAATTTAATAGTGACTTCATATCGAAGTTTATTCACAATTATTTTTACAAAAGTTTACATGCCACAATAAAATAAATATAAATTGTACACATAAATATTTAACTAAAAGTTTTTCCTCGTTTAGTTTTATTATTCAAGCTGGCTTTGTGTCAATCATTAAGTTAACTTATTGTATCAATTAATTATGATTTATCTACCATACAGTACTGATATTCATAAAAATACATTTTCGTCCTAGTCTTACACCTTACACTTATGTTAAGATTACGCCTTACACTAATTAATTTAGTCTCACCGTCACTCTCACTTTCATTAATTAAGTTTCGTTGTCAATATTCTGCCGTTAATTAAAGCTCACTGTCAATATTCTATCACTCATTAAGTCTGACAGTCGATATTCTCACTTTCATTAATTAAGTTTCATTTTCAATATTCTGCCATTCATTAAGTTTAATTATGTTTCATTGTCAATATCAATTAAGTTTCACTGTCAATATTCTGCCATTAATTAAAGCTCACTGTCAATATTCTATCACTCATTAAGTCTGACTGTCAATATTCTCGCTTTCATTAATTAAGTTTCATTTTCAATATTCTGCCGTTCATTAAGTTTCACTGTCAATATTCTGCCATTCATTAAGTCTGACTGTCAATATTCTCACTCTCACTTTCATTAATTAAGTTTCATTGTCAATCTTCTGCCATTAATTAAGGCTCACTGTCAATATTCTGACATTCATTAAGTCTGACTGTCAATATTCTGCCATTCATTAAGTCTGACTGTAAATATTCTGCCATTCATTAAGTCTGACTGTCAATATTCTGCCATTCATTAAGTCTGACTGTCAATATTCTCACTCTCACTTTATTCATTAATTTTCACTGTCAATATGATGTAATTCATATAAGTAATGCACAATCACTGTGACATATCTTCACACGATTTTCTCAATTATTCTTTAAATGTTTCGAGAAATTTGTTTTAATTTATAACGTTCTCTCCAAACTAGTGCATATTATTTAATACATTTCTGACTTTAGTTGACTGTGATCACAATATTCTGCAGATAATTATTCAAAATATATCATCATGGCAAATATTCTAACCTTAAAATCTATGAAAAATATCAACGTTCTTTCGGATTTAAACTCTGGACAACTGTATAGAGTCTATCCAATCAGGTTGAACAAAAGTGTAATTCTTGGTTTCCGATACGATAATGAATTGATTGGTTTTGAGTATAAGTCCGGCGATGAAGAGGAAACACTACAGTTAATGTGGAGAGTGGAAGTAGCAAATAAGCACACATCATTTGAAGTCAATCCTATATGGGTGACTGATCTCTTTTCTACAGGAAATGATGTGGTGATCTTGCGCCATCCTCATGGGCTTCGCTTCTATCAGCCGGAGATGTATCCGGCGATGTTACGTTTATTGGCAGAAGACCTTCGGTTCTCAGACGGAATTTGGCCGAAAGGCGACGGCCAGTTTATGATATCTGGTCGATTCTACCCAAACCGTAAATTCGTCGGAGTAATATGTAGAAATAAAGGATTGGTACAGTTCTATTACGTGAAGAATAATATTGTTTCTACTGGTGAGAATAATCCATTGTGGGAACTTAAGAAAACAAATTATAATTTGTTTTCTAATTCTTGGAGTTCTGATAAAACTGTTATCTTTTTAAGCGAGTTTCAAAGAGATTCTAAAGATGCGATGATTTTGCAAACGTCAAACGGTCTCGAGGTATATAAATTTAATAAAACCTATAACTTGGAGAAAATATACCAAACTTCATTTTTTTCTCATTCTTTAACGAACGATTCAGCGGCCGAACGGTTAATTTTTGCCAATCTGACAAATCAAAGTTTTCGAGATATTCTCAGTTTGAATAACAGCGGTTTGTTCACTTACCAATATGATGCCAATAAAGATGAATTTCTTTTGATACACAAAGACTACAGTTTCTCGAAATCTTCCGGTTGGCTCGCGGTGCATAGCGAGACACTCCAGTTGACAGATTTGAACGGTGATGGGTTGGATGATATACTTTTTAGTGGACCAAAAGGATTGACAGGATTGTATTATGATTCGAACTCTGTCACTTGGAGACCGACCATCACTTGTCAACATTTACCGTTCATACAACAATATGTCACGAACGTTGGTGTAGTCCTGCCACCTTTCACGGGAAACCCTCTACTGTTTACGCAAGACGCTTATGAGAAAGTGTATTGGTATAAAGTTTTGCCCTCCTCTGAAATATCTTCAAATAATCTCTCGGAAGATCACGAATTTGTAACTGCGCAGTTGAATGAGTACGAAGAGGATAAGGTGACATATGTTGATGAAGTTTTCGGTAGCGGGACATTTCTAGATCAAGGTCCAATGGTGCATTCAGGACTGCCTGAGAAGACTTCCTTGAGATGGGTGGAGCAGCGAGAAGACAATTTCCTTCAAGATGCTATTGACATATCCAAAAGTCAGATTAGTTTTAGAGTACCTTTAATCGAAGTGGACGTCGAGCTCGGATACAAGGTGGAGTATTCGATGGAATACAATAGTCACTCAATGATACAAGACATTCTAGGACTCGGTTGGTCGACAACGATGATGGATAGTTATATAGTAGTTGTTCATGGAAAAAGCGTATTTAAAGAAGATATTAAATATTTTATAATGACGAAGGGGAAAATGAGTAGTATTCAACCGTTGGGCGCCGCGAGTACCGAAAGGCGATTCGAATCTCTCGATCAGAAGGACATTGTTAATATTTTGTTCCGAGAGAAATACAACACGTGGGAGGTGGAGAATACTCGAGAGCGATGCGTGTACGGGAGGAGAGACGAGGCGACGGTCTGGAGTCTGGGCTGGCGGCACTGGCGGGGTGCTGGCCGCAACGCTGAGGCCCTCGAGCCTCTGCCCGTCGTGTGGTACCTCACAGAGCGACATGTCGAGCGCACGAATATCACCATACATTATCACTATGAAAACATCATGACAGTTCCAGTTCCCGGAGCGAAGGCGTACACAACTTCTATTAAGTTGAGAGAAGTTTTCGACAACCGAGGGATGTCGATAGTTTTTAACTATGCGCCTAAGGAGAGTTACGAATACACCAACTCTAAGCCGGTTGATAGTCAAGGGAACATTCGCTTTCCGGTCAAGTTAGTGGACAGCAGCTTCTTGACAAACTATACTGTCACGACTGCCAGTTATTTTCAAACAATCCGATTTCAATATGATGTCGACAATAAACAGAGACGCTTGACTAAGGTTGAACAATGTCACGATCACGAGAGATGCGAAGTAATATTAAGATTTGAATACGAAAGAATTTTGAAAAATTCACTTTTAACTCGCTGCCATCTCCCACGAGGACGTTGTATTGGATTCAAATATGAATTAAGTTCAACAATGAATCACCCTCTTGAAAAAATGGAAGTATACTCGGTTCACGATAAACCCTCGATAGTACCCGGACCCGGGTATAATTTATTGTATTACAAAAGCCAAAATAACGATATTGTAATAAAAGAATTGAAGGAAAAAACGACAGATATTATTTTGAATATGTCTTCGGAAAAAGAAAACATAACCAATATTTCCCTTCACGCTTATAATAATTATTTTGTTGCACTAATTAAGTTGGACACAATACAAAAACTATGTTTTTTTAACCGTAAATCAGGGTCTTGGTCACAAATCAAGAACTGTTGCGTGTATAACGCAGACGCATTCGTACGTTTTGCTGAAGATACAATCGCTGTTGGGGAATTCGGAAAATACCTAGTCAAAGTGATACGATGGAATCGAGACAGTGACAGCTGGAATGAGACTGCAGTCACTACGCCGTCAGTGCAACGCTTGGCTATTATGAATAACCGGATACTGGGTTACAGCGGCCAAGATCTCTGGATGATGTGGCAAAATAAACAAGACAAATGGGAAACGAACATTTTGGTTCAAAATTTAATTAATTTTTCCGCTTCCGAGAGAGAGGCGATTTACCTCTTCGATTTGAAAGATGACCTAAAGGCCACGCTTTTGAGGGCTTGGAGGCAGCAAGGATTGCAGGTATTCTCAAATGTTATCTTTTTAAGTGGCCTTGAGGAACGAAATAATGAACTTTCTTCTCCTTTCTATTTATTCCTTTTGGACGAACAATACAATGTTGTGAAGCAATCCAAAATGTGTGCATATCGAGAGAACTTATTAAAAATATCTCAAGATGTTAATTACGAAAATACTACATTTAATTTACATTATCTCAAAGATGGTGGATTGTTTAAAGTTCGAGTAAAAGAATTATCAGGGAATATATTAAAGGATTTGAAGACTATAGGAAACCGTAACTTACGTAAAGACGCAAAAGATAATATGATTCGAGAACTGAATAAAAGTGAGGGGTGGAGAGATTTTTTCTTACGACATATTCTGTTCAGTTGGGGTCATCACTGCGGAGCTCTGCAGCAAGATCTTTATACCGATATCGCAGTGTTCAAAATGACAGGTGATGGGTGGGTGAAAGAGCCCTTACCCAGAGTGATGTCCATTCCGCTCGGGAGCGAGTTTGTCCTGGAGTCATATCCTGACAATCAGACTTGCTACCGCCTTTACAAGCAAAACGACGTTAGTCAGAAAAAAGTTGAATTGTACAAAATTAATGCTATCTCTCCTACCGATATTTTATTTCGCTACCCAGCCTATATCGCCCATCAGACTGCTCAAGGGTATGTTAAGGTTATCACGTTTAAAGACTCCGAGACATTAGGCGCGGAAAGGATTTTCGAAAATGAAACAATGTTGTTCGGTGACATGAACATTTTAGTCAGCTTTAGGCTTTCGAGTGTGGCCAGTTGGACGAAGTACGAATGTTTAGTGCGGCCGGTATCATCTCTCCTACTTGACGGAGTCGAAGAGGAGATTATCGCCGAAGAGACGATTTGGGGGAATATAAACAGAACAATCACTTATGAGAGAACATTTAAAGTTAATATGGATGAATCGACGTACTCTAAAATATTACTTCTCATCCCGACAGGAAATAAAACAGAATCGGGATGGTACGAGCACGCAATAACGTATTCGGAGAAAGATAAAAAACCAGAAACGATTACCAAAACATTCGACGCCAGCGGACAAGAAATCATCGTTCCTTTTAAACAACGAGAAGAAGGCGATACAAACAATGAACTGCCCGAGAATGAACGAATATATGACGGAATGATTTGGGACAGAAGTGGTGAGTTTTTGATAAGTAATTTCTTTCCGTTCAGTTTGGCAGAAGGACACGCGGCGTACTTCGGTTTTGAATCTTACGAAGTCAACCAGATCGGTCTGGCGTCAAACGAAAGTGTGCTCAGCGAGACGAAATGGATTTTTCCTCTAGCAAATATAAAAAGTGATTTAGCATTTACTGGAGAGAATTATTTGCATTTGGACGGGTTAAAAAATGATTCATTAGTAGGAGTTCTACAGCCGAATAATCAAGACACTTATATCGCTTCGTGTTGGCTACGCTACAGCGAACGATTGTCTCTGGGTGATATATTTCCTATGTTCAAAGCGATATTGCTCTCAGACAACGGCGAAGAAGTTGGCGAATATAATGCTCGAGTGAAGCGAATGTCTGGAGACTGGGCTTATATGGAAATATTGATTGATTTTACAGACATTAAAGAAATATACAATTCTAAGTTTATCACGAATGGAAGAACTCGTTTTAAAGTAAAAATTCAGGTACAGGTCGATTCAAAAATAAAAATAATTGATCTTGATCACATAAGGTTCTCTTCTATCAGTCATAAATTCGAGGCGACCGTATATCAACCCATCACTGGAAAATCTATAGCCACCATTCAAGGTAATGGGCTGGTGGCGCGTTTTTTGTATAATCGCTATAGCGAGAGGATCGCTACTTTACGAGAGGATGGCCAAATCTACAATGTCATCAGCTCTAGCAAGACAGGGCGCTTGTTTCCTAATCCGCATGGAATGGAGGCCGAACAGAAACAATTACCCGGGCATCTGGAGTTAAATCCAGAATCAGGTTTTCACGAAATATTCGATGGCATCGCGTGGAAACGCCGTTGGAAAATGACTGATACGAAACCCTGGAGAGTTAAATTGGGTCAACTTCGGCACCAGCACGCTGACATTCATCGCATTGAGGCCAATAAAGACTTGATCGATAAAGATTCGTTCGCGTTGCATTTCACATATTTCTTGAACTCTTCGTCATCGATGCACTGGCTTTGGACAAATAATAGATTGACTCTAGCTCGGCTAGGAGAAGATGTCACGTTATCTCTCGCTAAGGCCACAATAAGTCCACTGCCGTTGACTGGCGAATTGGTTTTAGTAAATGAGAAAAGCAGGATTATATTGTGGATTGATGGCGTATTACTTTTCGATCGAGATATTGCCGATGATGCGAAGCTCACCTCTTCTGAAGCTCTCACCAGTTTTGAAGCACACGGAGAAGTATATATAGAAAATGTGCTATTGATGAATCGGCCGAAAGTAAAATTTCAATATTTCAATGGCTGGGGAAAAAACACTCAAGTGATACATTTAGAAGATGCGCAAACGGTTCAAGTTGCTGAAACGATTTACGATTCCCTCGGACGCGAAGTGATTAATACTAAATTGAGTCAAATAATGCGAGGAACTGATGAACCACTGATGCAGTATTACGAAGATTTTATAGAAGACTCTTGTCTCTCGCGCGGGGGTTCGTTTTGGAATACAGGCCGCCTGCAGGGCCGAGTGGACCGGACCAATCCGGAAGATCGAGGTTTCGCATATACACGAACCGAGTACGAACGAACTCCTCTGAAAAGAAAGAAAGCCTTCGGTTTACCTGGCCTCGAATTCTCGATCAAAGGTTCTTTTAAGAAAGAGTTTAGCGATAATACTGAAATAAATTTTCCAAAAAATTACTTTCCAGCCGCTGATGGTTATCGTATGGATGTCGAAAAAAATCCAAACGGAAGCCAGCGAATGATGATATACGACAGGTTGAATAATAGAATTGCCATATTTGTTCATGTTCCCGGCTACGACAATATATTGAGTACGTACGAATACGACGAGGAAAACCGTTTAGTCAAAATATTACCTCCGCTATATCACGAAAAAGTTGGCACGTTCAGCAAAGTGGACTCGTGGAGGCCCGGAGAGAAGCACCTCTCGGAGGAGGAGTCCCGCTGGCAACGTGCGATGGGCACACATCTACGCTACGAACCGACTCCGAGTGGCCAACTCACCTCTCGCCGCACTCCTGACAGCGGCGAGCATCGCTATCTCTACGACTCCGCGGGGCAGAAGCGCTTCGATATCACGGTCAACAACACTTCTAATGAAACCGAGACCGTCACTTACTTCCATTACGATGTTCTCGGCCAATTGACCCAAACGGGCTACCTAACGCATTCAGTATCGGAATCTCGCCTCAAGGAAACTCTGGATGAGGGAAGATCTTTGTACGATCGAGACTTCCAATATATCGACCAAGTCGACGCTCATCCAGATCCTTTAAAAAGAGGACGACTAAAGCGCTACGTCACTTATAACGGACCTTATCCGATAGTAGATGAGTTACATTTCAACGATCAGCTCGATTTAATCTCAAAAAGTTCTTTCGTTTCACCTGGAGAAAACGTATCCAATCCGTTCACTGAATTTCGTAAAAATTACCGGGCCGGTCTTTTAAGTAGCTTAGTCTATCCCTTGATGCTCGATGGCAGGATTCTGGAAGTGAAGCACGGCTATAACAAGCTAGGCCAGTTGACCTCACTAGGGCTGCCCGGGAAGCCGAAGTACTTCGCGAGCTTCACTCACACGGCAGCCGGTCAGCTTAAAAGCGAAGATCAACATCTCAACAGACTGGAGAGAATCTATAGTTACAACTCTCCCGGGTTTCTCGAGCAGATATCTGACACTTTCCTTACAGAGAAAATATTCTACACCTCGGGTGGTTACGGACAAGCCGGTTTCGGGGACGGCATTATCATGCGTACTACATTCAACAGTAGCTGGACTGATAGCGTGGACGGTAGGGATTTCCGCATTAGCGAGGACACGTTGCCGGACTCGAAGGTATGTGTTCGCGCCTTGAAGCGTTCCGGACACTTGAGCGTGAGCGGGCGGCCTTTGCGGGAACTACGACCGGAAACAGAGGCCTCGTTGCCGCTGGAGTGCAGGGGCGCGGTTTTGCGTCAGCTCTCCCGACTACTGGCTGAGAAGCGGCTGCCCCGATACTATGGGCACACCTACGCTTACGGAAACCACCAAGAACTCGTCAAAGCCAAATACTTCACCGAAGAAACAGAGTCTTCAGCTATACCTTTACAGCCGGATTCTTTCTCAAGAAGTATTTCAGGCATAAACATTCAACAGTCTCATTTCATCTGGCAGTCGTTACTGAAGGCGGGTTTCATTTATTCCGCTAACCATCGGTTCGGATTAGAGTCTGCTGTCGGCAAGCCTGGAAAGTCATTTTTGCGTGACGCAGAACTAGAAGCGGATCTAAAGGATTTAAACGATTCCTGCGAAATTTACGCGAGGCCGATTGAGAATCTTATAATGTCCAACATATTTAACGCGGAAATCTTCACACGTGACAACTTCGAAATTATTTTCTTAAACTGGATGGGTTTAAATGACAGAGACTCTTCGCATTTGGAAATCGATTTTCAAAGAAAACGGGCCAAAACTATTTACGAGCATTTGCGCACGAGAAACCATTTTCCTGTTAATAATTACAATAAACTGTTTAATAAAGAATTTTCCACTGTACTGTCCGACTACGGCGACTTGATACCGCACATAGCACGCGTTCTTGTACAACACTTTGCGTTCGCTCTTGGCGAGAGTCCGTTCGACGTGGAGTCTTACAAAATCGACGCTAATGGGAACCACCGCCACTTCTACACCGGATTCAGCCGATATGAACTCAAATACCAGGAATACAGCAACCGTCTGGAGAGCGTGAATGTCGGGGCGGGCGGGACACAAGAAAAGGTATTTAAAGTGCAACATGACTCCCGCGGGAACGTAGTGACTGCAGAGCATCGAGGGATTAAGCGCATCGAGTATAACCCAGCATCGCAACGCACCACCGCCATATTCATGGAGGACGGGAGAAGGATTCGTTTCCAGTATGACGCGCAAGGGGAACGGGTGCTGAAGCGAGTGTTCACCGCCGATGGCAGGCTGAACGCCGAGACGCAGTACCTTCGAGACGAAGAAGGACGAGTTCTAGTGGACCGTTATACTGAGATTGACTTTACCGGTCAGTCGAACCGGCAGCGGCTTACCGCGTACATCTACGGTCCGCGAGGTTTACTGGCCTTCATCCGCGATGGCGTCCTGCACAGCGTAGTGACAGATCACGCCGGTTCGGTTCGATTGGTTGTACGGAGAGGAAAAGTGGTGGCAGCGTACGACTATCTTCCTTACGGACAGCTGATGCGCAGCTACGGCCATGATCAACAGGCGCACTTAGCATACCGCTACACCGGCCAGGAATGGGACGAGGAGACGGGCCTGTACAACTACCACGCACGTTTGTACGACCCTAGTATCGGCCGTTTCTACCAGCCGGATCCGCAAGCGCAATATTTTAGTCCTTACAAATATGCCGGCAATTCTCCCGTCTCTCTCGTGGATCCCGACGGTGAATTTGCAATTCTCATCGGCATATTGATCGGACTTGCTATAGGTGCTGGGCTCGCCTACTTGGGAGGAGCTGCGGCAAATAATCGTTGGAATCCAAAAGATTGGGACTTCAGGGATCACGGAACATGGATCGGAATAGCTGGAGGATTTTTGAGTGGAGCATTATTGCCATTGTCATTTTCAAGTTTTATAGTGAACGGTGCTCTCGTTGTGTCCAGAGTTATATATGCTGTATCTATAGCTGTCGGTATTGCTTACATCAACATGGCTGCAGCCAACCAAGACTACAACCCCGCCAACTGGAAATGGAACCAGCCGGGGACATGGAATGCCGGTTTCCAGGGATTAGCTGCCGGTTTAGGATTAGTTTCTGGGGTTGGGTATCTTCACAAATTGGCTGATAAAATAAATATTCTCGGATCAGTAGGTAAAAATGCTTTTCTTGCTACAAGTTACGCTGGGGGTGTATCCATGATGTACGTACATGGAGCATTAGCTAATGATAATAATTTCGCTTTTTGGCAATGGGATTTAACAAATCCAGCCACCATAAGCAGTATGATTGATGGCTTCGACTTTGGCGTGGGAGCGGTACAGGGTTTTGGAGAAACTGCGCGAGGTATAGGAAAGCTATCGAGAAAGGCTACACAACTTAAAGGGCTCATTACTAACATGAGTCGCTCAACTATAAAAAACATCCTACGAAACCCTAAAAACCCTTTATATAAAGCAGCCATGAGCAGCATAATGATTTTTTACATGGCCAGCGCTTCAAATGGGAACTTCTTTTTCGAATGGAGCAACTCGGTGGGCACTTACGAATCCATCTTAAATGGAATATTCTTTGGCAAAGACATACCTTCTATGATGAAGAATATGAATATAAAAAATCGGAAAAAAGTAAGTCAAGAACTGGGATTAACAACGAGAAAAGAAAAACAGTCATGGAACAAAATGTCGAAACAAGTGGAGCAAATAATATCGAAATTTCTCTTTGAAAATATAATCACCTTCATCGATCCTAAATTTAAGAAAAAAAGTATTAAACACGGTGAATCAAATACAGATATGGAATCTTCGAGTCCTGACAAAACGACAAATGTTAAAAAAGGTCGGCGCAAGTTGAATATGGATGATAATTTTAAAATCTTGGTAGATCGAATTTACGGAGACTTCATGAAAACTTTAAATAATTATCCTTGGCTAGATATTAATAATAAACAGAAAAAATTAATCGAAATTAATATTGATTCAGACGAGACGTACCACATTAAATGTGGGAGAGCTCGTCGGAGAAGGCAACCAGGTTTGGGGCCTTGCTCTGTGACCCTTGTAGAGAAAGATAAAAAAGAATTTGCTGAAATATTGTCCAGTGCGACTTCTATAAAAGACGAGTTTACAAAAATTGTACAAGCAACACCAATCTTGCATGCCCCGGCTACAAATAACTTCTTCATTGATTTCTTCATTGGAACAGCGGTGGCCATGACTAAAAAAGGTGGTATCAAAAATGCATACGCCTTCAAGGATCAAATTGAGGTAGACAGGGTTTCGGTTAACTCGGTGCAACTGGTGTTTGTTAAAGAAGGGAAAGATAAAACAACCGAGGTTTCAACCAAAAGAGTGGTAGATATTGATCTTCCGAGAGATAGTGTTGATTACAAAAGAATCACGGAAAATATTTTGGAACAAAATATTTTAAATAAAAATGTTATCATAGATGTAAAGAATGAAGACTTTATCCATACCGAAACAGTATTTCTGGATGATAAAAATAATTTAGATTTTTTTGAAAAAAACGTGCAATTTGAGAAATTTCAGGAAGTTGATAGCGTCGAATTTAAGGAAATCGTACCGGAAGGAGAAAAATTTATGGAAAGTATTGAAAAAGTTTTAGAGAACCGAGATCTTCCTAGTACAGAAGAGGCTATCATGACACTCAGTGGTGAACTCCTTCAGTTCTATAAGGACAATGAGAGCATATTCCAGACATCGAGGAAAAATGCAGATGAATCGGAATTTCACGGATATGTCTACGGTGTTTTACAAAATTTGAAGAGAAAATATAAATTAGATATTCGTGTCGAAGCTTTAAGTGGTAGGGGGTATGCGGATATGATTATAATGTCTCGTAAAGGTGTCGATACCAACAAGGATTGGAATGCGATGCCGATCATATTTGAGTTCAAGACTACTAGAAACAAACAATCAAAAGCGGACAGTGGAATCGAACAAATAAAAGAAAGAGGCTATATTTACAATCTTCCGATGAGGACTCTCGCTGAAAAAGCTATAGGAGTGGGTATTGACTCCGGAATCGGCATCACAAATCCAATAGCAGTTCAAACTTTGGATATACCGAAATCGGAAGGATTTTTAAATCAAGTCCTGAGCAATAATAAGATTAAAATTAAACAAGAACTTAAATATTTGTATTACTCGATATCCAGCTTAGTGAACAACCATAAAACGTATTTAAGTCGTATGACTTTGGGGCTTATATTATCTAGGAGTGACATTAGAAATGGTTTTCTCCGACTAAACAAAAGTAATCAAGTTTCTACATTCTTTCTCGATCAAAATGTAAAAGACGGTGATATTTCCAATAAGTGGACAATGCTTAACATAGACGAGGGCTACTATGGTAAAATAAGATCTGAGGTGCCCGAAACACTCAAAGGCTCCCTAACAGAAACACACATACAAATTAATCCAAAAAAAAAATTCAATTCTGAAAGGTATAGGGCGGATGCTTACGTGGAAAAAATTGAAATAGTTCAACGTGAGTCAAATATCCTTATAGGAAAATCGTCTGATTTCGTAGAAATGAAATTCGTCGATTACAACCAAATGACAACGCCAGTAAACCTAATGGAGCATTTGTTCGAAATTGTGAAACCATACAAGCGATACATCAATAGAGAGAGCGACTTCCAAGCTTTACTGCAAGGGATTCTGATCGGTAGCCAAAAGCATTTCGAAAATCAAAACAAAATCATCAAAGTTCTCACCGAAGCAAATTTATCAAAAGAAGGACGGGTCGATCTGACGTTATCTATACTGGATAAATCTTTAAATCATATCACAGAAGCTTTTTTCGTAACTATGGAATTAAAATATGCTTCCAACACTAAGGATGTAGCGATCAAATTGGAAGAAGCTAAAGAACAAATAAAAAAGTACGGAAATTACGAAGCTGTGACGTACCAAAAAGACATTATAACAGTCTCGGCTGTCTTTGACAAAGAAACTGGTTCTGTGACCAGTCAATTTGATTTTGTAAACCGTAAACACAACAGAGATTTTAATGAAGTGATTTTAAATGTAGAAGACATTCATTTGACCGATGCTGACAGTCCTGAAAATCCAAATGATTATATAGGTCATAAACGCGACAGAGATACCGATACAGACACTCTTCTTGAAGAAATTCCACCAAAAAGAAGAACTCGTCAAATTTATCTCAACACTTCGGAAGAAACATGCTGCCTTAGCACAGATAACAAACAAGAGTTCAACAAGCATCTCGATACAAATGGTTCATCTAGTAATGCCACAAATACAAATACCTTCGAGAGAGAAGCATCATCGCAAGGGAATCATTTGACATTCTGGCCTGTACAATATGTCAAAGATATTTGTTTGACCATAAAGGATATAATTAACAGTTTCACTTCGACAGCGGAATTATTCTCGTCTCAAGAACTCAATCCTCGTATTCAAGTCCAACCCAAACTTAAAATATCGGGAAATGCATACATTAAACCGGATTTGTTAGAGATGGGGGATCGATTGGTAGAAAGGAGTGATGTACAAGGAAACTTGACCTGGGCAATATTGCTGGCGAGGAAATTATCAGGAAAACGACCGTTGAAAGAAACAGGGCCGGAATCAATTAAGGACATTGAATTTTTCACTATCCAAGCTGCAGACATTGTGGACAAATTCATCAGTATTGTTTTACAACATTCAATCGCTTGCGGAATAACTCCGGTAGTTCGTCAAACAATCGAAGGAGTCGATGTTGATAAAGTGAAGAAATATGTCTTCCGACAGTTAATAATTTATGACGCAAAATCTGTCCCTCAATTTATGTTTGAACAAATAGTCATCAAAATAAAGAATCAACTGGTGAAAAAAGCTAGTCATAAACAAACTAGCAAATTGATTAATTTGGTCATTATGGATTTGCCCGATATGCAAAGGACACTGCTCAATGAGGAGCAAACCTGGTTGTCGGCTACACTCAGATCGGATGCTGATCATTTGGGACTTCCTGTGTCATGTGATAAATGGACGCCACAATTAATTATCAAGTCTGATAATATTGCGTGTTCTGATTACAAAAAAATTTATCAAAATAATTTGGAGAACGTAAATTTTCTTAACTAAATATTTTACAGTTTGATTGAATTGTCATCTCTCACCTCTAATAGATCTCATAGAAGCAGAGAGCTCTAATTAACACCCAGTAAAGAATGCCTATTGGCATTTTCAGCACAAAATTGTTCAATTTTTTCTTTATTATTACTAAACTCAAATGTATAAAAAATAAAGTATTTTGTATGTATGGGATGTGTGCGGTCACCCTCTTGTATGTGTATACATTTAGATTATTTTAGATCTGTATTTGATATGATGTTGAAACCCTTGTATATGTATAAATTCTAAAATAATGTTGTATTTATAAATTGATGTAAATTTGATGGTTTTGTATGAAAAACGTTAGTCAGTTTGACTCTGAGCGTGTTCGCAACCGCAAGGGAAATAAAAGACTTGCGGGCGGGGCGTCGTGAGTAGGTCACGGGCCGGTCGGCTTAAGCAGTGCTCGAAACCCCGAAAGTTGTTGTATTTCGCGGGGAATGAGCGCTTGTGATGATCGACCGACTATTAATAAGGAAGGTCACTTTTTAGGGAAAAATATATTCTCAGAAACAACCGACTCTACTGTGTTTTACTTTGAGACCCGCTATCGACCTGCCTGAGAGGAATCTCTCCAGCCCGCTACCTTCTTCTTCTGGATCTACGCCTTTGGAATTCGCTACCTCAATTCTCCGAGCCCTGCACAGCAACCAACGCACCTAGTTATAGTTTATTTGTACCCTGTGCGTTACATTGTATGTATTTTATAATACAATATGTAATCTCATAAATTTTTGTATCTTTTGAAAGTTGTCTTATAAGACAGCATCAGTTTAGTTGGAAAGATAAGCTGTGCCGTGGACTTTTGTGTTTCTTTCTTTTTATCTCTTCTTTAATTGAGTGAGCCGTTGCACACCAACAAACTCATTGGTGTACTGAATGCGATGGCGAGACGATCGTAGCACACAGATCGTAGCACACCGGCATTAAAAAATATAACTGAAGTCATTCTTGTACCCCGTAATACTAGGCTAAAAAAATGCGTGTATGTTATCATTTGAGGGGAACAGCACAGTGCAAGTTTGTAGAAGCAATGTGTACTAGTTACACATCACAGGGCAGGAAGGGTTAATATGAATATCATAAAAAATTGCCATACATTTAATTTGTTTAATAAATACTTATAGGGAAGAGTTGTGAATGGATTAAATACAAACTTAGTATCATTGGATGGATTGATTACAAATAAAATAACTTTATGTATCTTTGTCATTTATTTATATTGAAATCATAAAAAAAAAGCCATGTATTTTATTTGTTTCATAATTACTTATAGGGAGAAGTGATGAAAGGATTTAATTAAAACTTAGTGCCATTTGAACGGATGGATTAAAAATAAAAATATTATATGTAACATGTAGCTTTGTCAATATTAAACTTATAAAAAATTGTCATTTATTATATATACATCAATATTAAACTGTCTTTCATTCAGTTCATGTGGAACCCATTTTATTAAGCTGTCTTTCATTCAGTTCATGTGGAACCCATTTTATTAAACTGTCTTTCATTCAGTTCATGTGGAACCCTTTCCCACCTTCTGGACCTTTCCCATGGCTTTCAAACGTATAGAGACGGCTTCTCGTGACACATTTAATTGATCCGCGAGTTGTTATTGCGTTTGAGCGTCATCCTCATCCGACAATGCTCGCAATTCGGCGTCTTCAAACTTTCTAGGTGGTCTTCCACGTTCTTAGTTTCTCACGTCGAAATCGCCACTTTTGAATTTTTTAAACCACTCAAAGCTCTGTGATTTACCAAGAGCATGCATTTGAAGCGATTCTGCAACAGTTTTCTTCAAATGGTAACAGAAAATCAATGCTGTCCGCAAATCGTAGTTTCCAGGCACAAAAACAGACATGTTCAACGCTATGAAAACATACGTAATTGTATTAAACTTGTATTGTTGCGAGTTAAAAGTCTTTGACAAATGTAAACACAAGAAAAAGCGCCAATGATGCGGTTTGACAGTCACTACATTGACAACTAGAGCTATCTATGAGCAAATTCCAGTTTTATATTTACAGACCTGGTATATACAATTGTTTTTAATTCAAGTGGAGGATTTTTATTTTGATTTAGAGACAAAAACAAAGAAAACTAAAATAATAAAATTTTACCTGTAGTTTTTACATTAAATTTAGAATCATCTATCGTTTATTAATTTTACCAGTAGTTTTTACATTAAATTTAGAATCATCTATCGTTTATTAATTTTACCAGTAGTTTTTACATTTAATTTAGAATCATCTATCGTTTATTAATTTTACCAGTAGTTTTTACATTTAATTTAGAATCATTTATCGTTTATTATGATTACATTTAATTTACAATCATCTATCATTATTTTACATCATAACATACTATTCTGGTGTTGATGCACTTTTTGGACGTCCTGAGCGTGGATCGTCTTCAACGCTTGTACGGCCACGCTTAAACTCCAAAACCCATCGGTGAACGGTTGGAAATGAAGGAGAAGACTCCTTTAATACTTTCACCATCTTTGCATGGATCTCAGTAGCCGATAAACCTTCCAAAACAAAGAATTTAATCACTGCACGATATTCGGATTTTTCCATTGTTAAAAAATACACTGACACGTCAACTTCAAATGGCTTGTAAACAAAGAATGAATTGACAGATCGAAATGAAATTTTGAGTACTTTCTTATGAAAGATGAAATATTAAAATGGCGTAGAAATTTTGGTTTTCTACTGCTCCATAGATGTCGCTTTCAAAACTTTTTGACTAACCTAGTACTATACATGAGTGAAATATATTTTACAATAAAGTTTACTTAATAAATACCGTATTTTACGGACTATAAGACGCTACGGACTATAAGATGCACCTTAATTTTTAGGCAATTTAAAAAAAAAAATAACATTTTACCATTTTTATTATTAGATTGCAAAGCCAGACCAAAAAAACTGAACTGAACTGACCTCTAAAATCCCTGAAAATCGTCATCTGAACTTACTTCTTCTTCCTCTTCATCGTCATCGTTGTCCTCTTCATATATAAGATGGTCTTCACTGCCATCGAGAGCGTTACTTACGCCGCACTTCTTGAACGATTTAACAATAATATCTTCTCTCACTCTAGATCACGACTGTTTTATCCACTGACACACTTGTTTGATTGTAGGTCATTTTAAAGCTCCCTTCGGCGTGAATTCATGTTGGGTTTCATCCATCATCCATTTGTTCCATTCCTCTCTCATATACACTTTAAATGGTTTATTTATCGAGACATCAAGAAGTTGCGATTGTGGACATTTGTATATTAATTTCGAGTATAAGATGCACCTGAATTTTGGAGGCAATTTTTTGAAGAAAAAAGTGCGCTTTATAGTCTGTAAAATACGGTAATAAAAAAATGATATTTACTTATTTATCCTTATATAAAATTATGACTGAGCTACATCTAATCATCTGTTGGGATTATTGCAAAACAGAAATTTCTTCCAGCCAACCAGCTCATCTTGAACACATTTAACTTTGATAACATTTAATTTATTACCCAATCTGTACTGGACGTATGCATAATAATATATATAGAAATTAGGAAGTTTATTTTGTAAAATTATTTGTGAAATTATTAATGTATTGTAATGTATCATCTGCGTTTTACCATTGCTTGTGACTATATACCTGTACATATTGTAATATAATGTTCCTTATGCGTGGCCTTCGCAAGTAATCACTATACCATATATGATTGGACACCCCCTACACGCGGACAACGCGTAGTATACGTGGTGCTTGCAAGCCATAACGGCATGCACGGTCGAATCAAGGGACTTACAATAAGCGATGGGCTGAACATAAGGAACCAAAAAAATGAAAAAAATATATTCTTATCTACTGGAACGTCTACTGTGTTTTTATTTAAAAAAACTTCTACCTGTATATGAACATCCAAAGCAAGGTGAGGATATACAAGACCTGTGTCCGCCCCATAATGACATACAGATAGAGTCCAGAGCCGACACTGTCAGAACCAAAAATCTCCTTCGAACCAGCGAAATGAAGGCACTCAGGAGTATCGCTGGCAAACGAACCCTTCGTGATAGAGTACAAAACACAGAAATCCGAAGGATGTGCGAAGTTGAAGATATTGTCAGATGGGGACGAGAGAAGAAGGTTCTGGAACGAACATGTATCCAGAATGGCGGAACCAAGAGCCGTAAGAATGGCCAGGGACAGTATTCCCCAAGCATGCAGACCTCCAGGACGACCTCCCAAAAGATGGAAAGACAGCTGGCAGTCGACGTCACAAGAGGGAAACAATGATGCAGGACCATAACAGGCCAACAGGCCTAAAAGAAGAAACTTCTACCTGCCAAAGAGGAATATCTTCATGGAAAGCGCAAGAAGCATCGCCTGGGGATTAAGCGTCAACCATCTACCTATTTTACAGTATTTGTACCGGTGCTGTACAGGTCACATTATACTTACATACATAACAATCTGGAATAAAAATATTTATACAAAGAATATGTTTCGTATACATATAATTGGATTCTTCCAGTTATTTGACTTGATTTGGTCTAGAATGATTTTTGTCAGCTTGTTTTCGAACTCTTGAGAAAGAAGTGTATAGTTTTTTTTCAATTCCCCCATACTTAATGATATGCTTGAGTAGAGGGGCGGGATGGGGTGCCTATCAGTGGGACAGGATAACGTTTTCAGTGAAACTTTGAAGATTCTTTTTTTTTATATTGGATGGTTGATTTCATTTCTCTTGTCTTCCAATCAACCAGAAACATGTTATTTATTTATTTAACACTTTTTGCAAATACAATTTGGCAGTCTATTGCCAGGCGGCAATATCTTTCAACTATGCTAGAAGAAACGTAGGATGGTCCCTGTGATGTTTGAAATGTCACGTCTCAAAGGGATGGGGTAAAATAGTTTTTTTTTATAAATCATCGAATAGTTTTTTTTATACATCGAAAAATAATTTTTCTCTAAACTGACGTTTTAATTCCTAATTTTCATTATACGGACTTTCTAATGTATTGTATGATTTGTATCTATCGTTAAATAGGCCAAGATCTACTATTAATAAATACTAATTACGAACATTTAAATTTAGGTATAAAAAATATCAAAAATCCAATTATCGTATACCCCATCCTTAGCCAATGCAGACTAACATAGTGACTTTTGACAAACGTCGCCAAATTTTATTTGATTTTAACAAACTGACACATTTTTGCTAATTTGTAACAAGATGTATTAATTTGTCATTATTGTTAGTATTATGTAATGTATTTACATAAATAACTTGCTATTTATTAGAATCAAGGCTTATATTAAAGTTGATAAAACAATTACAATTACTGAACGTCGTTACACGGTTGTATTGAGGCAAATTTGTGAACTGTCACAGGGACCATGCTACATTTTATCTAGTATAACTAGACAAAAGGAAATAAAGCAAGTTACATGGTCACAAAAAAATTACAAAAATATTATTCATATTGATGAAATTTATGCACATTATTAAAATAAAAGTGAGATATCATCATTCAAAGGAAAAGGAAAAAAGAATGGTGAAGAGGAAATAATCAGAAATGAAACACTTTTTATCAGTGAATAGAAATTAAGAGTTTTTTCAGTAGTTTAGTCGTTTTGTTACAAAGATTAAAAAACATCAACATATAGAATTTAACATTAACATTTAAGCAATGTTATACAATAGGATAACACAGTACAAGTCGAACAACAAAACAACATCTGGGATGGATTGATTGAATTGCTAATCCATACAATTCAATCAATCCATCCCAGAACAACTTTCTCACTTTACTCCTGTAAGCAGGCAAAGCCATATGAGAATCCATACAATGTCCAATCAGTGCAGTCTTGTTATGCAAAGTTAAACAAATAATTAGTCGCAACCACTTCACTATGGAACGAAACATTTTGCCGAGTGGGCCTGCAAGGAACGTGTAACATGACAAACTTAGTTGGTTCCGGACTATTAAAATACAAGCTGACAATCTTTCAATATTCACCAATATATGGGATTTACTTTTACTTTTGCGCTTTCATCATACCTTTGTATTTAATATTTTTGATTTAATAAATATCATTTTGGGCTGCCGGGGACAAAGATGTCTACTCTCAGGTGATAGTCAACGTTGGGGGAATCTGACATGACACTGGGAAGAAATATATATCAAATCTGCACGTCTCCAATTATTAGATCATCTGTGTTCCACTTCCCTACATCAAAGTTGGTACTAAAATACTGTTATGAACTATAATTTATTTTTTAATTTGTTTCATCCTGATGCTCCCCTGATGATGAGGTGAAAGCCTTGAAACCGGTAGGGTTATACCGTTACAAAAAGTGGAATAAACAGTGATTGATAAAAAAAATTACAATGTCTTTAAACCTCCACAATGTTAATGCCTACATATATAATTGATTTATTAAATACTTTTATTGCAAAAACAATCTGGCAGGCTTATTGCCCGGCGGTAATCATTTGCAACCAACCAGACAAAAGTTTAGTTACATGGTCGTATAAATCATTCAAATGACTATCCATTCCCACGAAATCCATGAACACAAACGTGAGGATACGCCCATAAACCCCACAAAGACGGACAATCACCAGAACATTCCTTTTCATATAAAGTGAGATATCATCAATCGAAGGAAAAGGAAGGGATGGTGGAGAAGAAAGGAAAACAAAGTCAGGAATGAAACACGTTATATTACTGACAAGAAATTAAGAGTTTTTTCAGTTGCTTCTTTAAGCATTCCAAGGACGGAGCGAGTCTAACATTGGTTTGTAACTGGTTCCAGAGTCTCACTGCATGGACAGTAAAGGACGACGTAAAAAAAGAAAAGCGACGAACTGGGAAGGCCAATAAACAATATCTGCCTACGATTGCAAAGATGCTGTAAATTTTCAGCAAGATAAGAGAGGATGGCGGGACAGTTAAGGATATTATACAATAGAGATAGTATATGTCATTTGATGTTACCGAGGTCTTAAGTAAAAAGTAACCCAGAACCATTACTTTTAAAAAAATGTAAACCAATTCCCAGGCAGCAAAACAGACAAGAGTATGTTGCTATTACTATAGTTCGGAAATTCTAGGATGAGTCCTGTGACAGCTCACAAATTTGCCCCAATACAACCTTATGTAATGTATTTACCTAAATAACTTGCTATTTATTAGAATTGAGGCGTATATTATTAAAGTTGATAAAATAATTAAAATTACTGAACATCGTTACAAGGTTGTATTAGGGCAAATTTGTGAGCTGTCACAGGACTCATCCTAGAATTTCCAAACTATAAACAACAATATTTTATCGTTATTTCCCTCATGATTTATAAAAAAAACAGCTCGTGATCTGTACAAAATACCCTGGTGGGCGGCATTTTGCTCGTAGGCTGTGTTTTGCCTATGCCTGTTCTAAAAGGACAAATATTTCATGAAAAACAACAAAGTAAAATTTGGAAGCACTATATAACTTGAATCTGGGGGTCAAAGTGAATGGTGTATGCGTCAATAACATCAGGTACGCAGATGGTACGGCTGTTCTGGCAGACAGTATTGACGACCTTCAGACGCTTATAGATAGAATTAAAAAAAGCCGGTGTGAGACTGGGGCTGAACATGAACGTGAGTAAAACTAAGTTCATGGTGTTTGGCTGGCAGGATCACGTCTTACATTGAACGGTGCTGATATAGAGAGAGTGAAAAAATTTAAATACCTCGGAAATATCCTAGTAGAAGACCTCGACCCAGAAACCGAAGTCAAGTGCAGAATTGAATAATCTCGTGCGGCTTTTAATAAAATGAGAAGCGTATTCTGCGATGATAATCTAAACTTGAAATTTCGACAACGGTCAGTCAAATGCTACGTTTGATCAGTGTTATTGCATGGAGTGGAATCATGGACCCTCAAAGTTGGTAGTATGAATCGAATGGAAGCATTCGAAATGTGGATGCACCGGAGAATGCTACGGATACCCTGGACGGATATGGTCAGCAACACAAGGGTTCTTCAAAGAGCCAAAGTTGATAGAGAGTTGCTGACTAATATTAAAATCCGAAAGGTGTCCTATTTGGGTCATGTACTTAGAGGAGAAAAGTACAAATTACTGCACCTGATCATCCAAGGCAAAATAAAGGGTCGAAGAGGTGTTGGCAGGAGGCAAATCTCCTGGCTCCGCAATATACGTGATTGGACTGACATAAGGGGCATTGGAGATCTTTCTCAGGTGATATTCAACGTTGGGGGGACTTGACATGACACTGGGGAAAAAAAAGAAAATTTGATCAATTAAGAAATATATTTAAAAAATATTTTTACATATTATAACTTATCCAACCATGGTCCTTTTCCTTCCTCTCGCTCTGACTTCATCATACTTCTCGAGGACCTCTTTCGATTCGGTCTTATTTTGTTTTCTATACACATCCAAAATTTGTATAAACAGATGCGGACAAATACTGTGGGTGCTCGTTAGTGCTCTTTCCAAAACGTACAAATCAACACCCTTATCTTCTGGACTTGAATTCACGTGTGAAAGACCGAAATCGATTAAAACAATTTCCGCTTCATCATATTTATCTTCAGATAGGTCTCCTGACGCTGGCAATAGAAGCATATTAGATGTCGTTAAATCTCCGTGGATTATATTATTTTTATGCATTGCTGCCAATATGGAACCTATTTTCTGAGTTAAACATTTAAGTAGTAAATCGTTCGCCTTTTTCAAAATTGTATCTTGAGTTTTTTCCGTTAGTTTGAAGATGTAATCTTTTATAGTTATACTATTCTCAATGTTTTCCATAAATATGCAACGTCTTTCGAAATCAACCAAATACAACGCAGGTGTTCTGATTCCAGCCGATTTACATCGTACGATGGACCTTGCTTCCGCTTTTATTCTCTCTTTAGTGAGACTTTCGTCTAAATCAGGATGCCTGTATGATTTAGGAAATCGTTCCTTCGCAATAGTCGGTTTGCCGAGATATAGTCCTGCGTAGAGTTTACCCTCAGCACCTTGTTTTACAAGTTGGAATCCCTGCTTTTCTAATGAGGCCATCGTTTAACCTGGAAATATATTTTTTTTAAACTTATTAATATATCATAATACACGTTTGTTGTATACAGCAGGGGTCAGTAAACTATGGCCCACAAGTTAAATCCGGCCCGTCGCCTCAATTTGTACAGCCCGCAAGACAAAAATGGATTTTACAATTTCAAATTCTCGCTATAATGGAACGGGCTACTGCCGAGAAGAAAAGTTGCAAGATACGACCGTATGTGGCACTCCTATAGCTTCGCATTCAGTGGCCTCTACTGTGATGCCAAACAGTTATAATTCAGTAGTGTTTCCAGTGCCACGTGTATTGCTGTTCTGCAACATTTTGCTCTCGTTTTATTACCCGTGATTATTATGAATAAATCTAAATTATCGTCTCTCAAAAAAAGGAATTCCATTCTTCCCATTAGTAGAGCCGATTCGAAACAATTGTAGTCTTTTTAAAGTTTACTTCTTATTATTACGTTATGTTACATTTTTTTCAATAAATTTGTGAAAACTTTATTTTCTTATTATTTGAGTAGGCCTACCAACATAAATAAATATCCTCGAGTTTGCCTCTTGGTCCACAGAATTTTAAATATCTCTTTAAAAAAAAAAACCGACCGCTGGTATACAGTACTATCATGCAGGTTTATTAAAAAGCGGCAATTACTTTCAACCAACCGAAAAAAATGTTAAAGAAGTCTTTAGTTAAAACCATTCTGGAATCCTTTTTAAAAAATGTGAGCACTAACGGAAATCGAACCCATAAGCTACAGATAGAAAACGATAAATAGAATTCACAATAAAATAAGACACTCAAGTTTATTTATTTCATATTTTTACAATTAGAGGCAATATAATTCCGTGACCTAATGACCTTTAATTGATCAGACACCTGTCTTCCAGGCCAAGGGTTGCGATCCATAGGAGGATGTAATGATTAAGATGAAGAATGCAGTATAGAAGTGGTCTAGTCACGTAGAAGAATGAATAATAAAATAAGAAAAATAATCTATAAAAGTAGAATAGACACGAGAAGTTTAATCGTGTCTATTCTACTTCTATAGATTCTGTCTATTCTCGTGTCTATTCTACTTTTATTACATCTGTAGCTTAGTTGATAAAACGTCTGTCTTCCGACCGGGGTAGGGTTACCAACAGGATCATTTTGACATGAAGATTCTTCAGTCTTTCATCATTTAACATTTTGCACTTGGAATATTTTTTTTAAACACATACCAACTACTAAAGAGTAAATTAAACAAAAAATGTGAATTAAACGGTGTAAAGTTGCATTGCAATTCATTACACTGCTTTATAATTGTATAGGGATTAATAAACAAAAGATTTTATGCCTTTTTATGTATTTTACATGATTACCTAACGGTATAAATGAAAATGTATACAGCGCCTTTAACTTCTAAGCGAGTGAAATTTTGTAAGTAAAATATGTATGAAATGAGTTTTTTTATATTTTAAAATTATCTGAAATTTGTTTTTTTTTTACCAAATTGTTAGTGTTCTACTAACAAATATTTTTCACAAATAAAAAAACGTAATTGCGGCCGCCATATACAAAATAATTAATAAAATAAAAACATTTGAGCCACAATTTGTTTTTATCAAACACTGTTTATTCCACTGTTACACTATAACAGTATAACCCTTCTGGTTTCAAGGCTTTTACCTCATCATCAGGGAGCACAAACAAGAGTCTTCAGTAAGATACAGGCAAAAGCCTAGTTTACTGGGGACACAATACGATGAACTCTGTGGCTTAATTGGTAAGACGCCTGTCTCCCAGCCCGGAGGTTGGGGGTTTAAATCCCACTGGAGCCCAATTTATTTTTAAAAGGTTTCCAGTATGGTTTCCACTTAAGGCATCTTTAACATCTTTCTCGTTGGTTGGAAGAGATTGCTACCTGGCAATAATCCTGCCAGGTTGTACTGTATACATCGAAAATGTAATACAATACACGACAAATGAAAGGCAACACACCCAGATCCATAAAAATCGTGTCCACATTAAATTACTTCTTGTTTTTTCACAATTTATGTTTTTATAACATTTCATGTACACAAATAAATTTGATCATACTGATGGACAATCCCAAATAGTATTTCATGCGGGCTTAGCGATTAAAATCATCACAATTCTGAAAAATTTATTATTATCTCTGAAAAAAACTCCAGATAACCCGAGTTACAAAAGATATATTGAAATTATTCACATTTTACAAAAGAAATGTTGAATGGCAGGGAACATAAAACTTCAGTGCACGTTTATCCTGTTAAATAATCACTTTGAAATACGATTTTTAACATAATTTGATTTAAAAAAAAACACTAATATAATATTATGAATGTGATAACATAACCTACAAATAAAATAAAATAGAAACAATATGAAAACGAAATAATTAATAACTTACTTACAATCGAAATTATGTTATTTAAATGGTTTGATAAAAAAATAATACAAGTAAATTTAATATTGTTTAAAATACTAGCATCACTTTGTAAAAAGAATTGCTTGTGATTTGACTTTTAATATAAAAGAGTGGGATAAATATATTTATTAAATCTTGTGAAAGCAAGATAGTTATAGTTTTGACAAAACCTGAAAACATTTGGGTAAAATATTGCCATATATAACTTTACTCTCTCTTTTCTTAGGGAAATTTGAGATTTACCAGCATTTTGGAAGATAGGTAGGAAAATAATAAAATTGTCACATGTTCTAATGTTCAAACATGGAGACTACATGCTTTGGGAAGAACCTGATTGATACAAATGATAAAGTGAACTTGAAACACATAGCATAATTAATAATTTACGGTTCAGACATGAAATTTATGAACTTACTCTAAACTTAATGTTCATTACTGTAGATTACTTTTCATATTGATAAAAATATGTTGAAAATGCAACAATAAATGCATTAGTTCTTATCAATATAAAATAAGGTCTCATTCAAACAGCCAAATAAAAAAAATGGCGCTTTTAAACTATTTAAAAAAATCACAGCTCGTAGAGCATTATTCTACAAAACTTATTATTTTTGGCATTTAGTTTCCGTAAATGTATTGTAAAATTATGGTTTGTTGGTTCATTACTTTCTGTGTTTGAATTGTATTTATTATAATGTTTAAAAAATCTGTATTAAAATAAAACAATAAGTAGTTCTGTGAACATGTGTCAACACAATCTTCAACAATATTATCATTTTGTGCAAAATGTTTTATCGTTTTGCATTGATTAAAATTGTTGAATATGAGAGGCGTGTTAAATTATTTCTCATATTATTTAGGGTTGCGATAAAATGTATTTTATACATTTAACAAAAACGAGCATCATAACGAAGAAAGCAAGAGAAAAAAAAAGATAGATTTTATTGAGAATTACTTTCAAAATATATTTGTATAAAAAGTATATTTCTAAAAAAAACATTATCCCCTCACTTTTTTACAATATTTTCGGGTAATTAATTTTTATTTAATGGCAACATCGACAACGTAAACAAAAATGCGACCGCTTCTGTATTCCGGCGTTTGACAGACGTTCACTCTAGAAAGAGAGGCATTCGCGCCGCGAGCAAAAAAAAATTGCAGATTGTTGACCGCACAGGGAAGACGTCGTCGCGAAACCGGGCCTTTCGTTAATTTACCGTTCCAAATCATTAGTCGACACGCCGGTGCTTTTTTATATTACAATTAGAGATTAGTTAAATTGGAGCGGCCACTGTGAGATATTGTGTTCTTTAAAGTATAACGCAGTGAATTTATATTCTTTTTAAAATGTCTGTTGAAGGATTGGAATACGAGACCATCGTGCAGAATGGACCTAAAAAGGTAATGGACTCGCCCGATATTATTTTTCAGCATTTTGATTAATTTTTCATTCATGTTTGCTTAATTTTTAGCACGCCTCGATAGACGGTGCGTGGAATCTCATATTAGTTTTTTTTTTCGAATGCATTTGATTTTCGAACAGAATATGGGCGGTCGCTACCTACCGACAATGATTTAACTAGTTTGTTTGAAAAACTATAAAACTAAGTAATACTTTTTAAAGGTTGATCAGCCTGTGATAGCTGCGCTTTTTTAGAATTTTATGCGCCTCTAAAAAGTCTATCGATTTGATCGTGGGACTGAGAGAATACGAGTAAAACGCGTGGGACCAAAGATGCATTAAATAACTAGTTTTCTGAACTAGTTCGAGATGGTAAAGAATTAATCCCAAGAATTTGCATCTCTAAAACAGTCAGATTTTTTTAATAAGCGATGGATGATTTTTGAATTAAAGAAAAAAAATGTAGCTAAAAGGCGTGGAGTTGATAACTTGACTTATTTAATTTAAAAAATTTCATATAATAATGAAAAATATTCAAATTATGCCATATTAACACAAAAATAGCTTTTTTAAAAGAATATATTGAATTTGTTAATTTTTCAGTCACATGTCAATCTCATACTTGTTTCAAATATGTATTTTGTTAATGCAATCACTGACAAAGAATCACTTTTCGTTTTTATTTATCTAAATTATTTCGCGACACAGAATTATGAAAGCTTTTAAATAATATTTAAGACTTTTTGTTTTTATATACGAAATAGACGAGAAGAAATTATATCCACAGAAAGAAATACATTACTTGAAAGTTTATTTTCGAATCGATTTCTTAACGTGTTTTTATTTATTTTGATTCCAAAAAATAACATATTTTCTCTTAATAGATAATATATATGTATATTCAGATCAGATACCAATCAGAATCAGATCGGTATAGTTTTGCGTGCTTTTTTTTTTTTTTCAATTTCTAGTTTTTTTTGTCACGTTCCTTTTTTAAGCTTAAAAAAGGTTTGGGACTGCGATCTTAAAAAAAGGTTTAGGAGCATGAACATAGAAAAAATGGGAAAACGATTATACATGTCTGAAGTGAAAGGTGCATGCTGGTAGAGAGAGAGAGAGAGATTGAGGAAAACGTGTTAAGTTGATCAAAAGAGTGGAAAGAACGAATAATAGGAGATGCTGCGTTACAAGATACATGAGTAAACTTACGAGTATGGATATCTGTTCCCTCTGCCTACTTCGCGAGTAAAAAGACGTGGTGATATGTATATATCTAAAGTTCATTTTTAATTATCTCGAATCGTTTTGAATATTAAACTTGAAAATATATAAATTTGTGACAATAATATTTTCATTGTATTGATTTAATATGTATAGTAAACAGGACTGTAGACTCGGAGTTATATATTAGGTTGGTAGGGAGATACATGAATACATACCATCACGACATTTCCCTGTTGGGGTAGACAGAGAGTACAGAGCACCACACTTTGTATTGTATTCTATTACACTTTCGTTGTATACAGTATAACCTGGCGGGGTTATTGCCACGTGTCAATCTCTTCCAACCAATCAGAAAGGCGTTCAAGAGGCCTTAATTGAAACCCAGACCGGAATCCTTTTTAAAAAAGTCTGGGTTGGGTATTTGAATCCTTAACCTCCGGGCTGGGAGATAGACATTTTACCAACTAGGACACGGAGGTCAATACTTATATTTTATTACAGAAGCAGCCTGGAGTATGCCTCTGCAATATGGAATCCGAACTATAGACTCTACGTTGGTTGGTTGAGGGGGTCCAGCAGGGATTTTAGAGTTTTCTGTGTCACAGGGAGGGGGTACTAATTGTTCTTGGATCGTATAGATTATCTCTTTTCGATCTTTAATCGCTTGGAGCTCGTAGACGTACTTTTGATCTTGAATAGTATTGTGGACTCTGGAACGTATTGATTTCAAGTATTCCCTCTCGCTCTCTTAGAAGATCAGCATTGTTCAGAGTAGATACATTTATGTAGAAGTAACATCGGCTTCTATAACCCAGTAGTAAGATTGTGCCGAGAGTATAAAGCGATAGCTGACTATATACTATATTTGTTTATAGTCTTTAATATTTTTCTTTAATATGATAATTCTGTCAACGTTCTCCTTTGTGGAGAGCTACACCACACCCTTTACACATGTACCGGGTCACCCTTCTCTTCTGGTTCTTAACACATTCATACCTTGCAAGTTCTGCAAGGTATTTTTTTTGTCAGTTGATGGAATACACATCAAAAGACATAGTCTTTGACAACCTGTTTGGAGGATCCTACAAAATCCTTATTCTACTTGAACCCAGAGACCCTGAGCCGGGAGTACAGCGTGGTCACAGTTTAAGAATACGGTGGCTTAATCGACGGAGGAATGAGTGTTTTATTTTTTCTTTCCATGTATTGTACGAGTATGTCACTATCAGCCTAAATTCATCCACTGCAGGATATATGCCTCTTCAAGTTGTTTCCGAGAAATCCTGTCCTATGCGCATTACTGCCACGTAATCGCTGCCTGCTTACGTATTTCGCCCACACAGCGAACCTTTGGTATTTTTACAGGTCTAGTTTTAGCCTATTGGGTACCACTGGATTATTTCATACGTCCAATGATGGTCCGTTGTTTGGACGACGTGCCCGGCCTACTTCAGTCTTTTTGCGACCTCTATAACATCATTAATTTTTGTTTGGGCGCGTATCCATTCATTCCATTTGCGGTCTCCTGTTATAACATAGCACGCACCTCTCCATGCTGCCTTGTGTTGTCTGGAGCTTTTGTATCATTCGTACAGAAAGAGTCCATGATTCGTATCCATATGTCACTACTGTCAAGATAATAATTGTATACAATCATTCATAGTTTCACTTACCTGCTGACATGACGGAATTGTGCATGATATGAACACTTACCTGCTGACATGACGGAATTGTGCATGGTATGAACCTGGTAATTGCGATTTTAATCCTTGGTATTATTTATAAATGATAAAGACATCGACCAAATATTTTACGCAAAGCACGCAGAGAGTGACTGTAAATTAGAAACGTTTTTTCCCTTTGATTTTGAAACGGGTTTAAGTATGCTATGTTATCGTTCTTTACAATTGTATTATTTACAATGTACTTTTAACAGTTCATCGTAAATATGTAAAATTTTACAAACGATTTTTTTTAATCTTATCTCGACTTATATTGGCATAGTACTGCGAACTTTGCATTGCAAGGTTTTTGAACTTTCATAATAACTGTTGCCTGCTCGTAGCAAAATGCGAATTCAAATGACATAAGGTATAATTATAGAAATTAACTCGGGGTTCCGCCCTGGCTGCTCTGTGGGCCGACCCCATATTGACACTGCGCGCCCCCTTGAATGAAGCTATATTTATAAAAAAATAAGTCGGGGTTCCGCCCTGGCTGTTATGTGGGCCGAACTCATATTGACACTGCGCGCCCCCTTGAATGAAGCAATATATAGTAATTTGTTTTTATCAAACACTGTTTATTCCACTTTTTGTAACGGTATAACCCTACCGGTTTCAAGGCTTTCATCTCATCATCAGGGGAGCACAAGTGTTGTTTGTGCTCCCTTGATAATGAGGCGAAACTGTTAATACTGACCGCTACAGACAACAAATGATGGATTTGAACCAAGCATTTCGTGAAAAACGACCAGAATATCAAAAGAGGCAACACAGAGTGATTTTGCTTCATGATAATGCACCATCGCACACAGCAAAACCGGTCAAGAAAACGATTGAAGTGTTTAGTTGGCAAATACTTTCGCATGCGGCTTATTCACTAGACCTGGCTCCATCCTATTACTACTTATTTGCATCGATGGGACACGCGCTTGCTGAGCAGCGCTTCACTTTTTACGAAAATGGTTCGATAATTGGTTTGCCTCAAAAAAGCAACAGTTTTTTTGGCGTGGCATCCACAAATTGCTAAAGAGATGGGAAAAATGTGTAGCTAGCGATGGGCAATACTTTAAATAAAATATTTTATACTATTTTCATAAAAAAAATGTGTATTTTCTATTAAAAAAATCCGGTTTCATATTTACGGACCTATGTAAACTAGCCATCTGTCGTGCGTGATACACAATGATTTAAAACTCGTGTGGAAATACAATTAGTAAAACTCAATAAAAAGTGTTATTTTTTTCAAATCAACGATTACCATTTGAAAACGAATCGCACAATGTGATACGCAAACAACCGCAATTCAAGAGGGAAACAGATGCATTCAGCGTGTAAAGTTGACCGATCAAAAATTCTTCAAAATTGGAAAGCGATTTTGTTAACGACACAATTCCACCATTTGCTGACCATGGGAAATTGGTCTTTAGTTGTCTTATTCATCTTTTCTCACTTCGGCGTGGTCATAGAGGCCAGTATCGCAGCCGAGAATAAAGTAGATTAGCGCGTTTTGAGTTTGTAACGTGAAACTAATTGGATTTTCACGGTTGTTGGGGATTTGTGTTTGGTCAGAGTGTATGTGTGTGTTTGTCAGTGGATAAACCAACACGGTTAATTAGGAATTTTCTTTTCACGTGTTATTGAGAGCGATATATTTTTAAAGTAACATCGTTTATTAAGATTGTCATCACCATGAAACCATAACCCTACCCTATCAGTGTAGATCATAGTTTCTCAAACTTTTTCGTCCCGTAGACCAGTGCTGCCCAACCGGTGGTCCGCGGCCCGGTGCCGGGCCGCAGAGACTTTCCGCCGGGCTGCAAACAGTATGCCAAATTTCAAGAAATTCGCCATGCAAGAATATTAAATATAGGATTTTCATCCATGTCCTCAATAAAATCGAAACAAAGGAATAGACTGGACGTGAATGCAGCACTTCGTCTGTCAGAGACAGCACTGCAGCCAAGAATATCCAATATACTAGCAAAGATGCAACAGCAGGTTTCGCATTAGTTTGTTGCAAAACCCCATTGTTTTTGTTAAATTTTAGTTGTATCAGACAATGTTACAATTAAAATTGTTTAACTGTTATATGTATATTTGTCAATTATAGTTACATATGTCCATCTGTCACAATATAAGATTAAAAAAATAATAAATAAAAAAAAAACATTTTTATTTCAGTATTAGTGGTCCGCGAAAAATTTTTCCTTTTTTTACCGGTCCACAGGTCTAAAAAGGTTGGGGAACACTGCCGTAGACCACTTGACGATTTTTTTGTTTTCCGTAGACCCCCTGCCTGCCTGCCTAATATTGAATTTTCCTAAACTTATTAACTTGAAATGTTTTTTTTGACAGCTGACACAGTGCTGTTCACCTTGATAAGTTTTTTTTGCAGAGAGGACAATTGTAAAATGAGAAAAACATGTAAAAAATTTATTAGTACCTTTATTGAAAAGACACAAAATGCAAGTAAATATAAACGAATCAAAACCTAACTGGCGCGCATACGATCGTGATCGTGGGGGATCGGTGCAGGGCGTGGTGCACAATCGTTCTTTACTTTCTGTGTGCGCCTAGTATTTCCGTCTGCAAAAAGTTACTTTCTCAAATATATGTAGTGGAGGTACTTCTAAAGCAGTTTCCCAAACTTTTACGACTAGTAGACTAATTGCCGATTTTTTTGTTTTCCGTAGACCCCCTGCCTGCCTAATATTGAATTTTTCTACATTTATTAACTTCAAATGTATTTTTGACAGCTGACACAGTGCTGTTCACCTTGATAAGGTTTTTTGTAGATTGGACAATTGTAAAAAAAAAAAACATGTACAATTTTTATTTGTACCTTTATTGGAAATACACAAAATGCAAGTAAATATTTGGCTTTGGAATGAAACAAATCAAAACGTAGTAAAATTCTTATATAAAATGAATACACAAATAATACTGTTAATGAGAGGGATGAACCTGATGCTCTGATAGCAATGGTTCAATATTTGGCTTCGAATTATTGAGGTATAGTCTTAAATCTCAACGTTCACTGATTTGCACTTGATTTCTTTTTTTCGTAAGAATATCAACCGCCCTAAAACCTCTTTCTACGAGGTATGAAGATGGAAAAACTAACATTATTTTTTGCAATAGTCCATAATGCAGGATAAGCAACAGGAATATCTTTTTGAAGCCAGAACTGCTGATACTTCTTTCTGAACTGCACCTTAAGTTCTTCGTTTGTACTTATTGCAATCAGTTCTCCTTGTAATATATACATATATGTACACAGAATCTGTGTTAGGTGTAATAAGACATTTACGGAACGTCTAAATATTGATGATGATCTTCCTAAATGGGATCCGCTCACGTGTACCCTCAATTACATCTCGTGCACCCCCATTTTCTTTTCTCGCTGACATAGACCACCTGCAAGTCGAAATCGACCCTTGGGGGTTCATACCACTTTGGTAATCTTTGGTGTAGATATTTTTTCACAATTACAATAAAACTTTTACACAACTATAACAGATTTATACTTCTATCCTAAATACAATAACATAGATAATATCAAAACCTGCCAAGATGATAGTCCACAATAGTATTTTAGTACTAACTTTGATGTATGGCAGTGAAACGTGGACGGGACGTGGAACAAGATTGAGAATGGATGCTGAAAAAATGCGTGCATTTAGAATACAATGAAAGATTGGATCAAGTAGAGGAACTCTACTATTTTGGTAGTATTTTCACAAGTGATTGACGAGTTAAGAGGGATATCGAATGGCGTGTAGCGATAGGAAATAATAGTCAATGGGGAACTAAAAACTACATACTCGAACCGGACCGTATCAAAATCTGCTAAGATGATAGTCCATAATAGTATTTTGGTGGCAACTTTGATGTGTGGGAGGGAAACGTGAACATGGAAAAATACTGATAGTGCCGCAAAAATGGTGTAGAAATGCGTGCATTGAGAAGAATACATGGGGTCATCGGCGGCCGGTCCCGAGGTGCGCTGGAGCGCTGAACACCAACGCACCTCGAGACGCTAAGCGAATATGAAATATCGCTGTCTCACGGTTTACTGTACATCTCTGTCTGCCCTATATGAATTAGTGTTTCCGTCCGGTGCATATTGGAGATCGCTCCGGTAGTATTGGCAATTTGAAAGGAATATTTAAAATTTCATTTTTTTTTAATTTGCCATTTAAATAACAATACTCGTACTATTTGTCTTTTTCTTTATTTTTGGAAGTCATGTTTGCGAATATATAATTTGATTGTTGCGAATTATTTCTCCGGTTCAGCGCACCAACGCGCCTCTAGACCGGCAGCCGCTGCATGGGGTGACTATGTTTGACAATATACGGAATTAAGTTGTTAGGGATAAGTGTGAACCTGTGGCTGATGTGTCGAGTAAGAGGAAGAAGACAACTCTGAGATGGTTTGGGCGCGTGGAGCGAATGAAGGAAGAAAGACAATTATAACAAAACAATTATATATAAATAATATTCTTAACAACTGCCCTTCGAGCCGCGGAGTGCAGGGATGGATGGAGAGGAGTTGTCAGAGGCTATCATGGGAGTCATGATGCTCAGCCATGAGCTACACGACAGGATGGATGGATTAATGGCATAAATAATTCTTACTAATCAGGCGTCTTGATTATCGCGGTTTCATCATTCGCGTTCGTTTGAGACTGCAACTCCGATGAACGGCGATACACTCTTTGTATACAGTCTTGACACGGTGAGCTGGTTTGAGCCAATTACGATAAATTATTATTATAATGCGCTACTGCTGTGTAGCGAGAAGAAAAAAAGTAGAGAAATTTGACCATTTTTCGCCTGCCAATTTTTTACACGTTATATGACGGTCTTAATAGCTCAGCTGGTGAATAATACACCGAAAGCAGTCTTAATTCATTCTGGCGTTGATAATAGTCAAGCGCATTGAACAGGCCCTGTCAATCAACAAGGGTTTCGCAAGTTATTAAAACCCTCGAGGCATTTTTTAAAGACCGCTTCAAGCAGATGTCGATTACGGTTATTTTTTTATTTATTCAACACTTTTATTGCAAATACAATCTGGCTGTTGTATTGCCAGGTGGCAATCTCTTTCAGCTAACTAGACAAAAGTAAATGAAGCAAGTTACATGGTCGCAAAAAAAAACATTCAAATGACTATCCATCCCCACGAAATCAATGAACACATACGTGAGCATACGCTCACAAACCCCACAAAGATGGACAATCACCCGAACATTCCCTTTCATATAAAGTGAGATATCATCAGGGAAAGAATTTTAAAAAAATCCGAGTTCCAACGGGAATCGAACGCGCAACCTCTGGGTTGGCAAACAAGCGTATTACCAACTAGTCTACGGAGATCGTTTAGATTGTGTGATTGGATATAAATGTTTGGATATATGTTCTTTCTGCCTACCCCTCAAGGGATACGGCGTGATGATATTTATGTATGTTAGACAAATAATAATGTGTATTTAACACGCGCCGTGGAGTTGGAACGCCTTCCGCAGAAGGGTTTCGAGGCTGTGAGGATCGGTATCTGCAATAGAGCATGGCGACAGTACAGTACGACTGACCCATTTCCTTCCTCTTTCACTTTCTTCTGGTTTCCTGGTATCACCACTCAACGGAAGACGATGGGGGTATTGCTTTCTTATGCATGAATAAATTCAAAAGTAAAACCAGAGTGTATGTGGCCTGACTGAGAGTGAAAATAATTATCAGAACGACTGCGGAACGAACTTTCAATAGTATTCAGATATTGTTATATTTACATCATTTTTAGCTTTCAAGAAAGATCCTTCATTCTTCTGATCTGAGATCTTCTTACGTGGCCTATCAATATTCGGTTAATCTTTAATTTCCGATATCATTCTTTGAATCCCAGTTTCCATGATCTTGCAGCTTATCAGATTAGAGAAGGTATACTTGTTTTAGTGCTTCTTCTTCTTCTCAGTGTCATGTCAGGTCCTCCCAACGTTGAATATCACTTGAGAGTAGACATCTTTGTCCCCGGCAGCCCGAAAAAGATCTCCAACGCCCTTTATGCCAGTCCGATCACGTATATTGCGGAACCAGGAGATTTGCCTCCTGCCAACACCTCTTCGGCCCTCTATTTTGCCTTGGATGATCAGGTGCAGTAATTTGTACTTTGCTCCTCTAAGTACATGACCCAAGTAGGACACCTTTCGGATTTTAATATTAGTCAGCAACTCTAACAAAAACACAACCCTCTCATGAAATTTAGGTCAAAATAATCCCAAAATCTTGAAACCATTAATTAATTAAACGTTGAGATAATTAACTTTCCAGGATGACAACTGTTGAATAATTAAACGTTGAGATAATTAACTTTCCAGGTTGACAACTGTTGAATAATTAAACGTTGAGATAATTAACATTCCAGGTTGACAACTGTTGAATAATTAAACGTTGAGATAATTAACTTTCCAGGTTGACAACTGTTGAATAATTAAACGTTGAGATAATTAACTTTCCAGGATAATTGTTGAATAATTAAACGTTGGGATAATTAACTTTCCAGGATAACTGTTGAATAATTAAACGTTGAGATAATTAACTTTCCAGGATAACTGTTGAGATAATTAACTTTCCAGGTTGACAACTGTTGAATAATTAAACGTTGAGATAATTAACTTTCCAGGATAACTGTTGAATAATTAAACGTTGAGATAATTAACTTTCCAGGTTGACAACTGTTGAATAATTAAACGTTGAGATAATTAACTTTCCAGGATGACAACTGTTGAATAATTAAACGTTGAGATAATTAACTTTCCAGGATAACTGTTGAATAATTAAACGTTGAGATAATTAACTTTCCAGGATAACTGTTGAATAATTAAACGTTGAGATAATTAACTTTCCAGGATAACTGTTGAGATAATTAACTTTCCAGGTTGACAACTGTTGAATAATTAAACGTTGAGATAATTAACTTTCCAGGATAACTGTTGAATAATTAAACGTTGAGATAATTAACTTTCCAGGTTGACAACTGTTGAATAATTAAACGTTGAGATAATTAACTTTCCAGGATGACAACTGTTGAATAATTAAACGTTGAGATAATTAACTTTCCAGGATGACAACTGTTGAATAATTTTGAACCATGAGTTTATTACTAATCAACTTTGGCTCTTTGAAGAACTCTTGTGTTGCTGACCATATCCGTCCAGAGTATCCGTAGCATTCTCCGGTGTATCCACATTTCGAATGCTTCCAGTCGGTTCATACTACCAACTGTGAGGGTCCATGATTCCACTCCATGCAATAACACTGACCAAACGTAGTATTTAACTAACCGAAGTTTCAAGTTTAGATTATCATCGCAGAATACGTTTCCCATTTTATTAAAAGTCGCACGAGACGATTCAATTCTGCACTTGATTTCGGTGTCTGGGTCGAGGTCTTCCACTAGGATACTTCCGAGGTATTTAAATGTTTCCACTCTCTCTCTATCAGCACCGTTCAATGTAAGACGTGCTCCTGCGTGATCCTGCCGGCCAAACACCATGAACTTAGTTTTACTCACGTCCATGTTCAGCCCCAGCCTCACATCGGCTCCATTAATTTATTGTTTCAATGACTTTAAATCGAAACTCTTTAATCAATTACAAGAGAGCTTTTGCCGTTGCTGGTTCTGTGGCGTGGAATGATCTGCCTCCAAGTGTCGGAGATGTATGCAAACATACTTGCTACAAAAAAAAGCTACCTTCATGACCTGGTAAAAATTGAGTACCTCGTGGGATTAAACCCACAATCTTAGGTTTACAAGACAGGCGTTTTATTTACTAGGCCACGGTGGTTGTTTAAATCTTAGATTAAGTATGATATTTATTTATGTTATTTATATAAATAAGCGACTTACAAAACAGATACATATACAGTGCAAATGTGAGTGGAAAACATGGTAGAGGATGACCAAGAAAAGTATGGTTGGATCAAGTGTATACTATTTTGAAAGGAAATGTAAAATATAAGAGAAATCGTTGAAGTTGTATGTATGTAGGAAAAGCTAAGGATGTGTGTCGTATTGGGAAAGTCTGGCGCTCTGTCATCTCTGTTTACACCGACAGGGAGATGGTATGGTATAATGAAAAGAAGTATCGGAAAGAAGTATCGATTTATTTTTTCATGCTAAATATCCTCAGTGAGATACAGGCAAAAGCCTAGTTTACTGGGGATACGACAAATGAAAGGCAACAAACCCAGATCCATTAAAATTATATGTCCAAATCAAATTACCTGTTGTTTTTTCTCAAATTGTGTATATTTCTTGTCATGTGTAATAATAAATAAATAAATAAATAAATAAATGGTATGTGTGTCTTCTCCCTGGCTCCATCCCAACTCACTGTCTGCGAATACTGTTGGGGTCAGCTCTCCTCGTCCTCAGGTTGTATGCTCTTCTGTCCCGGACTATGTCCTCCAGGCCGTGCCTCTGCATCAGCTTATCTTTTTGCACCACCCATGAATTCTTTGGTCTTCCTCTGGTTGTTATTCGTGGAAGATCCATGGAGATTGCCTGGTTTTCACAATGTGATCGGGTGCTCTGCGTCCAACGTGCCCATACCATCTCAATCCATCCGCCTCTCCTCCGTCTTGCTGTTGATGTCTGTAACACCTAGGCTTCCACGAATGCGTGAGATTTTTATTTTGTCTCTTAGGGACACACCAGCTGACCATTTTAGCATGCGCATTTCAGCAGTTTCTAGTTGCCTAGAGTAAGAGTTATACATCGTCCAGCATTCGGAGCCATAGATGAGTGTGGGTCTGACAATCGTTTGGTATACTTTTCCTTTAAACTTTACTGTCATTTTCGGATCACATAGAACTCCCGTCATTGATCTAAACTTCACCCATCCCACACTAATTCTATGTGTTACATCTGCTGCACATCCTCCATCGCCATCGTTGAACGGTATGCCTCCTAGTATCAGATATATGGGTGGCATGTCCAGCTTTAGGTCATCGTTGCTGGGCCTCGTAGCCGAGGATCCCCTCGCCATTCCCAACGTCAATTCAGTCGGAAATCAAAGCTGTGCCATGGAGTTTTTTTTTAAGTGAGTGAACCGTTGCACACCGGCAAACTCACCGGCAACACCGTTGTACTGGATCCGATGGCGCTCCTGAAGGGAGACGATTGGAACACACTGGCATATTTAAAAAAAAATAATAGATATGACCGAAGTCATAGGTATCCTTATACCCCCGAACACTAGGCGGAGAATATGCCTGTATCATTCGAGGGGAGTAGCATAGCGCAAGGTTCAAACCTGCAGCCTTCCTCCCGAAAGTCCAGTGCGTTACCGCGTGGCCATTCACCTCTTTCGGAAACACTTAAAGACAATCTTTTTTGATCGAAATTTATGTACGAGTTAATTAAGTGGGTTCGAATCCTGAATTAGAGCGCCCTTGAGGAGAGTTTGCTCTTTAAACTGCGCTATATAAATTGTCCTCTTATTATTATTATAAGTGAAAGAAGAGTGTTCGATTAATTAAGTAGCTTCGATACTGTAAATATGGCAATTTCTACAGAGTGTGATGATAAATCGTGATCTACTGACCCATTTTCTGACTCTTTCGCTTGCTCATTTCCAGATATACTCGTACATAACTGTAGTCACGCAATGGAAATTCCTTTGTCAGGAATAATTTATCGTGTAAAGATAGTAAGTGCTGTCACTTTTGATATCACGAGATGTCTACATCCAAGGTAGAATCGTTGCGAGAATTATATACCGGGTGTCCAAAAAAAAAATGTATGCACACTTTGACACCGTGCCGTTTACTTGCACTTGCTGTCCGTCTTACTTACAGAGCAATTTTGATGAATTTAAAGATAAAATACATTTGTATCGGACGTATGCGTCACCTAAAATATGTAATTGATTTGTTTTCTTGTTTTGTATAATATTGGTATTTTTTTATGTATAATTTTATGTCCGTGCTGTGTCACGACCGTAACTGAAATGTTCCTTATGCGCGGCCATCGCAAGACAGTATCAAAAGTCGGCCGGCCCATGCATGCGAAAACTTGCGAGAATTGTGATATCTCGCAAGTCATGACGGCATGCACGGGTGAAAACAGGCGCTTGCGATGAGCGATTGGCCGCACATAAGGAGCGCCAAAAGTCAAAAAACACATTCTCTTTTCACTCCAGTCTACTGCCTTTTACTTGCGACCATCTACTACCTGCTAAAGAGGAATCTCTTCCCCCTGCTACTTATCACCGTGAGCCGAAATCTCCGAGCATTGAGCAGCAGCCATCCATCTATTTCTACAATCTTTGTACCGGTGCCCTACATCTACTACCTGCTAAAGAGTAATCTCTTCCCCCTGCTACTTATCACTGTGAGCCGAAATCTCCGAGCATTGAGCAGCAGCCATCCACCTATTTCTACAATCTTTGTACCGGTGCCGTACAACATTTGTGCTCTTAAATTTAATTTTTTAATATTAGACTATACCTCAATAAATACTGAATTTATAATAATTCAAAGTGTGTATACATTTTTTGGAACATCCCGTATTAGAAATAATATGAACTTTAAAAACTCATCACACATAATAGGAAAGAGTAAGGAAGACAAAGCATTAAATACTGCAAAGACAGTTCTACTTAGTCATCTTGGGGTGTTGAAAAGTGGGCGAGGTAAAATTAATTGTATGGAGGCAGTCTGTCTTGCTGTGGAGGCCACGAATTGAAGAAGAGACGCCACGAACAAACAATAGTGTCGTCAGATTTAACCTTTCCCTTCCTGTGCTAAAAAAAATCCGCCCGTTCCGGTGTTCTGTATTCAATACACATCAATACACATGTAAAAATGAGCGATTTAAAATGGAAAAAATAAGAATATTCATAGCCAATGGCTAAAGTCAAAAGTGATAATAATTGAAATTTAATTGCTAAAAACATGAAAAAAAAACATCGGCCAACGTTCATAAAACGGGCAAAGCGACCACCTCTACCAAAAGCCGCCGACCTACTGAGCGAGGGAAGCGAGCGAACTGAGATTCTATTTCGTTCCCATATACCGAAGTAGAGTGAGAGTGAGACGTGAATAGCGTCGCTTCCTCACCCATAGCGGTTTTTTTAGAATGAATATACCTACGCCACACACTGCCACACGTTTGATTTTATTGGTGAATTTATTAACGATTTTCACAAAATATCTGTGATGTGGCCGATAAGTGCTTATTATTATTAATATTATTTTTTCATTCAATGCTTAAATGTATTACGGAGGAATACCTAAAATCTGAACCCAATATTTAATATATTTATAGAGATATTAAAGTTTTTAGAAGCAATGTGTACCTAGTTACACATCACAGGGAAGGAAGGGTTAACAAGCAGCCAAGACTCGTTCTGAATTGATAATAAAATCTAACATAACATATACTCGTATGAGAAGACAATCAAAGATCAGAGCAAGTTAAAGAATTAGGTAGAATTTTCTCAAATGATGGAAAAGTCAACGGGGCACTTAGACATATATACTCGAACCGGAGTGTGTCAAAATCGGCTAAGAAGATAGTCTACAATGGTATTTTAGTGCCAAGTGGACGTCCTTTCTGGACCTCGTAGTCGATGGTCCCCTCACTATTCCAACGTCAAATGTGTTGGAAAGCAAAGCTGTGCCGTTCATTTTTTTTACAGATCCAGTACAGCCGTTCACACCGCTGTACTGGATCCGGTGAAAACCCGACGGGATACAATCGGAGTACGTCGGGATGTTGTTCTCTTTTTTTTTCGTCCTTATTTGAAAGAATAGATATGATCGAGGTCATAGGTATCCTGATTGTCCCAAATACTAGACGGGAAAAGTGTCTGTGTCATTTGAGGAGAGAATCACATCGCGGGATTCGAACCGGCGACCTGCAGCACGGAAGTACAGTATTTTACCGTCTCACCAAGTGGACGTGGAAAGTGACTGATAGGAACCGAACGAATGCTGTAGAAATGCGTGCATTGAAAATAATACATGGAGTGACAATGTATGACAGAATACCGGATGAAGGGATTAGGAATGAATATGAACTCGAAGGTTCAAGTAATATTTTTGTTCAATCTTCAAAATGGTCTAATAAGAAAGATATTAGAATATTTATCTGTAGTTTGGGCTCCTCGTCTATAGAATAAAAAAAAATCCTCAGGTATCTATGGTACAAAACAAAGGGCGATTACCCAAAATATGCTCACCATATCGAACTTCTCACGGTGTGTAACTATAGAAGCCTCGAAACAAGAAGGCAAGAATCCATTGTGATATTCCTACTGAAGGTTTTTCAAGGTTCCTTTAACTGTCCGGCAATACTAGAAGCACTAAGTTTATATGTCCCCAATAAATATAGCCGTGCAAGGAATCACCCTCTGTTCTACTCGTACATACCAACTTACAGAACGAATATCGTGGCTAAACATTCAGTTACGTGTGGTATAGAGATTTTGAACCAACTGAGTGACACTGGATATATTCTCGGCACCGCCTAGCAGTATGAGAAGAATCCTGGCTGATATTCTTCTTTAGGCCGAGGCCACACCAAGTGCTTCGTTAGGTGCTAATCTAGGTTTTACGTGACTCATATACTAGGTGACTTCATCCTTGGTCACACCAAAGTGCTACGCACAAATTCATTTGGTAGTTGGGAGCTGTTGGGTCAACACACGATGCCACTCTCAAAACTAATCAATTTCATTACAACTTACCTTATCTTTATTTACTTCCTGTGCAACTTCATTCCAAAGTGATTGTATTACAGATACATTTTTGTATAATTTGCTCGATGGGTTCCACAAAGGCTCCCTTTTATACACAGCTGTCATTAAAACTTCCGCCATCTTGTAAAATCACTTGGCGACACAATAAAATTAACCAACACGTCTGTTAGCTAGGAGATTCACTCGGTGACTAATCGTCATGTAGTGTGGCGCGAAGCGTGCAGTGTGGCCATTGCGATAGTATGCGGTACGTTGGTTCGCTAGGATATGTCGCCTAACTCGCAGCATAGCTCTAAGCATCAAGCGAGGCTCCTACCTGTGTGGCCGAGGCTTTACGAATAAGCTAACTAGAAGCAGACCCTCTTTGTGTAACAGGAGAAATCCTGTGGATAAAAAAAAAATGACGCCAGTGAAATCTCTCAAGAAATTTGGGTAAACAATATCTGGAAAAAAATGCACTAAACTTACCTGTCGTAATAATATACATTCAGCACGTTTGGAATGAAGTTAGCAACGAAAATGTTATCCTGACGACATATATCCGAGAAATACTAAATTATTTTCCAGACAACTTATTACATACATGCAACAGAGAACACACAGTTAGTGTTATCACTTTTGGCATAGTTTTATTCAATGCCAAGGGTTTAGTGTCAACAACGAGAATAGTTGGTGTTACCAGTGTGCAGGAATGTCAGTCTGCTGATAGTTGTATCGCACTAAGCTTGCTTAGCAGTAGTTCGTTTCAGGGCTGCCAGACTGTTAAATTCTATACATATTCTAGAACAAGATGGCCGTTAGAATAAGTTCTATTCAATAATTTAGACTAATCCCTTCTATATCTACACTTTCTTTTTTTGTACAGGCTGGCCCATCAATCACGCTCCAGTTTCAAACATTAATATTTTTTTGATTGTTTTTTTTTTTTATTATTTTTCAAAGGCATCTTTAAGTTTTATTAAGTGGATTGTTTTAATTATATTGGGGCTTGTATCGATAGGACACAAAGCCAATGGGAGACAAAGACACTAAAACATATATACTCGAACCGAATATTATTAAATACTGCTAAGATAGGAGACAAATGATAGTAGCGATATAAGACAAAGATACAAATATATTTACTCGAACCGGACATTATTAAAATCTGCTAAGATAGGAGACAAAGGATAGTAGCGATAGGAGACAATGGCACTAAATCATGTAGACTCGAACCGGGCATTATTAAAATGAACTAAGATAGGAGACAAATGATAGTAGCGATAGGAGACAAAGATACAAATATGTATACTCGAACCGGACATTATTAAAATCTGCTAATATAGGTGACAAAGGATAGTAGCGATAGGAGCAAAGCCACTAAAACATGTAGACTCGAACCGGGCATTATTAAAATCTGCTAAGATAGGTGACAAAGGATAGTAGCGATAGGAGCAAAGCCACTAAAACATGTAGACTCGAACCGGGCATTATTAAAATCTGCTAAGATAGGTGACAAAGGATAGTAGCGATAGGAGACAATGACACTAAAACATATATACTCGAACCGGACATTATTAAAATCTGCTAAGATAGGTGACAAAGGATAGTAGCGATAGGAGCAAAGCCACTAAAACATGTAGACTCGAACCGGGCATTATTAAAATCTGCTAAGATAGGTGACAAAGGATAGTAGCGATAGGAGACAATGACACTAAAACATATATACTCGAACCGGACATTATTAAAATCTGCTAAGATAGGAGACATAGGATATTAGCGATAGGAGACAAATACACTAAAACATGTAGGCTCGAACCGGGCATTATTAAAATCTGCTAAGATAGGAGACAAAGGATAGTAGCGATAGGAGACAATGACACTAAAACATGTACCATATACTCGAACCGTACACATTATTAAAATCTGACAAAGAATAGTAGCGATAGGATACAAAGGCACTAAAACATGTATACTCGAACCGTGCACTATTAAAATCTGCTAAGATAGGATACAAAAGATACTAGCAATAGGAGACAAAGACACTAAAATGTGTATACTCGAACCGGGCAATATTAAAATGTGCTAAGATAGGAGAGAAATGATAGTAGTACTAGGATACAAAGGCACTAAAACATGTATACTCGAACCGTGCATTATTAAAATCTGCTAAGATATACAAAAGATACTAGCAATAGGAGACAAATACACTAAAATGTGTATACTCGAACCGGGCATTATTAAAGTGTGCTAAGATAGGAGACAAAGGATAGTAGCGATAGGAGACAAAGGCACTAAAACATATATACTCGAACCGGACGATAGCCCACAACAATATTCTAGTACCAACCCACGATGTCTAGTAAGATGATAGCCCACAACAGTAATTCTAGTACCAACTTTGATATGTGGAAGTGAACGTGGTAAACAAAAATTGAAAGGAGGCCGAACAAATACTGTGGAAATGCGTGCATTGAGAAGAATACATGGGGTGACAATGTATGTTAGAATACGGAATTAAATGATTAGGGATAAATTTGAACTCAAAACTGGTGTGTTAAGTATGATGGAGATGATGTAGATATGTGATGTGTGTCGAGATAGAAAAGTCTAGTCCTCTCTGCTTACCCCAACAGGGAAATGGCGTGATGGTATATATATACGAGTATGTGTAAACGACCGAAAATGATCGAACCTTATTTTGTAAATCAAGAGTGAATTATTCGATTTCTCCGTAGTCTCCTGGCGAGATTCTCGACTTCTACCGGGAACTTCGAGTTCAATTTCCGATAGTTACCCTAAACAATTATAGGGGGCCAGTCTGGTCAAAAGTGTTCGTATGTTAACAATACTCATATGCGACAAGGTGTGGTGTTGCCATCACGTTCAATGACGAACAGCGAGTTCCGTGCCTACTTCAGAGGTTCTAAATTCGAAGCGTCGATTATTGGAACCAAAAACAATCTCCCGGTAACGCTCTTAAATGTGTCCTAAACACCAATTCAAACGTATTGAAGGGCACCATATGCAAATATATAAAATTATTCGAAAACAACGCGCATGTTAATAATATTTTACTGATGGGCATTGCCCAGCAAGATCGACGATTAGGTGACGACCTCCGTGGCCAAGTTGGTAAGATGCTTGTCTCCCAAACCGGAGATTGCGGGTTCAAATCCCGCTGGACTACCGATTTTTTTAAAATACAATTCCATTATCGTTTTCACTTAAGGATTCTTTGGCATATTTCTAGTTGGTTGGAAAAGATTGCTGTGTAAAACGAACGTTTAATACAATACTATACGATTAATATATTATATTTTTAATTTTTATCATAATTGGGACCATCGGTCACCTTTCTTACAATTTTCTTATAAAAAAGTCTTAAAGAAATATTTTTATTTTCAATATTTTAGAGGTGCATGGTCGCGCGGTAGCGCACTGGACGTCCGTGCGGAAGGTCGTCGGTTCGAACCCCGCGCTGTGCTACTCCTCTCGAACGACACATTCACTTTTCCGCCTAGTGTTCGAGGGTATATATAAGGATTCCTATGACTTCGGTCATATTTATTCTTTAAAAAAAAAGCTAAACCTTTGGATAGTCATTGTATTGTCTTTTGCATTCAGGATTACAATAAGTAACCCCCTTTTTTTACCCCGTTACTAATGTTTTAAAAATGTGCGTCTTTTTCTCCAAGTCTTCGGGATCTGTGCTGGAATAGTGCTGGGATAGTGCTGGAAGTCCGCGTACTATCTGCATTGATAAGAATAACAATACAAAAGGTACAAGAAAGTGTTCCTGATGATCAAACAACTTCAACCATACGACGTTCAGCTCAACTCAGAACGTCTTGGACGACTTAAGAAGTGATTTGAACCTCCTGCCGTATAAAATTTATTTGGCGCATAAATTGAATCCACAAACTCTACAACAAAAACGCATTGAATAAAAGTATTGGAGCGCGACTTTTGAGCCCCCACTGTATAATGTCGGCACGCTATTGAAATCGTTTTATTTATTTGCGCATGAATTATTTCAAAAGTAAACCTTAAAATATAATTTAGGTTAGGCAGTTATCCACACCTTTCTATCCACGCACACAGATCTCGCGTCGTCCACATCCAAACATCCCATCATTTGGTTTCTCATACTGTCATCTTTTTCAACTATTTAGTGTGGAGACTGCGGAGGATTCATTACTTTCAAATGGTGGAGAAAGTCCAAAAGATTTTTTTTGAGATTTCTGTACACACCTGAGTGGGGTGGGAGTGTTCTACTCGTGGCTCTAACTTACGAGATATCTCGGGTTGGGATACTTCAGTACCCGGCGGTAAATAATACACACCGGGCTTAAGAAAGGGTAAAGAAATACACCAGGGTGAAGTAACGCTTCCTTGCTTCACCCCTTTTGAAATATTAAAATACTTCGCCAAAGCACTATTTACTCTAATACATGTTCTACTGTCGGCGTATATGTTTTTTTTTCTGGGTTATAATCCTAGGATTGGTCTGCACCAAGCACTCGATCCCTCCACTCATCTCTGTCATCCACCAGTCTCTTCATCTCCTGGTAGCTGCCACAGCGCACATCCCGGATCACCCGGTCCATGTAGCTACATCTAGGTTACAATCCTAGGATTGGTCTGCACCAAGCACTCGATCCCTCCACTCATCTCTGTCATCCGCCAGTCTCTTCATCTCCTGGTAGCTGCCACAGCGCACATCCCGGATCACCTGGTCCATGTAGCTATATCTAGGTTACAATCCTAGGATTGGTCTGCACCAAGCACTCGATCCCTCCACTCATCTCTGTCATCCGCCAGTCTCTTCATCTCCTGGTAGCTGCCACAGCGCACATCCCGGATCACCCGGTCCATGTAGCTACATCTAGGTTACAATCCTAGGATTGGTCTGCACCAAGCACTCGATCCCTCCACTCATCTCTGTCATCCGCCAGTCTCTTCATCTCCTGGTAGCTGCCACAGCGCACATCCCGGATCACCCGGTCCATGTAGCTACATCTAGGTTACAATCCTAGGATTGGTCTGCACCAAGCACTCGATCCCTCCACTCATCTCTGTCATCCGCCAGTCTCTTCATCTCCTGGTAGCTGCCACAGCGCACATCCCGGATCACCCGGTCCATGTAGCTATATCTAGGTTACAATCCTAGGATTGGTCTGCACCAAGCACTCGATCCCTCCACTCGTCTCTGTCATCCGCCAGTCTCTTCATCTCCTGGTAGCTGCCACAGCGCACATCCCGGATCACCCGGTCCATGTAGCTATATCTAGGTTACAATCCTAGGATTGGTCTGCACCAAGCACTCGATCCCTCCACTCATCTCTGTCATCCGCCAGTCTCTTCATCTCCTGGTAGCTGCTACAGCGCACATCCCGGATCACCCGGTCCATGTAGCTATATCTAGGTTACAATCCTAGGATTGGTCTGCACCAAGCACTCGATCCCTCCACTCGTCTCTGTCATCCGCCAGTCTCTTCATCTCCTGGTAGCTGCCACAGCGCACATCCCGGATCACCCGGTCCATGTAGCTATATCTAGGTTACAATCCTAGGATTGGTCTGCACCAAGCACTCGATCCCTCCACTCATCTCTGTCATCCGCCAGTCTCTTCATCTCCTGGTAGCTGCTACAGCGCACATCCCGGATCACCCGGTCCATGTAGCTATATCTAGGGCGGCCTCTATGGTTATTGCCCTCAATCATTCCCTCGACGATGGTAAGGAGCAGGGCCTGGGTGCCTGATGTTATGGCCTATCCAACTGGATCGTTGTTGGGCAACTCTAATTAGGAGTTGCCTTGTTTCTCCGACCCCGCTCAATACCTCGCGTATATGTAATGACGCAATACCACTTATTAATTTACTATAAAAAATAAATGAAATATCCAAATCAGCTTCCGTCATCCCTGCAACCGCTTTGTGGTCACCTATTCTGTATCCTCTGGTATCTGGTTTCTGGTTTCATGTAGCTCGGTTTTTATGGTATATCATACATGTTCTATCGATGCGTTGTCATGCCGTGGCGTCCTTTTCTTATCGCTGAGGCGTGCGATAACAATGCGAGTACACTGTTGGCCTGTTAATCTTTTGTTACGTTCTGTCCAACTCGGAACATAATATTCAAACTGTATTATACTCGGTATCACAAATTATTTTGCGAATTCTCCCATACCTAGACTGCAAAGGATCAGAAATGATTGCGCTGCGGTCTCGGATGTATTTAGAGTTAGTTTGCTGACCTATAAAGAGTGCCTGAAAAGGTATTTCCTATAAATATCCGAACCTTCAAGTGGGGTCCCGCGTGTCTTTCGAGAACTTTTGAGAAGACCTTTGTTGAACTGTTTTTTAATTGATTAGTGTTTTTTTTAAAAATATTTTTGTGATTTTTTCCCCGTGCATTTTTGAGGATTTGTGAAGTTGTACCTGTGCAGTGCGGGCTGTGCGCCTGTGGACGGCCCCGTATTGTGTTGGTAACATGTGATTTTACGATTTGATACCTGTTTCATCCTAAATATTTTTGTTGTAATTGGGTAACATTATTATTAGTTTTTTTGCGTATTCTGTCAAACTTAATGTGTTGACCACTCTTTTTTTTTGTTATAAGATACATTGTACCGTTTACTTATAAATAAATAAATACATAAAACACATATGATATACTCATTACTACATACATGCCATTATAACATACCATTTCCCTGTCGGTGTAAGCAGAGAGGACAGAGTGCCAGACTTTCCCATCTCGATCTTTCTTCATTCATTCGTTCTCCATGTCCAAACCATCTCAGAGTGCAATTCTTGATGTCACTCAACACCTTAAGTTCACATTCATCCACGATAATTTAATTCCGTATTCTTTCATACATTACCACATGTCAGTGCACGCATTTCTACATCGTTTATTCGGCAACTATCAGTCATTTCTACACCGTTTGTTCGGCTACTATCAGTCATTTCAACATAATTTATTTGGCTACTTTGTCATTTCTGTACCGTTTATTCGGCTACTATCAGTCATTTCTACATAATTTATTCGGCTACTATGTCATTTATACACCGTTTGTTCGGCTACTATCAGTCATTTCTACATAATTTATTCGGCTACTATGTCATTTATACACCGTTTGTTCGGCTACTATCAGTCATTTCTACATAATTTATTCGGCTACTATGTCATTTCTGTACCGTTTATTCGGCTACTATCAGTCATTTCTACATAATTTATTCGGCTACTATGTCATTTCTGTACCGTTTATTCGGCTACTATCAGTCATTTCTACATCGTTTATTCGTCTACTATCAGTCATTTCTACACCGTTTATTCGGCTACTATCAACCATTTACACAGTTTATTCGGCTACTATAATTCATTTCTAAACCGTTTTTTCGGCTACTATCAGTCATTTTCTACGTCCACGTTTTACTTACATACATCTAAGTTGGTACTAGAATGCTGTTGTGAACTATTGTATTGTATTGCATTTTCGTTGTATACATTACAACCTGATGGACTTATTACCAATGTGGCAATATCTTCCAACCAACCAGAGATATATTTTAGAGGCCTTAAGTGAAAAATAGACTAGAATCTTTTAAAAAAAAATCTGAGTTTCAGTGGAATTTGAAACCACAACCTCTGGATTGGGAGACAGGTGTCTTACCAGCTAGGTCACGGAGGTCGACTATCACCATCTTAGAAAATTTTTATACTATTCGGTTCAAGGATATGTATACGTTTCAGTGCTCCATTAACTTTGTTTCTTATCGCTTCAAGACGTCCTTTATTTCTCGTAGCTGTTGCATAATCTGAGAACATACCTACTTCCCCAATAGCAGAATTCAACAGCATTTATTCGTCTCCTTTCATTATGGTTCCACTTCCATGTTTCAAAGTTGATACTACGAGTATAATGATACAATATTATTTGTCATAATAACATCATTATATAGTAAATGGATTAATGCATATTGAAACGTAAAACACGCCTATGTTAAATTTCCGTGGTGTGCCGCAGGGCGATTAACTCTGTCACAGACACATGTCTGGAATTCGTCATCTCTGGAGAGTGCAGGACTGGAATAGGCGGGGCTGTTCCAACAGAGAATCCATTGAGGAAGGGCGTATGGGATTATCGTGTTCACTGGAGTGTATTATACACTCGTACCAGGCCAGGGGTCGGGAAACTTTTATTTTTGTGCAGTTTTTATTTTAATTTAATAATTTATGGTCGCTCTAAACATTAAACATACGGACCATTACACACTTTCCCTGTTGGGAAATAATAATAAAATTACAATTTACCTATATATAGTGGCATTTAGAGAGCAATCTCTCTTCTTGGGCGCTTTAACCCTTCCTTCCCTGTGATGTGTAACTAGTACACATTGCTTCTAAAAACTTTGATATCTCTATAAATATAACAAATACTGGGTTCAGATTTTAGGTATTCCTCCGTAATACATTTACGCATTGAATGAAAAAAATAATATTAATAATAATAATCACTTATCGGCCACATCAGAGATATTTTGTGAAAATCGGGAATAAATTTACCAATACAATCAAACGTGTGCCAGTGTGTGACGTAGGTATATTCATTCTAAAAAAAACGTTATGGGTGAGGAAGCTACGCTATTCACGTCTCACTCTACTTCGGTATATTGTAACGCAAAAAATAGAATCTCAGTTCGTTCGCTTCTCTTTTTTTAGTAGCCAGCCGGCTTTCGTTCGAGGTGGTCGCTTCGTCTGTTTTTTAAACATCGTCCCACGTTTTCAGCAATTAAATTTCAAGTATTATCATTTTTGACTTCAAATTTAATTAATTTAAGCGATTGGCTATGAATATTATTATTTTTCCTATTTTTAATCGCTCATTTTAACATGTGTATTGAATACACGTCACCGGAACGGGCGGATTTTTTAGCACAGGAAGGGAAAGGTTAACCCAGGTTTCAAACATACTCATACATTGTGATATGACCTCCTAAAGAGCATTGATTTAAACGTTTCCTTAAGCTACATTCGAACCCGCTACTATTGATTTTTTTCCACGTTTTCATTGGTGGTTGATGTACTAGGACGCCCATTCCTCTTGTTTTATCCAACGTCTTCACGGACGTTTTTAGAAGCTTGGAACCATTTATTGACACTTGGTCTTTAAACACCATAGGATGTGCGCTGTGGCAGCTACCAGGAGATGAAGAGACTGGCGTATGACAGAGATGAGTGGAGGGATCGAGTGCTTGGTGCAGACCAATCCTAGGATTGTAACCTAGATCTATAGCTACATGGACCGGGTGATCCGGGATGTGCGCTGTGGCAGCTACCAGGAGATGAAGAGACTGGTGGATGACAGAGATGAGTGGAGGGATCGAGTGCTTGGTGCAGACCAATCCTAGGATTATAATCTTCGGCAAAAACCTTTTCCAACATTTGCACCACTTCGTTGCACTTGATTCCATTTTAAAGAAAAGCTCAACGCAAATTGTCCATCATTTTTTAAATGAACGTGCCAAAATGCGTTGTAAATACTTGCCTGTCAAATACAAACTGCCCATCCAATATGGCTGAAAATTTAAATGTACATCACATACAGTGGCGCCAACGTGAGGAAAAGATATGGTCTCAATAAAAAAAATCTCGTTATTCTTTGATCAAACCATGTATAGTATATGATATACATTTCATATGAAAATCAAAAACTTTTTAATAAACTATAAACACATTTTTTTTATAGTGTATTAATTTGGCAGATGTATTGCCACGCGGCAATCTCTTCTAACCATAAATGTGTTCTTAAAATAATGCACTGGGTAGGGTGGCAATGTGTGAGAGAATACAGAATGAAGTGATTGGGGATTAATGTAAACTTAAGGCTGTGTTAACCTTTCCTTCCCTGTGTTGGGTATCTTCTACACGTTGCTTCTAATAACCATCAATATCTCTATAAATATAATAAATACAAGGTTAAGATTTTAGGTATTCCTCCGTAATATATTTACGCATTGATTTAAAAAATAATATTAATAATAATCAGAATTTATCGATTACATCGTGGGTATTTTGTGAAGATATCGGAAACAAATTCGCATTTAAACGCTGTGAGTGCCTCGACCTTGTGTCTTGACGATAGGTGAATAGTATGCGGGAAGCGCGGCACTATATTCGCATCTCACTCTTGCATACTCCACTGAATTGCGAGGAGCTGAATTGTCTCAACGTCGCAAGCATAAGTATGCGCCGGGGTATGCGACTGACGTTCCGCGCCACAGTAGCTTCTAGGCTTGCAAATAAGTTAGACGTACGCCCGTTCCGTGAGCGTTGCCAGATGGTTTTTTAATGTTTTCAGCAAATAAATCTCAATTATTATAATTTTTAACTCCAATTATAATTAATTAAGGGGATTATCTATGAATGTTCTTATTTTTCCGATTTAAAATCGCTAATTTTTGATCGTGTACTCATTAACCAACACCGGAGCACGCGTTTCAATTTTAACACCGTAAGGGAAGGGTTAAGTAAGATGATGAGATGTTTTGGGCACGTGGGAAGAATTAATGACCAACAAAACAAATATTCAGTGCAAATTTGAGTGGAAGGTGAGGTAGAGGAAGACCAAGGAGAGTGTGGTTGGATCAAGCGAATAATATTTTGAAAGAAGGAAATATAAAAAATTATGACAAGGTGTATGGATGTAGAAGTTGAAAATGTGATTCTGGCGCTCTGTCCTCTCTGCCTACCACGAAGAGAGATGGTTTGATGGTATGTATGTATTGACGAAATTGATAAAATCATTATCATATACATAAGGAAAGTTGGATGAGAGATTAATGTTCGTAAGTAGAATTAAACAGAATATTCTTTAGATGGTTGGGTAGAAAGTTGATTGGTATATAATACATACATACAATCACACCGTCTCGCTATCGAGGTAGACAGAAAGGAGACAGCGCTGGACTTGACTATCGCGACATTTTCTTTTATGTTCGCGCTCGACTGTTTCCCTACCCCTGACCTAGTCGGGCAGGGGCTCAAATTAACTATCAAGTATGTGTTTACTGGATTCTGTATCAATGGACTCTCTTATAGTGATTTGTGTAACGTTGTTGAAGTTCTGCCTTTTATTATTAAACGAACGTACTGACGGTAACCAAAACAAAGCTATTCTGAACAAAGCTGGTCTTCTAAGAGAGCGAGAGGGAATACATAAATCAATATTTTCCAAAGTCTCAAGTGAGTCTACAAGACCATTCAATACCTAATAAAGAAATACAAGATCAATAGTACGTCTGCGAGTCTCAAGCAATTGAAGATACAATAAAGACGATCTACCACGTTACGACCCAAGAACACTTAGCAACCCCTCCCTATGACAGAGGCACTCTTCAAAAATCCCCGCTGGACAGTCTCAACTAAACTAACGTACAACATTTAGTGAGGGTTACATATTTCAGAGGCATACGCAGAGGTTGTCATGTCAATGTTACATTTTATTTCTTGTTTAATCTTTTGTATTGTAATAAAAAGGTCATTTGACCGTCAGACATAACAGCAATAATAAAACAATATAACAGAACTAAGGTCTACATAAAAAAAATATGTCCCCATTATTGCGTCGTGTAGTCATGACTAAACCCGAAGACCCCGAGGTCTTGTGATAAAACCCTAAGGCGCCCGTTACACGCTCAATCTGGATCGCAATCCGCGATCCAAATCGGCGATCACGGATTGCGATCCGATTGATTAATCCATCAATCCGCTCATTACACGGTCAATCTTGACCGCGATCATTGATCGGCGATCACGGATTGCGATCCAGATTGACCGTGTAACGGGCGCCTAAAGAACGGCGCGTCGTCAAATTTTCTATTGTCGTTAAGACTTCATTGTAAAATTAATCTGGCGGGCTTATTTAAGCGGAATTTTTCGAGGTTCCCGTGATATGGCCGGTGTGAAGCAATTCTTGAGTAAGAATAATAATAAACTGAACAAAAAGGCAAGAATTCATTGAGTTTTTTTTTTATTTCGTTTAAGATTTTTCAAGGTTGCTTTAACTCTCCGGCGATACTAGAAACACTATGCTTATTTATTTAATACATCATTGTAAATACAATCTGGCGGTTTTATTGCCAGGCGGCAATCTCTTCCAACTAACCAGACATGAGTAAATAAAGGATGTAACATGGTCGCAAAAAAATATTCAAGTGTTAATTCATCTTTATGATTAATGTACATATTCGTATTAAAAGTAAAAGTGAGATAACATCAATCAAAGGAAAAGGAAGGGATGGTGGAGAAGAAAGGAAAATCAGGAACGAAACACGTTATATTACTGACAAGATACTAAAGTTCATTCCGTCGCTTCTTAAAATATGCTCAAGACGGTGCGAGTCTAACATTGGTTTGTAACTGGTTCCAGAGTATCACCTGCAACGGATTTATTCGCATATGAACACGAATGAGTCAGATCACAGGTGGCACACACCGACGTTATCCAACTAACACACTGATGTTATCCAACGAACACACACTGACGTTATCCAAAACACGCCGGTCCTCGATTAATACAAAATAATTATTTCTGTTGACATTTTTATTTCGTAATGACATCATTCAAATCATACAGGTTTTGATGAGGAATATATAAAGTATGAAGATCCTGCAAACAGTATATTTGGAGAAATTATATAAAATATAAGTCCTGGTTACTCGCTATCCATCACCGGACGGCAAGTGTTAAAGACGAAAGAACAGTTAGTTAACTGAGAAGGCGAATAAACAATTTCTGTTTGAGCGTAGTGCAAGTTCATGATCGGAAAGACGCTGAAAATATTCGGTGAGATAAGAGGGGGTGGTGGAACAGTTAAGGGTATTATACAATAGAGATTTGATGTGAATTGGGTGTTTATTTCCCATAAATACTACCGAAAGACTCCTTAACCATTCCTGTCCTGTGATGTGTAACTAGTACACATTGCTTCTAAAAACTTTAAAACCTCTATAAATATAATTATACTGGTTCCAGATTTTAGGTATTCCTCCGTAATACATTTACGCATTGAATGAAAAAATAATATTAATAATAATAAGCACTTATCGGACACATCAGTTATATTTTGTGAAAATCGGGAATAAATTCACTAATACAATCAAACATGTGACGTAGGTATATTCATTCTAAAAACCGCTATGGGTAAGGAAGCTACGCTATTCATGTCTCACTCTCTTTCTACTTCGGTATATGGTAACGCAAGAATAGAATCTCAGTTCGCTCGCTTCTCACTTCAGTAGCTTGCGGGCATTCGTTTGAGGTGGTCTCTTCGTCCGTTTTGTGAACGTTGTCCGATGTTTTTTTCATGTTCTCAGCAATTAAATTTAAATTATTATCACTTTTGACTTAAAATTTAATTATTTAAGCGATTGGCTATGAATATTCTTATTTTGCCGATTTTAAATCGCTCATTTTTACATATTTATTGATGTGTATTGAATACACATCACCGAAACGGGCGAATTTTTTTAGCACAGGAAGGGAAAGGTTAAGAAAGATAAATGTCGTATTCTCCCCGCGATCCCACGGTTCAGTACTCCTATTTAGTCATTATTCATTTATTGGATTTTACGGATCAGTGGCATTCGTTGACATAATTCGCAAGTATGTTTAATCTCAATTTGTATGCTGTATTTGATTTTGTAACATGTCTTTGGCTCATTGCATGACCAGTGGTGGCCCAGCCGACCTTAATCTCTTCGATATTAGAACATTTCGCTTTCTTTTTCTATATCTGCTACAAAACTTGTTTTTATTTAGACTCTCGGTTGTAAATTATAACGAATGGCGAGTTTACCGCAATCTGTTCCGACCAACCACACAAAAGAATTAAGAAGATTAGTGTTCCGATTGCTAAGTAAAAGGTAAAAAAGTTATTTTCACAAAGAAGTAAACTAAAGTGTACTAAAAATTCACCTTAACTAAATATTCACTTTTATCATCAAAGACTGGGAAATGTGAATAAGGTGGATAAGGGCAAGAAAATAGGATCTATGTAGAAACACATTCCTCGTTATTGCAGAGGTTCGTAATAAGTTTTAAGTTGCTGTTTGAAGCCTACACGATGTTACTTAAGTTGGCACTTTTATTGTATTGCAAATAATACATTTATTTTGCATATTATAATACAATCTTTTAGACATTTTGAAGGGTGGCTATTTCCTTCAAACAACCTTATCGGATCTTCATAAATAATATGGTTTAAGCGGTCCTAATCGAAGTCCACTGGTCGTCCGGGACGCTCCATGTCTTTCAGGTCGAAATTACCGTCTTTGAAACGCAAAAACCATCGACGAGCTGTCCTTACATTCATAGCATCTTCACCGTACATTTCGCAAATATCGCGATCAGCTTTGGCAGCTTTATTCCTTCGATTGAACGCGAACAGAAGGAAGTGTCGAAAATGCTCATTCGACATTCCATTTTGAAGGCTTGTAATTAAATTAAATAATATATGTAACGTACTATAAAAGCGAACCTAATATCTTGTAGAGCAGAACATTTTCTTTCGAATGACGCATAACATTTACCATTTGGTTTTACTTTTGGTGATCATTTTTAAATTGGAAAAAAAACGGACACAACTTATGTTAACACCCAATATATTGACCGGCTCAACATAGGCCTAGTCATTCGGATAGTGTTAATATAATATTTATGTTTTTTTTTTTTAATTTTTCTTTAATAAAATCAATTTCAACTACTCGTGATCGAGTCCATTCATTATAAAATTTGACACATCATTTCTTTAAATTCAAGATAATTTTAGCGAATTCCAGTTTTCAATATTACTCTACAGTTAGTTTTTACCGTCTCGAGCGGCAATGTCGAAACAATCAGTTAACGCGGTTATCACACCAAAGAATTTCGAACAAAGATACACTATCACTTTACTTTACGGAACATCTATTCACGAAACGATTTCGTTTACAGATTTGATGTATGGGAGTGAAATGTGGACGTGGAAAAAGACTGTGGAGCCTAATAAATGCGCGCATTGAAAATAGTACTAATTAATGGTGACGATATATGACAGAATACGGAATGAAGTGATTAGGGAGGAATGTAAACTTAATGCTGAAGTGTTAAGTAAGATGATAAAGAGCACGCCGATATGGTTTGGGGATGTGAAACGAATGAATGAATGAAGACTAACACGTGTGGGAGGAAGACCAAGGAAAGTATTATTGGATCAAGTGAGTGGTATTCTGAAAGAAGGAAACGTCTAAAGGCAGTGAAACCGTTGTGTGAGAAGGTGTATGGATGTAAAAGGTGTATGGATCTAAAACAAAAGTCTCGTTTATATTTGATCCACCCTCGTACCATCCCTTCTCTCTGTGCATGACAACGATGACACCATGACTTTGTATTTCGCAACATTCGTTCTCGCGGATCTTTCTCTTTACGTTTTTTTTATCCACTTTGCACGGATTTCTCCTGTTACGCAAAAAGGTTCTGCTTCTAGCGTTAGCTTATTCGTTAGGAAGAATATCAGCCAGGATTCTTCTCATACTGCTAGGCGGTGCCGAGAATATATCCACAGTGTCACTCAGTTGGTTCAATATCTCTTAGTATACCACGCGCGACTGAGTGTTTAGCCATGACATTCGTCCTGTAAGTTGGTATGTAGAACAGAGGGTGATTCCTTGCACGGCTATATTTATTGGGTACATATAAACTTAGTGCTTCTAGTATCGCGGGACAGTTAAAGCAACCTTGAAAATCCTTTAGTAGAAATATCACGATGGATTATTTTGTCTTCTTGTTTCGAGGTTTCTATAGTTACACACCGTGAGAAGTTCGACATGGTGAGCATATTTTGGGTAATCGCCCTTTGTTCTGTACCATACATATCTGAGGATTTATTTTGCATTTGTTCTATATCATTCTCATATTTGAGCTGACGAGGAGTCCAAACTGCAGGTGCATATTCTAATTTAGTTCTTATTGTATCGCCTGTTGAGAATCATAGTGGCGAAACTCCAAAAAAATAAATTTTCGAATTAAGACTTCCAAATGGCACTAAAATAACTCATTTTTTTACGTGCGTAAGTGGCGAAAGTATATTTCAACTCCTTGCCGCTTCAAGGAGTTGAAATATACTTTCGCCACTTACGCACGTAAAAAAGGAGTCATGTTAGTTCCATTTGGAAGTCTTAACTCGAAAAATTTTTTTTTTTTGAGTTTCGCCACTATGATTCTCAACAGGCGATATAATCATATAAGTTTCTCAGGATATCGGTACTGTTATGTTAAATTCTCTTGATATTCTCATTATAAAACCGAGTAGTTTGTTACAGTCCGATACATCGCTTATACAGTATCGGACGTATGCGTCACGTAGATTATTCATATTTATCATGGTATTAATATATAACTTGTAAACATTATTGAAAATTATTGTATTGTAGTAAAACGTCTCGTTGTGTGGTTTTCACATGCTCACTACCTATGATCAACGTTCCCCCTATTTTTTTCATTGTGTGTGCGGCCCATCAACTTATATGTGCAAGAAAAAAAGAGGGAAGTGCGCAAATATGCAGATTCATGCATAGATAAAACTAAATAGTCAACATTATGTACCACGAAATCATAAATTACATTTTTCAAATATGTAGGCTATATACAAAAAAATTCAATACAAGCAAAAAATTTAAAACACCAATAAAATAACTCGAAGACCTTTGAACAAGGGATAATTCATGAAGTCTTTATTCGAAATACGTAACATAATACGAGTACGTATATAACATAGTGTTTCCATGTTCCGCACACATCTCAAAGAAAGGGACCTGAGAACCCATCATAAAATATCAAATAAAATATATAATTGCGCAAAACAAAATATGATTACAAGTTCCTTTCTTTGAGATGTGTGCGGAAGATGGAAACATGTGTGCGGACAATTTTTAACAGATGTGCGGCCGCACACGCGCACACCTTAGAGGGAACGTTGCCTATGATCGGACAGCCTCTGCGCGCAATGAACACGTGGCATGCGTTGTGCTTGCGCAAGCTGACGGCATAAGCGGTCCGATAGAAGTGCTTGCGATATGCGACGGGCTAAACATAAGGGACACGAAATGAACGAAATGTATTCACGTTTTCTGTAACGTCATACCGTGATTTTACTTTTATAAAGTTCTACCGGTCAACAAGGAATCTCTTCTTTACCGAGACTCGTTGAAGTCACGCCGGAATCTCCGGGGATTGAGCGGCAACCATCCGTCTTTTCTACAATCTTTGTACCGGTGCTGTACACATACAATTATTATTTGTAAAGCGAAGTATTAGTGTTTATTCTGATATCTCACTAGAATATTTTATGACAAGTATAATAATAGTTTCAAGGTGTAATAAATGTTGGAGAATTTGCGATAAATTTGCCCGTTTAGCGGAATTGCGGTTTTACCCGTTATAGCGTGTCATAAAATTATCAGTTATTTTTCGATTAACCGTCGTTAGATTAATCACCATCCAGGGTCATAGACTGCATCCAAAAACGGTGAATTATGGGGAATTTTGACTAACGCGATCAATATAATCAATAGCGTAGTCTTTCTTCAAAACCTTCTCCCTGGCTCCATCCCAACTCACTATCTGCGAAGACTGTTGGGGTCAGCTCTCCTCGTCCTCAGGTTGTATGCTCTTCTGTCCCGGACTACGTCCCCCAGGCCGTGCCTCTGCATCTTTTTGCACCACCCATGAATTCTTTGGTCTTCCTCTGGTTGTTATTCGAGGAAGATCCATGGAGATTGCCTGGTTGACAATGTGATCGGGTGCTCTACGTCCAACGTGCCCATACCATCTCAATCGCTTCTCCTCCATCTTGCTGTTTATGTCTGTAACTTTAAGTATTTCTTCAAAACCGTTTAAGCTTATATATAAATAAATAAATAAATATAGGTTTATTGATAGCAACATAGTATGTACATATATCCTGAAATGAAATATATATCTTAAGATAATGTCGAATAAAATACATTTAAGAGACAAGCTATCAAAAGGTCGGGGCTCATCTCATAACATGCCCCCAGTAGAGATACACCCCAACGAATAGAGGGCAAACCCGGCCGCTTGGGCTTGAGATGTTTTTCAGCCTCACTTTTGTACATGTAAATTTAAAAAAAAATAATGACAATAAATAAACAGTAAATACAATCAATTCAGTTAATACAATAATTGGTACACCGATAAAAAAATTGCATGCAAAATACAATATATGATACAGTAAGTAATACACATCGGGTTTAAGAAAGATACTGTCGGCTAACTTCGGCTTTGTAGAGCGTCGTCTCTGTCCCTAAACGCTTGACAACGATTGACAAATCGCGACGGAACACGTGTATGAATGATAGACGACGCTCGGCAAAGCCGAAGTTAGCCGATTATGGCCGACAGTCTCTTTCTTAAACCCGATGTGTATTTGTTGGCGCTGGGTACTGTACATATACCATTATACTAACACATACATCTTGCAATCACATACACATTCTTAGACAAAAGAAATGGAAATAAATTCAAGAGAGAAACCACCGGTTCGGGCTCATCCCACAACAACGTCCCAGCCGAGACATCCCCACCATTAGGAGGGTAAGATCGGCTGCAAGGACACCAGACATTTCTCAGCTCACACTCTCGATCACATAAATTATTTTTATAATATTTTATAAAAATTACAATAAAAAACAATAATATAAAAGATTACAAAGTTAGCAAAGTATCAGCTATCAAACATTACTAGAAATAATAATAATACTAATAGGATAATTTATATAGCGCCGTTTAGAGAGCAGTTCCTCCTCAAGATTGTTCAAAATCTAACCAGTTATCAAACGTTGTCACTAAAAAATCTAACATATCAAACGCTGTCATTAAAATGTCTAACACAACTATCAAACGCTGTCACTAAGATATCTAAACATCAAACGCTATCGCTGAGATATGACATATACATTAATTTGAAAACGAAAATTATTTAAAAACTTTACTACATAATTTAATTTATAACTTGTTTTTTTTTAAGTAATTTCATTTCGAGGTCGTCAATGAAGTGTCATATGTTTGAATGTGTCAGAGCGCCTGGATCAAACCTTGAACACCAGGTTGTGGAATCAAACCTTGAACGCTGTCACTAAGATCACCATCTTAGTGACAGTGTTCTACAGAGTTGACCTTTAACTAACGTATTTTGGTGAATTTGTTTAAATTCTATTTGATATGCAAACCAGCTTGTCCATCGCTCTCGTAACACGATCTCTCCTATAAGATATACCTAGAAAGGTGTTTAAGCTTTTCGCCCACTCGGCAATCTCTTCTCTACCAATTCGTTGAAATCAACTGAAATCACCGTTCAACGATTTATCGGCGCTCTTTATCGATGTGACACTTTGATTTGCCGGTACAGGGATTTTCAATGTATTTTTTTTCATTCAGGGTTTTGAAGGGCACAACATTTTCAAGATTTTTGATTTGTTATCGTGTCGTATTATATTATACTTTCATACAGTAGAACCTGGCGGGCTTATTGCCATGTTGCAATGTTTTCCAACCAATCAGAATTGTGTTTTAATATATCTTAAGTGATAACTAGACTTGAAAACTTATTGGATATCTAGGAGAATTGAACCCTCAACCTCAGGTTTGGAACACACGCGTTTTTATTAACTAGGTAACAAATGGTTGTTTTATTCTTAGAATAAGTATGATATTAACTTTTCCACTTATAGAACGATCATAACATTTTTGAAGCTTAATCAGCTAAAACCTTAAATGGTCTAGAATTGTAATTAAAAAAAAACTATCATGTACAAAACCGCATGTTACCAACACAATACCGGACCGTCCACAGGCGCACAGCCCGCACTGCGCAAAAAATACAAACGCAAAAGACAAATTGAAAACAAAATTTAAAAGACGGAATCAGACAGGTGTAACTTCACAAATATCCTTCAACGGTATAACCCTGCCAGTTTCGAGATTTTCACCTAGTCATCGGGGGAGGTTAGGTTCAGGCAGGTGTAACTTCACGAATCAGACAGGTGTAACTTCACAAATATCCTTCAACGGTATAGCCCTGCCAGTTTCGAGATTTTCACCTAGTCATCGGGGGAGGTTAGGTTCAGACAGGTGTAACTTCACGAATCAGACAGGTGTAACTTCACAAATATCCTTCAACGGGATAACCCTATCAGTTTCGAGATTTTCACCTAGTCATCGGGGGAGGTTAGGTTAGGTTCAGACAGGTGTAACTTCACAAATATCCTTCAACGGGATAACCCTACCAGTTTCGAGATTTTTACCTAGTCATCGGGGGAGGTTATGTTCAGACAGGTGTAACTTCACGAATCAGACAGGTGTAACTTCACGAATCAGACAGGTGTAACTTCACAAATATCGTTCAACGGGATAACCCTACCAGTTTCGAGATTTTCACCTAGTCATCGGGGGAGGTTATACTCCTGATGATGAGATGAAAATGTTGAAACCGGTAGGGTTATACCGTTATGTAAAGTGGATTAAACAGTATTTGACTAAACAAATTACTATATGTATTTATTTTGAAATAATTTTAATAGTGGGTCGGAATCCCAAATTCGAGCGCCTTTTAGGAGAGTTTTCTCTAAACTGAGCTATATAAATTGTCATTTTGTCATTATTTTCGCTCAAGAATTGCCCGCAGCCTTCAGATTGGAGAACAACGCTTGACACAGCCATATCACTGGAACCGCTAAACATTCCGTTTAAATTTCTGTCCAGAACAACAAAACTCGAATCAAAAACCACCTGTTGACGTAATGAACCCACCACCAGCCTGAAGTGTCCAATTCGGTCACCGTTTTGCATCCGCCACAGTTCTGATGTATCACCAATCGGAGAAAGCAACAAAAAGAACAACAGCAACAGATCAGTCCCGAGATGAATAATGCAAGACGCGCGACCCGCTGGAGTGCTGGGCAGTGCGGTCGGCGACGGTGAGGGGAGCACTGGTAGGAGAAACCGGTCTTATGGATCCCCTAGCGAATTGTGATCGAGTCTCGGGTCTGTCCCCGTGGTCTGGGTGTTGGATTGTCTGTTATTTTTTTTCCATCATCTCTAGATCGCCGAATATGTTTGGCGTCTCTCCGATCGTGGATATGCGCGGTACGCTACAATTGCCTAGTGGATAAAACGACCGTCTACCAAGCTGAGATTTATGGGTTCGATTCCCGTTGAAACCCAGGTTTTTTTTTGTAAAAAAGGGTCCCAGTCTAGTTTTCACTTAACATCTATTTTAACATAATTCTAGTCGGCTTAAGAGAGATTGTTACGTTGTAATCGTCTCGTCAGGTTGTACTGCATACAACGAAAACGTTTTTTTAACCCGTCCTTCCCTGTGATGTGTAACTAGTACACATTGCTTCTAAAAACTTTAATATCTCTATAAATATAATAAACACTGGGTTCAGATTTTAGGTATTCCTCCGTAATACATTTACGCATTGAATGAAAAAAAAAATATTAATAGTAATGAGCACTTATCGGCCACATCAGAGATATTTTGTGAAAATCGGGAATAAATTCACCAATACAATCAAACGTGTGCCAGTGTGTGACGTAGGTATATTCATTCTGAAAAACCGCTATGGGTGAGGAAGCGACGCTATTCACGTCTCACTCTCACTCTACTTCGGTATATGGGAACGCAAGAAACAGAATCTCAATTCGCTCGCTTCAGTAGTTTTCGGGTATCCATTTGAGGTGGTCGCATCGTCCGTTTTGTGAACGCCGGCCGATGTTTTTTTTTTCATGTTTTCAGCAATTCAATTTAAATTATTATCACTTTTGACTTCAAATTTAATTAATTTAAGCGATTGGCTATGAATATTCTTATTTTTCTGATTTTAAATCGCTCATTTTTACATGTGTATTGAATACACAGCACCGGAACGTGCAGATTTTTTAAGCACAGGAAGGGAAAGGTTAAATAATACATATATGACCAAAGTCATAGGTATCCTTATACCCCGAATACTAGACGCAAAAAATGCCGGTTTCGATCGAAGGGAGGCGCTCTCTTTTGCCTACTCCGATATGAAGACAGCGTCTCTCTCCCTGGCTCCATCCCAACTCATTGTCTGCGAAGACTGTTCGGGTCAGCTCTCCTCGTTCTCAGGTTGTATGCTCTTTTGTCCCGGACTACGTCCCCCAGGCCGTGCCTCTGCATCAGGTTATCTTTTTGCACCACCCATGAATTTTTTGGTCTTCCTCTGGTTGTTATTCGAGGAAGATCCATGGAGATTGCCTGGTTCACAATGTGATCGGGTGCTCTACGTCCAACGTGCCCATACCATCTCAATCGCCTCTTCTCCACCTTGCTGTTGATGTCTGTCACACCCAGGCTTCCACGAATGCGTGAGCTTCTTATTTTGTCTCTTAGGGACACACCAGCTGACCATCTTAGCATGCGCATTTCAGCAGTTTCTAGTTGCCTAGAGTAAGAGTTATACATCGTCCAGCATTCGGAGTCATAGAGGAGTGCGGGTCTGACAATCGTTTGGTATACTTTTCCTTTTAACTTTACTGGCATTTTCGGATCACATAGAACTCCCGTCATTGATCTAAACTTCATCCATCCCACACTAATTCTATGTGTGATATGAAGACAGCGTGATTGTATGAATGTAAATAGGGAGTCGAAGGGGAAAAAGTTAGCGCACCACTGCTCTGTAGTACCGTTGAATTCTATACTGGGAAATGAGGGTCTCTTCTGATATCTTGAAGCTGCTGACGGTAGTTCCATCTAATCCTATTATGTTGGAAAAGATAAGTTACTAACCTATTTAGACTGACAATGAGTATAACTAACCTGCCATGTGCTCTTCTTCTCTATTACGGGCTGTCGCTTTTGAATAGGGCCTCGGATGTTGACATCTTCAACATATCCGAAAATGTTTTTAACCTGTACACCGCGTTAAAAATCAAATTCCACGAATCCTGTGCGCGGCACAATTTCGGCGTTTTTTAATTTCTAAGTTTAAACGCGTATTTTGTTTAGAACCACTGATATTTGATTACACCACCAAGTAAACATGACGTTCAAGTAATTTCCTGATAATAAATAATAGTCATTACTCTTAAGGAGACTCATTAAATAAAGGAGATAAACTAAACATTACGTAAAATACACAAAGGAATGCTACAAATCACATCACAGGCGTTTGTGCTTCCCGCGAGGAACACGTTAAAGAAAGCATTTTAAACTTTCTTAGTAATGGGGGTTAGTGGTTTCGGCTAAACTTATATTTCTTATTTACTAATTTTTATTTTCTTTCTGCTTTATATAATGTCTGTTTAAGCTTTGTATGTGATAATATAGCAATAAAAAATCTCTAATATATGTATAAATAAAACAATAATTAATATAAATAAATATGGTATACCAATCGACACAAAAATGTTACTCATATTAATTACATAATAAAAATACTAGAAGCCATTGGAATACATAAGGCTAACAAACGAAACAAAAATATCATAAATAATCAATTCAATTTATCCTCGTCTCCGCTTCGAACCCTATTCCCCCTTAGTACAATAAACAACAAATAGTATATGATACTCTGTTTTACCATAAAAACACACACATCATGGTGTAATTAATACATATATACACTTCAGTTCTTGATAACTTTTATGTTGGAAAGTCGGGAGTTGATGGAAAAGAAAACGCACTTTCTTCAACAATTTATTTAGATTACGATTACAATGATTACATTTCAGTATTGCACGGAGATATATTTACGCGACGGAATATCAGAGTGGCCTCGTTCCTACCTAATACAAATGTACATGAAGAATTTGGTCCTTATGGACCATTAATATTAATTTTGGTTAAATATATATCTTCATCTCTTTTCAATTGAGAGTGTAGGAGCAGGAGCAAAGGGTAAATGTGGTCAGATAACATATATTCCGGATAAATATACTGAAACTACTTCTCTCAAGCTTCACTTATCTGCAAGGGCTAGGAGGCTATCCAAGAACACTTATCTGCAGGGGCTAGGAAGCTATCCAAGAATATTTATCTGCAGGGGTTAGGAAGCTATCCAAGAATACTTATCTGCGGGGGATAGGAAGCTATCCAAGAAAACTTATCTGCAGGGACTAGGAAGCTATCCAAGAATACTTATCTGCGGGGGATAGGAAGCTATCCAAGAAAACTTATCTGCAGGGACTAGGAAGCTATCCAAGAATACTTATCTGCGGGGGATAGGAAGCTATCAATGAAAACTTATCTGCAGGGGATAGGAAGCTATCCAAGAACACTTATATGCAGGGGATAAGAAGTTATCCAAGGAAACTTATATGCAGGGGATAGGAAGCTATCCAAGGAAACTTATCTGCAGGGACTAGGAAGCTATCCAAGAACACTTATCTGCAGAAAATAGGAAGCTATTCAAGAACACTCATCGGCAGGGGATAGGAATCTATCCAAGAACACTTATATGCAGGGGATAGGAAGCTATCCAAGGAAACTTATCTGCAGGGGCTAGGAAGCTATCCAAGAACACTTATCTGCAGGGGATAGGAAGCTATCCAAGGAAACTTATCTGCAGGGGCTAGGAAGCTATCCAAGAAAACTTATCTGCAGGGGCTACGAAGCTATCCAAGAACACTTATCTGCAGGGGCTAGGAAGCTGTCCAAGAACACTTATCTGCAGGGGCTAGAAAACTATCCAAGAACACTTATCTGCAGGGGCTAGAAAACTATCCAAGAACACGTATCTGCAGGGGCTAGAAAACTATCCAAGGACACTTATCTGCAGTGGGTAGGAAGCTATCCAAGAATACTTATCTGCGGGGGATAGGAAGCTATCAATGAAAACTTATCTGCAGGGGATAGGAAGCTATCCAAGAACACTTATATGCAGGGGATAAGAAGCTAACCAAGGAAACTTATATGCAGGGGATAGGAAGCTATCCAAGGAAACTTATCTGCAGGGACTAGGAAGCTATCCAAGAACACTTATCTGCAGGGAATAGGAAGCTATTCAAGAACACTCATCGGCAGGGGATAGGAATCTATCCAAGAACACTTATATGCAGGGGATAGGAAGCTATCCAAGGAAACTTATCTGCAGGTGCTAGGAAGCTATCCAAGAACACTTATCTGCACGGGATAGGAAGCTATCCAAGGAAACTTATCTGCAGGGGCTAGAAAACTATCCAAGAAGACGTATCTGCAGGGGCTAGGAAGCTATCCAATAACAAATTAGGACAACGATAAAATATTTCGTTTAAGAAATCTCTAATGATTCACATGCATCCTGGTGACCCTCGGGTTCACTTTATGGACTAAAAAATATAATAAGCGTCCACAACTCACCTGATGATGACACATTAAGTGTTGAAGTGTATTGTGATTTGCAATAAAGTGCAATTAAACAAATTAACCGTGTTTTAATTTTATATTTATTATGGAGTTCCATAAAGTGACACCAGAGTTATTTAAACAACTAAATAAATATCTGCCTACCCTAATATAGAAATGGCGTATGTATAGTTGCTGAAGCCGAAGCAGGTTCTGCTACAATAATTAGCAATTCTATTCGCGCCAAAGAGGAATGAGAATATGGAATTATTGTTAAATTCAATATGTGGTATTATTAGATATGTGTTAGTCTTAATTCAGCGGAATGCAGATGATCTGCTGCGCTGCTGTGTGTAGGATAGGATGATAATATATTATGTAGGCACTAGTACGAGTAGATATGCTAGGCGGGTGTGCACGTACAACGGAGTTAAGGCAGGGAGATGAGCCGGCCAGGGTCACTGAACCTGCGCGTCAGCTGTTTGTGAACTGTTTCCATTCCGTTCCGCTCTATTGCTTGCTCTGTGTTGATTGCGTGTACTCGGCATGCTCGTTTCCTAGTTTTATTTTACTGAAACTGTAACAGACGTTTTTGATTTTTTTTTGTGTATTGCGTTTAAACAATTAAATTGTAGATGACTAAAGCTATTGGAACTGTGTCTACTGTAACCCGTTTAGATGATCAATGCGAAAAAAATCATGGGGTAGAGAATACTATTCGAGGTGACGAATAACGTTCAACATTGACAAGTGTTATACTCGTACAATACAAGTGTCCAACATTACCAAGTGTTATACAATACAAGTGTTGTACAATACAACAAGTGTTCAACATTACCAAGTGTTGTACAATACAACAAGTGTTCAACATTATCAAGTGTTGTACAATACAACAAGTGTTCAACATTACCAAGTTTTGTACAATATAAGTGTTCAATATTAGCAAATGTTATACAATACAAAGTGTTCAACATTACCAAGTGTTGTACAATACAAGTGTTCAACATTACCAAGTGTTGTACAATACAACAAGTGTTCAACATTACCAAGTGTTGTACAATACAAGTGTTCAGCATTACCAAGTGTTGTACAATACAACAAGTGTTCAACATTACCAAGTGTTGTACAACACAACAAGTGTTCAACATTACCAAGTGTTGTACAATACAAGTGTTCAACATTACCAAGTGTTGTACAATACAAGTGTTCAACATTACCAAGTGTTGTACAATACAACAAGTGTTCAACATTACCAAGTGTTATACAATACAAGTGTTCAACATTACCAAGTGTTGTACAATACAACAAGTGTTCAACATTACCAAGTGTTATACAATACAAGTGTTCAACATTACCAAGTGTTGTACAATACAAGTGTTCAACATTACCAAGTGTTATACAATAAAAACAGTATAAGACTAACTCAGCATAATAAAACAATATATTTTTAATAAAATAAATAAAACACGTTTTTTTATTTTATACTCACCACTGTTTTATTTGAGTTCACTACCGGTTTCAAAGTCCTCCGTCTTCCTCGTCAGGTGAGTTGAACTAAATTATGTCTAAAATATATTTTTTTCTAATTGTAATAGGTACACGAGAGGGGGAGGGGAGAAGTGGCTAATAAGGGGAGGGTAGTAGGTAGGCGTCAAAAGGATGGCTTTTGAACGGGAAACATATTTAGCAGAGGAATATTATGGAAATTAATTTGATCGTTTATAATTGTTGAGACTTAATTGAACGGCTTTTTTAAAAAAAGCTTTTAAGTCAACGTTATAAACAACTGAGTTGAATTAAAAAATAGTTCTCTGCTAAATATGTTTCCCTTTCAAAAGACATCCTTTTGACGTCTACCTACTCCCCTCTCCTTATTAGCCACTTCTCTCCTCCCCCTCCTGTATCTATTAGAATTAGAAAAAATATATTTTAGACATAATTTAGTTAATTTTCACCTGACGAGGAAGACGGAGTAAGCAGAGAGGACAAAGTGCCAGACTTTCCTACCAGACACGTTCTTAGTCTCGTCCACATCAACACTCTTTTTCATACAACGATTTCTATGTCTTTTTACGTTTTCTTCTTTCAAAATATCACTCACTTGATCCAACTATACTTTCCTCGGTCTTCAACTCAGATTCGCTCTATATATATTTGTTTTGTTAGTTCGTTCCACATGCCCACACCATATCAGCGTGCGCTTCTACTTGTTCAACGCATTAAGTTCACATTCATCCCTAATTATTTCATTCCGTATTTTATCATACATTGTTACCCCGTGTATAATTGTTAATTCAAGCATTCATTCGGCTCTTAGTAACTTTCCACGCTCACGTTTCACTCCCATATATCAAAATTTACACCAAAATACTAATAAAAAATAAGGAAAAAGATAAATATTTCTTGATTGTATGTTTTCGATAATTATTTATTTATTCCAGAAAAGGCGTAATGAAACGCGCTATAAAAATACGTTGTTAATATAAAAATAATATTAGTAATAAAACAAGAAAAAATCTGTTTTTTTTCTAATAAATCCTTTTATTATTAGTTAATTAGGCTTTCCATCCTATAACGAGAGTGATTTGTGTTAACCTTTCCCTTCCTGTGCTAAAAAAATCCGCCCGTTCCCGTGCTGTGTATTCGATACACATGTAAAAATGAGCGATTTAAAATCGGAAAAATAAGAATATTCATAGCCAATCGCTTAAATTAATTAAATTTGAAGTCAAAAGTGATAATAATTGAAATTTAATTGCTAAAAACATGAAAAAAAACATCGGCCGTCGTTCACAAAACGGTCGAAGCGACCACCTCGAACGAAAGCCCCAAAGCTACTGACGGGACGCAAACACTAACACTGTGTATGTTATACCTCGAAGGAAGAAACACAACTCCGAACTGAGATTATATTTCTTGCGTTCCCATATACCGAAGTAGAGTGAGAGTGAGACGTGAATAGCGTCGCTTCTTCACCCATAGCGGTTTTTCAGAATGAATATACCTACGTCACACACTGGCACACGTTTGATTGTATTGGTGAATTTATTCTCGATTTTCACAAAATATCTCTGATGTGGCCGCCGATAAGTGCTAATTATTATTAATGTTATTTTTTCATTCAATGCGTAAATGTATTACGGAGGAATACCTAAAATCTGAAGCCAGTATTTATAATATTTATAGAGATATTCAAGTTTTTAGAAGCAATGTGTACTAGTTACACATCACAGGGAGGGAAGGGTTAATAACAATTTGAAGGAAACTAAGCAGCCCGATAATACTTTAGAACTACTGTAGTTATAAAAATGTAAAGAGTTTATGACAGTAAATTCAGATATGTGACTAAATTAATGGAGTGCGAGTAGGTGGGACATGTTATACGGACGGGGGACATTTATTTATACAATTGAATCAAAATTGTATGCGCTGCGCAGGGGACACTCAAAGAAAACATGGTCGAGGGTCTTCCACATGTGCATGTAGAGTTTTCTTTTATGTGGGTTTTATAAAGGTGGCTTCCTATCAGACAGTGGCATGTTCTTATCCTGTATATAACAGGCATAGCTCGTTTGGACAGGTTTCTTTTGCGGAACCAAGGTTAAGTGGGTATTTTAACCTGAATATTCCTGTAGACATCACCCTTATTGATACTAGACAGCTCCCAGGCCGTTGACCAACTGATGAGTAAACGTTTTTTAGCTTGTGATTATGATGCCCTGGGTAGAGGTTAGTTAGTTTAATGGGGAACAACTGGATATTGTTGGCAAAATACTAAAAACAATTATAAATAAAATATGTATCCTACTCAGACTATTTATTCACTGTTTGTGACAGTAAACATATGTATCCTACTCAGACTATTCACTGTTTGCCACAATAAACATGTATTCTACTCAGACTATTCACTGTTTGTGATAATAAACATATGTAACATATGTTATCCTACTCAGACTATTCACTGTCTGTGACAATAAACATATGTATCCTACTCAGACTATTCACTGTTTGCCACAATAAACATGTATTTTACTCAGACTATTCACTGTTTGTGATAATAAACATTTGTAACATATGTTATCCTACTCAGACTACTCACTGTCTGTGACAATAAACATATGTATCCTACTCAGACTATTCACTGTTTGCCACAATAAACATATGTATCCTACTCAGACTATTTATTCACTGTTTGTGACAATAAACATATGTAACATATGTTATCCTTCTCAGACTATTCACTGTGTGTCACAACAAACATATGTATTCTACTCAGACTATTCACTGTTTGTGACAATAAACATATGTATCCGACTTAAACTATTCACTGTTTGTGACAATACATATTTATCCAGTCCTAACAGCCTTATACAGTGGTATAGCATACATATTAGTTGAGTCATAAAAAACTTCTGTTTTTAGTATATCAATTTTAATTCTCAATAAAAATATCAGCAGTGATATATTTATCAATTATATATTCACCATTTGTGAGATACATGGCCGCGCGGTAATGCACTGGACTTCCGCGCGGAAGGTCGTCGGTTCGAACACCGCTCTATGCTACTCCCCTCGAATGACACATGTACTTTTTTCGCCTAGTATTCGACGTTTAAGGATACCTGTAACTTCGGTCTTCCAAAAATCCATTCTTCCAAAAAATAAATATGCCGGTGTACTCCGGATCGTCTCATTTCGGCGTGCCGTGGAATCCAGAACAGTGGTGTGGCCGGTGAGTTTGCTGGTGCGCAACATCTCACTCACTTAAAAAAAAACTCCATGGCACAGATTCGCTTTCTAACTGAATTGACGTTGGAATGGCGAGGGGATCCTCGACAACGAGGCCCAGAAACGACGGCGACGATATTCCCCATTATTTGCAATGACTTGTTGCCATTTATTAGGTAGCTCTTCGATACCTTTTTAGTAGAATTCCGCTGGTTTTTATGTGAAAAAGTTTTCGACAAAACTCGAACATGGTTTTAAATCAAAGTATTTTGCAGCGATCGAAACAGGTGATAATCGGATGATGCAAGGTCAGGTGAGTATGGTGGGTGTGGTAGAACAAATCAGCCAATCAAAGTGTTGTTACTCTTGCTATATGCGGCATTGCGTTGTCATAGATGAGAACATTTATTCAAATGAAGAACACAGCGCTTTTCGATCAAACTTTGATGATGGACACGGTGTAGTTGTTGGACATATAAATCTGTATTTACTGTTTCATTACGGTTTAAAAGTCCGATGAGTGATCCGGTCTGGGTTCACCCTTCAATGATGTATCTCCAGAACGAAATTTCACAGACCAGTTTCCCATTTGCCGGCCAGTTATGGTTCCTTCACCAGCTTATAAAACTCTAGGATTTGTAATGAGAAACTCTAAGTCGTTTGAAAACCGATCGGGGCTCAAAACGTTGTTTAATTCATTGATCCGTAGCAAACTAGAAAGCAATGCTTGCATTTGGAGCCCGGTGGGGGCGCAGAACTCACTCATGGTGGAGAAAGTACAAAAGAAATATCTACGATATCTCTATATGAGAGAGTTCAGTGTCTATTCATGGCTTTATCCTACTCAGTTTCTGCTGGGCATGCTCGGGTATAACTCCTTGAGCGTAAAAAGAGATCTGCGTCTCCTTGTCAAACTCCTTCGAGGAGTTGTGAGCTGTCCAGCATTACTACAAAGATTAGCGTTAAATGTTCCTAACAATTACACTAGACTGCGCCGGCAAGAACTGTTCTCAGTAACATACGCAAGAACGGGTCTTCCAGCCGCTATGCCTGTTGGAAGGGCCTTAACTCTTCTGAACGGGACTGCTTCGGATATTGACATATTTCATATCACATTACCAAAAGCAAAAGTAAATTTTCTTCTAAGATTAAGCGAGTTAGAAAGCACTCATCAACATACTTAAGTGACTGAATATATGTGTATCATATGTTTGTGTGTACATACTCGTATGTATGCATATGCACTATTTTTTATTTTATATAATTTAAAAAAAAAAATCTATGTAATTTTTCTTCTTTTTTAATGTCTTGTATTTTTCAAAGTAATTGGACTAAGCCTGTTTTGAAAAAATAAATAAACACTGAATATTTTTTTAAATGTCTCCTTAGCATTGTCTCCCTGCTTAAATTCCCGCAACATTACATGACGAATATACATTTTCTATCCCTCCGTTTCACTGACTGATAATATATAGTATTTTGTTAATACGATGTGTAAGCTGTCACTGTCGAAGGATATTGTTTTCTCCAAAAAGATAAAAATTTGTCAAGTATAACAAGTATAGTCATAGGGATTATTTATGAATCATTAAGATTTTTTCCCAATAATGAAAGTTAATTGTGACTCAACCGCAAAATTGACTTGAAATTACTTAAATTAAGTTGTATTATACGGCCATGTATTCTCCATATGTGTTGCCTCAGAAGTGCATCAAAACCTGTTCAACAATCTTGGGCAAAGATATCTAAACCACCACAATATTTTAGCAGTCCAAATATGATTCGATATACATTACGCGCTTTACATTAAGGCCGTTGCCACACAGGAAGGAGCCTCGCTTGATGCTTAGAGCTATGTTGCGAGTTAGGCGTCATATCCTAGTGAACCAACGTACCGCATACTATCGCAGTGGCCACACTGCACGCTTCGCGCCACGTATGACGATTAGTCATCGAGTGAATCTCCTAGCGAACAGACGTGTTGGTTAATTTACAAGATGGCGGAAGTTTTAATGACAGCTGTGTATAAAAGGGAGCCTTTGTGGAACCCATCGAGCAAATTATACAAAAATGTACTATACCTGTAATACAATCACTTTGGAATGAAGTTGCACAGGAAGTAAATATTAGGTCCTTACATATGAAATTGGCGTTTTGCCGTACTGGCAACTTTGATCTCAAATATCTTCTCTTTGGTTAGGAATTCCAAATTAAAATTTATACAGCTATTTACTCAAGTATTTGTGCTTCGAAAATTATAATTCATTTGTTTTTTCCTCAATTGTTTTTTTTCTTTGCGTCACTCAGTTTACAAAATGGAAAACTTGAAATATCGCGTTATTTACGAGTACGAGTTCCACCGTGGCACCAGTGCTGCAGAAACGGCTCGAAGGATTAATGATGTGTATGGCGACGGTGCCGCAAAAGAAAACACAGTGCGTTTTTGGTTCCAACGTTTTCGTTCTGGAAATTTCGACCTGCAGAAAAAGCCCCGTGGACGGCCGGAGACCAAAGTTGATAATGAAGAATTGAAGGCTATTGTGGAAGCGGATCCATCGCAAACCACGTCCGAGTTAGCGGCAGGCTGCGGTGTTAGTGATAAAACTGTTTTAATCCACTTGAAGCAAATTGGGAAGGTGAAAAAGCTTGAAAGGTGGGTACCTCACGAATTGAGTGAAGCAAATCAACAAACGCGCGTTGACTGCTGCGTTGCATTACTCAACCGGCACAATAATGAAGGGATTTTGAATCGAATCATTACCTGTGATGAAAAGTGGATCCTGTATGATAATCGGAAGCGCTCATCGCAATGGCTGAACCCTGCCGAACCAGCCAAACCATGCCCCAAGCGAAAATTGACTCCAAAAAAGTTACTTGTGAGCGTTTGGTGGACTAGTGCTGGTGTCGTTCACTACAGCTTTCTTAAATCTGGCCAGACGATTACGGCAGATGTCTATTGTCAGCAACTGCAAACCATGATGGAAAAGCTAGCTGCTAAACAACCGAGGCTGGTTAATCGCTCTAGGCCACTGCTGCTTCATGATAACGCTAGACCACACACTGCACAACAGACGGCTACCAAATTAGAAGAGCTTCAATTGGAATGTCTAAGACATCCACCGTACTCTCCGGACCTTGCCCCAACAGATTACTATTTTTTTCGAAATTTGGATAACTTCTTGCAAGGGAAAAAATTCAACTCCGATGGGGCAGTCCAAACCGACTTCAAAGATTTTATTGATTCCCGTCCGAATGGTTTTTTTAGTAAAGGGATCGATGAACTACCTATGAGATGGCAAAAGTGCATAGATAGCAATGGTACATACTTTGATTAAATAAATATATTATATTAAAAAAAAATCAACTTTATGTTCCTCCCAAACAAAACGCCAATTTCATATGTGAGGACCTAATAAATATGGTAAGTTATAATGAAATTGGTTACTTTGAGAGTGGCATCGTGTGTTGACTCAACCGCTCCCAACTGTCAAATGAATTTGTGCGTAGCACTTTGTTGTGGCCAAGGATGAAGTCACCTAGTATTATATATTATGAGTCACGTAAAATCTAGCTTAGCGCCTAACGAAGCATTTTCGTGTGGTCTCGGCCTAACGGTAAAGTTTACACGTTTGATTTTACTAGTAAAACGTTTTGCTTTCGTATGTTGATTTCTCGCAGTTAATTCTGCCCTTGAATAAATCAGGCATATAGGACACAAGATGAAACACAGATGCTGTGTTTATTTTCTTAAACTGAAAGCCTCATTGTTAATTATATATGGTCACGCCATCAGCGTTGCGAATATGATTAATTATGAAAAGGTGATTGTCTATTTCAATGGCTTTCTTGAATAACACTTTTTTCCATTCTCAGTGTTGGTCTTGGGTTTGAATCCTAATTTTGGACACTTGAACCTTCTCTTGCTCTACTTTACTGGAGTGACCATCAGCCTGTTCTCTCGCAGAAGATAAACGTGGATGAGTAGCTTGAGATTGACATTGGAATTGCGAGGGGATCCTCGACTACAAAGTCCAGCAACGAAGACTACAATAATGTGAGGAAATGCAAGATTCTCTCGTCACCAGACAATATATATTTTTATTTTAATTATTTTATGTACATTGTTAAATGTGGTACATTTGGTGTGCTCATTGCTATACAGAAATTTCTTCCAACCAACCAGCTAATCTTGAATACACTAAACCAGTGGTTTCCAAACTTTATGTTACTACGCTTCCCTTTAAAAACAATCTTATCGTGGCGCCTCCCCCCCTTTGTTTTATGAAATAATACAGACACATTTTTAAATGGTAAAAAATGTATTAATACAAAAAATAAAAACGTTATTGGGAGAATAATAACAAGGTTTTACTACATATATGTATATATATTCACTTTTAAATTAATTTGTTTTTTAACGCGATGGATGTGCTTGTTTATTAATTACTAACACAAAGTTTATCAAATCTACGTATAGGTGCTACTGAGGGGAGAGTGCTACCCTTAGCTCTTTTTCTACTACTAAACGGGTTCGATATTTGGATTTCATTGAAATTGTTATGAAAATAACATATCTGTTAAACTTTCCACGCCTCCTTTTGCATTAGTCCGCGCCTCCCAGTTTGGAAAACACTGCACTAAACTGTTATGATCAATGGCAAAACTTACAAAACAATATGTTTATATTATACAATACATGTATATCTTCGTTTAAATTTAAGTATAAAAAAAAACAAATTACTAATCTCAATCAATAATGGTAGAACTAGAGTAACTTATTTCACATTAATTGTATATTTATTGAAAATATACTATACGATACGTGTAATTATTTGTAATAACGATATACTGCAAAGAAATTCGTGATTCCCGTGTAACAGTAATTATTTAGAATAACGCTACACTATACATAATTCGTGATTCCCGTGTAACAGTAATTATCTGAAACATAGCTATACTGCACACATTCGTGGTTTCCACGTAGCAGTAATTATTTGGAATACTGCACACATGCGTGACTCTCGTGTAACAGTAATTATCTGGAATGTAGCTACACTGCACACATTCGTGGTTCTCGTGTAACATTAATTATTTGGAGTATAGTTATACTGTACACATGCATGGCTTTTGTGTAATAGTTATTATCTGAAATATACTCGTAACTATACTGTACACATTCGTGGTTCCCGTGTAACAGTAATAATTTGGAATATAGCTATACTTGCACACATGCGTGTCTCTCGTGTAACAATAATTATCTGGAATGTATGAAGCTATACTGCACACATTCGTGGTTCCCGTGTAACAGTAATTATCTGGAATGTAGCTACACTGCAAACATTCGTGGTTCTCGTGTAACATTAATTATTTGGAATATAGTTGTACTGCACACATGCATGGCTTTTGTGTAATAGTTATTATCTGAAATATAGCTATACTGTACAAATTCGTGGTTCCCGCGTAACAGTAATTATTTGGAATATAGCTTTACTGCACACATGCGTGTCTCTCGTTTAACAGTAATCATCTGGAATGTATGTAGCTATACTGCACACATTCGTGGTTCCCGTGTAACAGTTATTTATGTATGTAACATCGGTGTATACTGCACTCAGAATAGCATTTCATATCGGTTTTTTAGTCGACAACTTTCTGCACAAAAGTGTATTGAATATTTCCAGCCTAGTTTTAAGAGTCATTTCATAAAAGCTATTTTGACGTATCGAGTTTTTCCAACAGTTTTGGGGGTTTTCAAGAGTTTTGGTTTTTTTCAAGAGTTTTGGTTTTTTTCAAGAGTTTTGGGGTTTTTCAAGAGTTTTGGGGGTTTTCAAGAGTTTCGGGTTCAATCCCGATGTTACTAAAAAAAAAATTGTCCTTTTCTGTTTTAACATTTTCTAACTCAATGTTTTTTTTTTGTTTCAGGTATGTTCATGCTTCCCCTCCATATGAAAAAAAAAACTGCCACACAGTAAGTGTCTCCATATACTCGTATGTACACACGTCTTTTGAGTTTATTTTACGTTTTAAAAATGTCTATCATTCATTTTGGATCCCTGCACTTTTCTGTATGCATACTCGTATTTCGATTGCATACTACATCTGTATGACTTACAGTACCCGGCAGTAAGTAATACACATCGGGCTTAAGAAAGAGACTGTCGGCCATAATCGGCTAATTTCGGCTTTGTAGAGCGTCGTCTCTGTCATTCATACACATGTTCACTTTTATCAACGTTTTCCATCAACTCATATCAAACCACTTAATAGTGCTTTAAATATTTATTCTACTAGTGATATCAGGAGGACCTCTCTTCTGTATTATGAGTATTTATTTATTTAAATGAATAAATAAGTAAATGTCAAGTATGTTTTTATTTATTGTGATCTTTCAATGCACATGTTTCGCTTGAAATGAAAATACAAGATGCAACGCGGATTCCACTGATACAATTATTTTTATCATTACCGTGATAAAAAATTGTTCTCATTATCTGCGCTATCAGTCAATCTCTTCGAACGGCGTACTTTCGCTGGCACGTTTGCACGCTGGAAGACCCCGCCCAGCCGGAGCCATCTAGACAGCCATTGATTAATGCAAAGCAACTTTTTGCCGAGGCCATCCGTTGATCGATACAAAACAACTTGCTGCCGATGCCATCCCTTTGATCGATGCAAAGCAACTTACTGCCGATGCCATCCTTAATTATTACGAAATAATTTGTTGCCGATGCCATCCGTTGATCAATACAATTGCTGCCGATGCCATCCGTTGATCAATGCAAAGCAACTTGTTGCCGATGACATCCGTTGATCGATACAAAACAACTTGCTGCCGATGCCATCCGTTGATTAATACAATTGCTGCCGATGCCATCCGTTGATCAATGCAAGGCAACTTGTTGCCGATGCCATCCGTTGATCGATACAAAACAACTTGCTGCCGATGCCATCCGTTGATTGATGCAAAGCAACTTACTGCCGATGCCATCCTTAATTAATACGAAACAACTTGCTGCCGATGTCATCTGTTGATCAATACAATTGCTGCCGATGCCACCCGTTGATCAATGCAAAGCAACTTACTGCCGATGCCATCCTTAATTAATACGAAACAACTTGCTGCCGATGTCATCCGTTGATCAATACAATTGCTGCCGATGTCACCCGTTGATCAATGCAAAACAAATTGCTGCCGATGCCATCCGTTGATCAATGCAAATTAACTTGCTGCCGATGCCATCCGTTGATCAATACAAAACAACTTGCTGCCGATGCCATCCGTTGATCAATACAAAACAAATTGCTGCCGATGCCATCCGTTGATCGATGCAAAGCATCTTACTGACGATGCCATCCGTTGATTAATACAAAACAACTTGCTGCCGATGCCATCCGTTGATCGATGCAAAGTAACTTGTTGCCGATATCATCCGTTGCTCGATACAAATCATCACGATGGTAGCGGAAAGTTGCACAATTTTGCTGGAAATAAAAGTCCTCATTTCTAAACTCTTCACGAATGTTTGCTATGACAAATTCGTTTTTTAAATTTTTGGATAAAACACAGATGGCGTCGCGAACTTGCCTGGGTCTTGTGACATTTGAGAAGTGTAATATATGACATTTATAAAAATGGAGTCGTATTCAATACAACAACGCGTTTAAATTGTTGAATTATTTTATGTATTGTAATCTCCGGAAACTGTGATGTTAATTGACCACCAAGATCATGTGATCTGATACCGTTGGACTATTTTCTCTGAGGTTACGTGAAAAGCCAGGTCTATAAGAATGACCCCCGATCAATTCCTGAGCTGAAGGAAGGAAATTATTCGTGTTATTAGTGAGTTAGAACCGCAATTATGCCAAAATGTCATCGAAAATTTTGACAAAAGCGCGGACATCTGTGGAGCTGCAAGAGGTGGACATTTGGCGGATATTGTTTGTTTGTGTTTAAATGTCATACATTATACTTCAATGATCGATAAAAAAAAATTTGAAATCCAAGCAAATTGTGTGTTTTATTCAAGAATTAAAAAAAAATGAATTAAAAAAACCGCTCAATTTGAAAGACCCTTTCGTGGAAAGGTGCGCCATCTTGCTGGAAATAACGTCCTCGTCCCTAAAATCCTCACGGATGCGCGGTATGACAAATTCCTGCAGCAAGGTCCAGTAAACGGCACGGTGTAAATGTGTGTATACATTTTTTGGGACACCACATATTTACCGGTAGGCTACGAAAATAGCCAAATAGATTGTTTTTTTTTTTGTACTTTGAGAAATCTTAAAAGAGTCGCCATATTTGGACTGGGTGGCAGACTACTCTTCACAACTTAGTCACATGCTTGTTGTGGAAAGTGTGTGGACACTCATAAGGCGAGAATGCTAGGCTTGTAAGGTGGCCAGATTTCATAAAATAGAAAAAAAAAATAGTACAAAAAACTTGACCGGGCAGGTTTCTCCATTGGCATCGATATTTTTTCCCTACAACCGGATTAACCGATGAGGCGGCCATTCCGAAATGAGAGGTTGTTTCTTGCATTTTTCTTCTTTTCGTAACGTTTAGGAGCATTATTTGTTACATGCATACCATCACGCTGTCTCCCTGTCGGGGTAGGCAGAGAGGGCAGAGTGCTAGACTTTCCTATCGCGACACGCATATATGTACTTCATTCAACTGCGATTTATCTGATTTTTTAAATTTCCTTTTTTTTCTTCAAAATTTCATACACTTGATTTAACCGTGCTCTCCTTGGGTATTCCTCTATCGCGCCCTTCACTCACATTTGCTCTGTTGTTTTGTTAGTATATATTTCTTCATTCATTCGTTCCACATTCCCAAACCATTTCGGTGTACTCTTCATCATTTTATTTAACACATCAGTCTAAGTTCACATTTATTCATTGTCACTTACTTCCTTATTCTGTCATACATTGTCACTTCATGAATTTTTCTCAATGCATGCATTTCTACAGTATTTATTCGGCTCCTCTCAGTCTTTCCACGTCCACGTTTCACTCTCATACATCAAAGTTGTGACCATTTGCACTATATACTTGTTTTGTTAGTATTTCTTCATTCATTCGTTCTACATGCCCAAACTATCTCAAAGAACTCATTAATCTCACTTAACACTAAAACTTTAAATTCACATTCATTCTTAATAATTTTATTCCGTATTCTGTCATACATTGTCACCCCATATATTCTTCTAAACGCACGTATTTCTACAGCATTTATTCTGCTCTTTTCATTATCATTTCACGTCCTCGTGTTTCACTTATAAATAAATAAATAAATATAGGTTTATTGACAGCAACATAGTATGTACAAAATATATTTAAATAACACTTCTAAAACACATAAATTGCAGATTAAATACAGAAGCTATCAAAAGGTCTGGGCTCATCTAATAACATCCCTTCGGCCAAGATACACCCCACCAATATAGGGCGAACCCAGCCACGGGGACACCAGTTGTTTTTCAGCCCACACCCTTGAACACGTGGAACAAGAACATAAAAAAAACACAGAAAATAAATAGATGACAAAAAAAAATACATTCAAGAGAGAAGACATTAAAAGGTCCGGGCTCATCCCACAAACATTCCCCCGGCCGAGATACACCCCACCAATGTAGGGCGAGCCCGACCGCAAGGGCATCAGGGGGCTTCCATCCCACACCCCCGCATATCTAGATTAAAGAATAAATAGAAAAAAAAAAAACAAAACCGTATGGCAGAAAACAAATTCTTCCATAAATCAAGGTTGGTACTAAAATACTATTGTGGACTATCATCATTTTGGCAGATTTTGTTACTGTCTGATTCGACCATGTATGTTTTAGTGCTTCTTTTATTTTTTTATTATTTTTTTACTTGACATGAAAAAAAAAGCGCTAATCTCACCTACGAGTATGTGTAGATAGTGTTTTTATGTTATTTTCAGTGATTAGAGTATTTAATTGACACATATGATAAGCTGGCTGGCTAAAACAGGAATTCTTAGTTAGTCATGGGGGAAGGCGATTATGTTATTTTTATGATTATTTATTTCATTTACGACACAACCAGCGGCGGCTGGTCTCTAGGTGCGTTGGTGCGCTGAACCGGAGAAATAATTCTTCTTCTTAAACTTTCTGTAGACTCTCAAGAGTCTGTTACTGCAGGGTTGTCCTCCTGTGATGCTGAGCTCCAGCTATCTCTTCATCGTTTCGGGGGTCTCCCTGGTGGACGCCGTCCATCCGGCACCCCATGCAGAGCTATGTATGGAATTCATTCTCTGTACATGTTGGTACCAGTATCGTCGACGCTGTCGTCCCCATCTGACCACATCCTGGACCTCACAGACCTCTCGGATTGTGGTGTTCCTTACACGCAATAATTAAAATATACATTCGCAAACGTGACTTTAAAAAATGTTAGATATTTGTATAATGAATGATTAAATAATGGGTAAGCCAATATACAAGTGAGAAGTGCAAGGTGTGCCTTGACCGAGGAAAACGTGGTTAAACTGAATGGGCCAGATTTTGAAAGAGGGTAAGGTGAGAAGAATGAATAATAGAAGATTGTGCATACGAGATGTGCGATTGTCGAGAGGGCAAAATTTGTGAGAAGTTTGGAGATATGTTATTTCTGCCTACTCCGCAAGGAACACATCATGTTGATATGTACGTATATGCATTAAAAAATTAGCCCAAAGCGAAAAAAATCTTTCATAAAGATCGAAACATTTAAATCGAAATTTATGTTTTTTTCCTGAGAGGAGGGAACAACACGTGTTGTCCTATTTCATGTTACATAGGTATAACAATTATATGGCTTTAGTCTAGGTCACCTTGCGCTTCATACTTGTATATTGATTGGTTGATGGAGATCTGTTCTCTCTGCCTAACCCGCAGGGGATACAGCGAGATGATATGTATGTACGTATTAATTGTCCCAGACTTATGTTCATTGACTTATATTTGGTCAGTGCACTTTGCTGCAAGACGATGTCTCAGCCCATGTCCTCGGCCCGTCGGCTGCCCTTGGCAGTACGATGCACTGAGACTGGACTATTTTGGGAAGTCACAACACTGCCACGGCTCTAATAAGGGATCCCGTTGGAAATTACTGTCTGCTATTGGTAATATTAAACTGTGAGGCGCAAATCATTGTTTTATCTTTTTAATTCTTTATAAATATTGTAATTTGTGAGTCAGAATATCAGATCTCGGGAATCTGACATTCTGGCTACGTGTCCTGCCAATTGCCACTTCATTTTCTTACACACCTTCATTACGTCTTCTACCTTTGTTTGGTTGCGAATCCAGGTGTTTCGTTTACGGTTTCTTTTAGTATATCTCAACATGCGTCTCTCCATGCCCCTTTGTGCGGTCTGGAGCTTTTGTGTGTTCTAAAAGTAATTCTCAAATTAGAGTTTTTAGTACGCAGGAATATAAATACGTCTTGTCAGAAAAAAATATAAACATTAATATGAATCACTTGTACACCAAACAAAAATCACATAAAAGATAAACTTCAGTCAGATCAAGGTACGTACATTTAAAAGTCCTAACATACAAAAAGGAAGACAAAATGAATGTAAGATAATTATACAATAAAAAAATATGCATATGCACGCACAATCAATCCACTCCGATACAAAAAAAAATGTATCGAAATTTCAAGATATTTATTCACATATATCTCGAAAAGTTTGAGAGAAACAAAAGCAATAAATTGACGAGTCACGCCGTGGGGTTTCATTAAGGCCTCGGCCACACAGGTAGGAGCCTCGCTTGGTGCTTAGAGCTACGCTGACATATCCTAGCGAACCAACGCACCGCATACTATCGCAATGGCTACACTGCACGCTTCGCGCCACACTACGTGACGATTAGCCACCTAGTGAGTCTCCTAGCGAACAGACGTATTGGTTAATTTTTTTGTCACCAAGTGATTTTACAAGATGGAGGAAGTTTTAATAATGGCTGTGTATAAAAGGGAGCCTTTGTGGAACCCATCGAGCAAATTATACAAAAATGTACCTGTAATAAAATAACTGTAGTAAATAAAGATGGTAAGTTGTAATGAAATTGGTTAGTTTTGAGAGTGGCATCGTTTGTTGACTCAACCATTTTCAAATGACAAATGAATTTGTGCGAAGTACTTTGGTGTGGCCAAGCATGAAGTCATCTAGTATATTAGTCACGTAGCACCTAGCGAAGCACTTTTGTTTGGCCTTAGCCTTATGGTTCAAACAAGCAAAAACGCTCTCTAAGAGAACTTTTACAAGACATTAAGAATGTCACCAAATATGTCCGAGCCTGCGGCATAGGCATTACCCAATCGATGAGATTTGTTCTCGGGAGAATATGACATATCCTGCAGCAAATTCAAGAAAACGGCACCTGTGTATTATAAAAGTATGTATACATTTTTGGGACACTATAACATACAATATTTAAGCTTTATAAAATTAATAAATAAAATATACCATCGGCGTGTGCCGCCCACAGTTTGACAATGTCTCGATCTTTTAATAAACACTAGGCGGGACGGATGTCTGGAGGACACGCGCGGGAAGACGATTGTGCGATGTGCAATGATGCACCCAGAATGCAAGGATCCTCATTAAATGTGTTCCCCTCTCGAGTGAAACGCGTGGAAGCTTGTCATTCATTATCTGTCATGGAAAATATTGCGCGATTTCTTTGCGATATGATTTTACATACATACAAATATACTATCATGCCGCCTCCCTGTCGAGGAGGTAGGCAGAGAAAAAAGAGCGACAAACTTCTCTATCGCGACATATTTTTACACTCTTCTACGTCCATACACCTACTCATACCGCGATGTCTGTTACTTTTAAAATTTCCTTTCAAAATGTTAATTTGATCCAACCATACTTTTCTTGGTCACTAACATCTGCACCGTATGTTTTTTTTTAATGACTATTTCATTCGTTTCACGTGCCCAAACCATCCACAGTGCTCTTCTTCATCTTAATTAAGAGCAAGCATTTTTTACAGTATTTATCATGTTTTATTTTTATTCTGTCAATAATAATGGATTTGGATTCCTATTTAGAGTGGCTTTAAAGAAAGCCTGCTCTTTTTAAAGGGCGCTATATAAATCGTCATTTTATCATTTATATTTAAGAATTGAGAAAATATATAGATCATTGAGCCAGAAGAGTCATTTAAGAGTAACAGTGCGTTTACAAAAAACTTGTCACTTTATTTTTTTAATGAAGTGAAAAAGCGAAAAAATATGAAAATAATATTTTATTGAAATGAACACAAATGGTTTGTAAATTTAAAACGCTGTCAGCTTAAATTGTAATAATCATAAAAATAAAATGAAAGTAAGTTTATTTAACATATTAATTGTTTAGGCATGGCAGATTCTAAGAAACATTAAATAATAATGGAATTTTTCAAGATTAAAAATAAATATAAGTACAAGTATTATACAGTAAAAATGTTCGTCAGCTTTAATTAGATTATAGCACATAAAAATAAAATGAATGTAATATTATTTAACATATTAATGTATCATAATTACATAATTACAATAGTGGATGGAGTGATACTAAATTATAGGAAACTTTAAGTTATAACAAAGTACATTTTTTTAATCTGGCGAGTTTATTGCCAGGATGATATCTCTTCCAACCAACCAGAAATATGTTTTTACAGGCCCTAAGTGTAAACCAGACTGGAATCCTATTTAAAAAAATCTTGGTTCCAGCGGGGATCGAACCCGCAACCTCCGGATCGGCAGACAAGTGTCTTACCACCAGGCAGACAAGTGTCTTACATTAGACAAAAATCGCACTCCTAATTTCGACATGGTAGTGTTTTTCTAATCACCGAGTATTTTAACAACAATATAAACGTGCGCTCAGCGCGAACCAATCGTGTGGCATTCTAAAACCAATACCACTACATAAGTTGTGTATTGCAGATAATGTTACTCACACTATTCCAAAATGACTTCTGGCTTAACGATCTATACCTTAGGATGATTATGGGTTTCAGTTGGAACGGTCATGTGACGCATGAAAAGAACCGTTTTCTGACTTAGCAGCATTCTATTGTATAACCATCAAAATAACGATCAGGTGCTACTAGAGGTGGTGCATTTAAAATGTTGTGCTAGAGAAGGATGTTACAAATTCGATGGACCAACTAATGCCTCCATTCTCGAAGAACTGAGAGTCAGTGACAATACGTCTTCGACGGGTCCTCCTTTGGGCACATCGCTCGTGGCTAAGGAGACAGTTTGGAGAGGTTTGTGGTTGCTGGATGCGTGGAAGGACGACGCACAAGTGGAAGAATCTCAATTCGTTGGACTGATCAAGTGAGAAATGCAACTGGACTACCCTTAACAACTGCCCTTTCGAATCGAGGAGTGCAGGGATGGATGGAGAGGAGTCGTCAGAGACTATCATTGGAGTCACAATACTCAGTCATGAGCTACACGACATGATGATGATGATGATATAGGTGGTTGGATCACGTATTCAGAATTCCGTACTTCAGTTTTATGCGCAAGAAAGTGGAATGCCGGGCTGTGAACTGACCTGGATAGAGACGTTTTGTGACACCCCATGTTCTTAACCCTGAGAGATCGGCGCACTGCTATAGCAGTGGAAGAAATTCGTTCTACCCTTTTATTCTAAATGAATAACATTCATTTAGAATACAAGGGTACATATTCTAAAATATATTTATGTTGTAAAAATATATTTTTTTTGTTTTTTTGTTTAAAATAAATATTTATCACGAACGTCCGAATCGTAAATATATCTCAGCACTAGATAGACAATTATATTTTTTTCTCGTAGCGCTCTCAGGGTTAATGGAACATACTACATTGATCAAAAAGTTTTAGGACTTTATTCATAAAATCGAAAATACAAGTTTATTCATCAAAATCGATATGGTCCCCTTCAAAGTACTCCCCATCAACTGCAACGCACTTACGCCAGCGCTTGATCCAATCCTCGAAACACCGCTGGTACTCAATTTTCGGTATGTCCATCAGAGCCGGCATCGATTTTTTCATGACATCCTCTCGGGTGCTGTAACGCGTTCCGCGAAGCGGTTTTTTAAGTCGGTTGAACATGAAAAGTCGCAGGGATCAGGTGAATTCAAAGGCTGCTGGATAGTAATCGTGTTGTTTTTGGTCAAAAACTCATGGAAATCATGTATTTCGCGATTTCAACGCGGTCCTTTTTTTTCATGAAATTGAGGTCTTTCGGCATCAATTTTGCAGCTACACGTCTGAGGCCCAAATCACTAACCAAAATGTCTTGAGCGGATCCATAAGCGATGTTCAAGTCCTCTGCCAGCTCTCTGATGGTCAATTTGCGGTTTTCGGTCAACATTTCTTTGATTTTATCGATGTTTTCATCGGTGTTCGACTGCCACTGCGTTCGTCATCCTCGTCCGACTCACGACCACTTCTGAAGCGTTCGTGCCACCGAAAAACACTTCTCCAACGTTTCCAAGGTCTGCGGATCGTTAAATCCGTTTTTCACACAAAATTTAATGCAAACTCGTTGATGCACAGTTGATGTCATTTTCAAACTTGTTAAAAATCGAAAACACGCACAAAGGTAGATGTACTCAGTACAGCTTAACTTCTATAAATGTCAAGCTATGACGCTGAAATTTGGAGGGAAGTGTCAATGATAGATGTGGTAACCTAACGAAAAAAAAAATAATTCCAATCGGGTGACTGTCAGCACCACACGGTGGCCGGTTCTAAATCTTTTTGATCAAGGTAGTATAGGGTGAAGGTAACGACGATGAACATTTGAAATTCAACCACCCATATATGATATAAATAGAATAATGCTTTTTTTACGAGTATCTTTCGATCCAACCCATCTAACTCTCTCATTTTTAATCTAATGGCCATGTGATCGCTGTGTGGATCACTGCCCATAAAGAAAACATACGTAAAAAAATACTGTCAGTTAACATTACCATTCAACCCACATATAGTAACCTTTTCCCTGTCAGACATGAAGTAGGCGGTGTTTATCTGTAGGCAGAACTGTTTTTGACATTTTTATTTTTGTTTTAAAAAATATTTCAAGTATTTAAAAAGTTGATTATTCACGGTTTGTTAATGTTCTGTTATGATTTATGCTTTTTTTTTTAAAAATAAAACACAACTCTTTTTTTAATGTCTAGAATTTGAATTCAGGGTTGACGAAGAAATGTGAACTTTATAACGGAATGCACAAATTACATTTTATTATTTACGTATAACAAAAATTTCCTTCATACGTAGCTGAAGATTACCACTAAAAAAATAAATACGTGTTTATTTGTAAATATTTTAAATATAAAAAGTTATTGTTTTTTAATTAGCGCTTGACACACGAGATAAATGATACATAAAAAAATAGTGCGACATACCTACACGGTCTGTCCAATGGGAAAGGTTACTGATTTTATTTTCGCGTAACCGCCCGCGCCATCTGTGAATGAATAAATGAGTTAACTAGCGACATTTCGATTATATTTTCAGTAATAGTCTCAAAGCGCTGGCATAGCTGCTTCCTTCGTAATAACGTAAAAATTGACAGTACCTTCCGAGTCTCGGTCGGAAAAGGAAGAATGAAGCAACGTGTCAACATTGAATTTTGTTTTAAATTGGTTAAAAATGCCACAGAATTTTTTGAAATGATTCAAACTGTTTATGGTAGTGAAAAATGAGTTTCAGAAAATGTTACAACCGCTTCCAGTATTGTATTGACTCGCAAGGAGTGTATTTTGAATAAAAGGTAATGAAACTAAAAATAAGCAATGTCTCGTGTTTCATTTCCCGCCAGTCACCTTTCGCATTGGACTGAGTCTGCATTGTATGTATAACGGCTGTCAAAAAGATCACTTTATAAAAATGACATTATCTCGATCAGAAATCATCTTAACAATTGACAAAAACATTCATAATATTCTACAGAGATGGCAGTATCTGTACTAATTGTAAAATAATGCATAAGCGTGTGTGGAATTGGAAAAAAATAAGCCAAACAATATGAACGCGATTATAAATATATAACCGCCGAATTCTTGTGCGGCATGGATTAATATTGCGAATAATTTCGCCCTTGGCATTGAAATGGTAAATTTGTGAAATTAGTTGCAACCCGTGAAATATTCACGGAAGTAAAACAAATTATACATTTTTGAAATACCGAATGGAGCAAGATCAGCTTAAAGTTTTTTGTGTTCATTAATGTTTCAAGTTTAAATTAAAAAAGGTACATCTTGATTGATGAATTATTTAATTCTCAAAAATCTCTTTATACACGATGTGATGTTTTGTGTATAAACATTACTGTTGTTCAATTTAAATCGTTGATAAAGTTTTCCTTGAAGACTTGTTTCAGATATATTGACTTTAATGTTTTCGCGTTTCCAACATCTTGAAAAAGCCACATATAATTGTCTGCATTCAAAAAAAGAGCATAAGATAAATAAACACAAGTAATCATAAGGTTCAATATAATAGGAAATAAATGAATTATTTAATGAATTACAATTCAAAATAAATTGGCATCGTCCCTTTTTACACCGGTTCGTTCAGTATAATTTCAATCTGTTTCGAAGTAGTAAACACAATTAATTATAAGGTTCAATATAAAAGGAAATAAATGAATTATTTAATGAATTACAATTCAAAATAAATTGGCATCGTCCCCTTTTACACCGGTTCGTTCAGTATAATTTCAATCTGTTTCGAAGTATTCCTCTCTCTTGTATTCAAAATTCAATTCTCGTATTCTTTCTTTGGCGACAACCGTACGGGTTTCGGCCTATTTATATTATGATAATGTCTTCTCATATCATACTAGATCACCGTACGGATTGTGCGCTGGCAACTATAGTGGTGGATAACTGCTGGCAACTGAGGTGTGTGGAGCATATATGAATAATTAAGACTTCTATCGCCGTTGTGACAGTTTCTAACGAGCTCTTGATTTATTTACTCGTCTAAATATCATAACCAGTGATTATTTTAATGGGTAAATTTAAGCACGTAAAATAAATTCAATCCACATTCTAACTGTTTTCAGAAATTTATTGTTCCTCGGCGCAATCCATAAATCGCACGCAAGAGATATAAAATATGTTTTTAACATCAATTTTAAATTATTTAATCTGTTTTGGTTGGCCCCTGTCCATCTTGAAAGACATACATACAGACTCCACGCCATTCTCCTGTCGGGGTAAGCAGATGACAGAGCGCCATACTATCTTGTCTCGTCACACTTCCTTCGCCTCTTCCACAAATACACATTTCATAGAACACCCACGATTTTTTTTCTTTCTGTGTGTCTCCTCAAAATAAACTTCACTTGGCCCAACCATACTGTCCTAGATCTTCATCGATCACGTCTTCCACTCATAGTTGGTCTATCAATCTACTTAACACATTAACCCTTAAGTTAACATTCATCCTCAATCATTACGGTTCGTATTGTCATAAATGTTCACCCTAGTGCACGCATTTCTACCCATAAGAGACTATAAGCAGATCATCACTTTATAATCAGACTCACACAGTTCCTCCACGCGAGGACCAGATGAGACTATTAAAATGAATAACTCAAGTCTTGGATGTATTTTGTTTTAAGATTCGTACCGTCTGTCCATGCCAGATACCAGATTAACATACCCAAGAGCGTGCGCCGCGCCGCCGAAGGTCGCCCCGCCGCATGCACGCCCAACCTTGACACACTATGCCACGGACTGGCCTGCGACTCTGTCTCCGCCTGTCTACCGCAAAGTAGGTTCAGTGAACTCGCAAGCGTCGTCGATGTGCTAAATAGTATACGTTCATTTTTCGGATTGTGGATATTCAAATTAGCATCATTTGGATTGTGGATATTAAAGTTAGCATCATTTTGATTGGGGATATTAAAGTTAGCATAATTTTGATTGTGGATGTTAAAGTTATCATGTTTTGGATTGTGGATATTTATCTGATTTAGAGTCCGTTATTTACGAAGGGAACTCCACCCAGCCTTACATCGGTTCATCTTTGGACCGATTGGCGACTCCGATCTAGTGGCGTCAAAGGACAGTTTTGTTGCATTTAAAGTTTTCTGTGAACATTGTTATGTCGGAAGTCGAGAGTTGATTGTTATGATGTAAAATGCGCACTTTCTTCAACAAATTATTTAGATGCCGATTACAATAACATTTCAGTATTTCACGGAGATAATTTCAAAGGGTCAAGTGTTATAATGACCCCGTTTCTCTGCCATGAAGATATATTTAAAGAAATTGGGCCTTATGGACCAGTAATATTAATTTTGGTGGAATATTCGTCTCTTTTCAATTGAGAGTGTAGGAGCAAAGGGTAAATGTGGTCAGATAACATATATTTTGTATAAATAAACAAACTACTTTTCTCGCGCTTCACTTATCTGCAGGGGCTAGGAATAGGAACCTATCCAAGAACACCTATCTGCAGGGGATGGAAATAGGAAGTTATCCAAGAACACTTATCTGCAGGGGATAGGAAGCTATCCAAGGACACTTATCTGCAGGGTCTAGGAAAAAGAAGCTATCCAGGAACACTTATCTGCAGGGGCTAGGAAGCTATACAGGAACACTTATCTACAGGGGATAGGAATATGAAGCTATCCAAGAACACGTATCTGCAGGGGATAGGAATAGGAAGCTATCCAAGAACACATCTGCAAGGGATAGGAATAGGAAGCTATCCAAGAAAACTTATCTGCAGGAGCTAGGAATAGGAAGATATCCAAGAACACATTTGCAGGGGCTAGGAATAGGAAGTTATCCAAGGACACATCTGCAGGGGATAGGAATAGAAAGCTATCCAAGAACACTTATCTGCAGATGATAGGAATAGGAAGCTATCCAAGAAAACTTATCTGCAGGGGCTAGGAATAGGAAGCTATCCAAGAACACTTTCTGCAGGGGAGAGGAATAGAAAGCTATCCAAGAAAACTTATCTGCAGGGGCTAGGAATAGGAAGCTATCCAAGAACACTTATCTGCAGGGTCTAGGAATAGGAAGTTATCCAAGAACAAATTAAGACAACGATAATATATTTCGTTTAAGAAATCTATTCATTAACATGCATCCTTGTGATAAGGCAGGTGACCCTCGGGTTCACTTTATGAACTAAAAACAAGATAAACGTCCATCACATAACAAAGTACTGGCAACTTGCCGGGTTGTTTGAACTCCAGGCCTTAAGCAACTTTACAGGGAAAAAAATATTGCGCTGTGAGTCATTTTCCTTCTCCCGTGATGTCGGACGTCACCACTATTCTTATTCCAATCAGGTGTGTCCACTTGGAGAAGGAGTCCTTTTCGGCAGCTCCTTCTTCGTCACTACGTGCTGTCGCGCTCAAAAATAAGATTTCGATTTTCTAGTGTTCGTGATCGTGCTGGATGGGGACTTGATTTGTCCTCCATAAAACCGTGCGTGGTGGTGGTGGGATCGAACTGAACTGAACTGAACTATTTCATTTATCTAAGTAAAGCTACTATCAAATGCGTGTAATATTAACAATCATACATTTTAACTGTCAAAACCATTAACATTTTTGTCCCCCATACAGCGTGGGTGGTGGTGAGATCGAACTGAACTGAACTATTTCATTTTTCTAAGTAAAGCTACTATCAAATGCGTGTAATATTAACAATCATACATTTTAACTGTCAAAACCGTTAACATTATTAAAATCTGCTAAGATAGGAGACAAATGATAGTGGCGATAGAATACAAAAACACTTTAACATGTATACTCGAACCGGATATTATTAAAATCTGCTAAGATATGAGACAAAGGATAGTGGCGATATGAGATAAAAGCACTGAAACATAACATATGTATTTACTCGAACCGGACTTTATTAAAATCTGCTAAGATAGGAGACAAATGATAGTGGCTATGGAAGACAAAAGCACTAAAACATATGTACTCGAACCGGATATTATTAAAATCTGCTAAGATAGGAGACAACGGATAGTGGCGATAGAAGACAAAAACATTAACGTGTTTACTCGAACCGGACATTATTAAAATCTATTAAGATAGGAGACAAAGGATAGTGGCGATAGAAGACAAAAACACTTTAACATGTATACTCGAACCGGATATTATTAAAATCTGCTAAGATATGAGACAAAGGATAGTGGCGATATGAGATAAAAGCACTGAAGCATAACATATGTATATACTCGAACCGGACTTTATTAAAATCTGCTAAGATAGGAGACAAAAGATAGTGTCTATGGAAGACAAAAGCACTAAAACATATGTACTCGAACCGGATATGTTAAAATCTGCTAAGATAGAAGACAAATGATAGTGGCGATAAAAGACAAAAACACTTTAACGTGTTTACTCGAACCGGACATTATTAAAATCTATTAAGATAGGAGACAAATGATAGTGGCGATAGAAGACAAAAACACTTTAACATGTATACTCGAACCGGATATTATTAAAATCTGCTAAGATATGAGACAAAGGATAGTGGCGATATGAGATAAAAGCACTGAAACATAACATATGTATATACTCGAACTGGACTTTATTAAAATCTGGTAAGATATGAGACAAAGGATAGTGGCGATAGAAGACAAAAACACTAAAACATATGTACTCGAACCGGATATGTTAAAATCTGCTAAGATAGAAGACAAATGATAGTGGCGATAGAAGACAAAAACACTTTAACGTGTTTACTCGAACCGGACATTATTAAAATCTATTAAGATAGGAGACAAATGATACTGGCGATAGAAGACAAAAACACTTTAACATGTATACTCGAACCGGATATTATTAAAATCTGCTAAGATATGAGACAAAGGATAGTGGCGATATGAGATAAAAGCACTGAAACATAACATACGTATGTACTCGAACCGGACTTTATTAAAATCTGCTAAGATAGGCGACAAAAGATAGGGTCTATGGAAGACAAAAGCACTAAAACATATCTACTCGAACCGGATATGTTAAAATCTGCTAAGATAGGAGACAAAGGATAGTGGCGATAAAAGACAATATACCATATACTCGAACCGGGCACTATTAAAATCTGCTAAGATGATAGTCCACAACAGTATTCTAGTGCCAACTTTGATATATGGAAGAGGTCATTGTAAACAAAAATTGAACGGAGCCGAACAAATGCTATAGAGATCCGTGCATTGCGAATAATACATTGAGTGACAATGTATGATAGATAAAGGAATGATGAAAAAGATCTATTAGAGAATGTAGAACGAATGATTGAAGAAACAATAACAAAATAAATATATATTGCAAATATGATTAGAAGGCACGGTAGAGGAAGACCGAGGAAAGTATGGATAGATCAAGTGAAATATTTTTTGAAAGAATGAAACGTTAAAAGTCAGAGGAATCGTAGGAATTGTGTAAGAATGTGTTTGAATATACCATAAAAGCGGCGAAGGATGTATGTGGAGATGTCATTCTGCTTGCCTCGACAGAGAAATTGCGTGATGGTATGTTTATTAATAATAGTACGAATGACTTCTGCAACCATGCAACTAACTTTACTTGTATTATTTATAGTTAAGGCATTAACTTTGTGGAAGTTTAAAGACATTGTAATTTGTTTTACTAAAACACTATTTATTCCAGTTTATATAACGGTATAACCCAATCGGTTTCAAGGTTTTCACTTCATCATCAGGGGAGCACAGACAAGACTGAGCTATGTTCGAAACTTTACTTGTATTATTTATAGTTAAGGTATTAACTTTGTGGAAGTTTAAAGACATTGTAATTTGTTTTAGTAAAACACTATTTATTCCAGTTTGTATAACGGTATAACCCAATCGGTTTCAAGGTTTTCACTTCATCATCAGGAGAGCACAGACAAGACTGAGTTATGTTCGAAACTTTACTTGTATTATTTATAGTTAAGGCATTAACTTTGTGGAAGTTTAAAGACATTGTAATTTGTTTTAGTAAAACACTATTTATTCCAGTTTGTATAACGGTATAACCCAATTGGTTTCAAGGTTTTCACTTCATCATCAGGAGAGCACAGACAAGACTGAGTTATGTTCGAAACTTTACTTGTATTATTTATAGTTAAGGTATTAACTTTGTGGAAGTTTAAAGACATTGTAATTTGTTTTAGTAAAACACTATTTATTCCAGTTTGTATAACGGTATAACCCAATCGTTTTCAAGGTTTTCACTTCATCATCAGGGAGCACAGACAAGACTGAATTCTGTTCGAAACTTTACTTGTATTATTTATAGTTAAGGCATTAACTTTGTGGAAGTTTAAAGACATTGTAATTTGTTTTAGTAAACCACTATCTATTCCAGTTTATATAACGGTATAACCCAATCGGTTTCAAGGTTTTCACTTCATCATCAGGGGAGCACAGACAAGACTGAATTCTGTTCGAAACTTTACTTGTATTATTTATAGTTAAGGCATTGACTTTGTGGAAGTTTAAAGACATTGTAATTTGTTTTAGTAAACCACTATCTATTCCAGTTTATATAACGGTATAACCCAATCGATTTCAAGGTTTTCACTTCATCATCAGGGGAGCACAGACAAGACTGAATTATGTTCTAAACTTTAATTGTATTATTTATAGATAAGGCATTAACTTTGTGGAAGTTTAAAGACATTGTAATTTGTTTTACTAAAACACTATCTATTCCAGTTTATATAACGGTATAACCCAATCGATTTCAAGGTTTTCACTTCATCATCAGGGGAGCACAGACAAGACTGAATTATGTTCTAAACTTTACTTGTATTATTTATAGATAAGGCATTAACTTTGTGGAAGTTTAAAGACATTGTAATTTGTTTTACTAAAACACTATTTATTCAATTTTATATAACGATATAACCCAACCGGTTTCAAGGTGTTCACTTCATCATCAGGGGAGCACAGACAAGACTGAATTCTGTTCGAACTGATATCAGCATACAAGCCTCTAACCGTCAAGTTTTACCTCATCATCAGGCAACACAAACAAGAATCTTGTTTGTGCTCCCCTGATGCTGAGGTGAAAACCTTGTAACCGGTAGGGTTATACCGTTATAGAAAGTGGAATATACAGTGTTTGATTAAACAAATTACAATAACTTGACTTACTTTTGTCTGTTTTTTTCTTGGAAGAGATTGCCACCTATCAATAAACGTGCCAGATTTGAATACGATGAACTGTCAAAGTTAATAAATTAACATGCTAAAATATCTACCTGGTCGGTCAGCAGAGATGCAGTAAATGGTCAACGCGGAGTTTTGTATTGTTTTGATAAGCTCGAAGTAACTGCAACCGAGATTGCATCCACGGTACGCTGCAGTCGATTGTGGATGCAGCATTGGCTGTAGATAATAATGCAGACGATTAGAATGCCGGGGATGGCGCTTAGCGGTACCTGTTTGCAAGTGACATTGACCCTTCTATCTCCCTGCCGCTGCCGTCTTAGCAGACCTGTTCAGACATCCATACGTGTTCCTTGCGTCACGGTTTATTTTACAGATTACGGATTCTCAGATGATGGAAGAGTTACGAGAGACATCGAATGTCGTGTAGCGATAGGAAACAAAGTCAATGGGACACTAAAACAAATATACTCTCGAACCGGGCAATATCAAAATCTGTCAAGATGATGAGAATGGAGGAGAAATTAAATAGAAGAACAAGTTAAGAAATTTGACCATTTGGGAAGTATTTTTTTTCAGATAATGAAAGAGTTACGAGAGATATCAAACGATGTGTAGCGATAGGAAACAAAGTCAATGGGACAATAAAACAAATATACTTGAACCGGACAATATCAAAATATGTAAAGATGATAGATAACAATAGTATTTTATTGCCGACTTGGATGTATGGAAGTGAAGCGTGGACGTGGAACCAGACTGAAATACCGAATATCCGTGTGAAAAAATACTTTATAGAGTAATATAACGTGTTTAATTCCTGATTTGAAAAAATACTATAATCTTTTATTACTCACCCATATGCCGGTGGGTTGATTGCCGTCTCACCCATATGCCGGTGGGTTGATTGCCGTCTCACCCAAATGCCGGTGGGTTGATTGCCGTCTCACCCATATGCCGGTGGGTTGATTATAGCAAGTTGAATAATTAATGTTTTATTTATTTTATTTAAAAAATATAAACACGGCACCACAAAGTGAGACAAACGTCAAAAAAAGAGTAGCTTTTTTTATTATAAAACGTCAAGATGATCCTTCTTACGTACTCGTATCTAAGGAACTTGAGCCTTATGGGGCCTATCCTTTGTAAAGTAAATATTTTGTCCTCTTTTCAACTGAGAGTAGGAAAAAATACTATATCTGGTTAGGTTAGGTTAGGTTAGGTTCCTCCTTACGTACTAGCATCTATGGAATTTGAGCCTTATGGGGCCTATCCTTTGTAAAGTAAATATCTTGTACTCTTTTCAACTGAGAGTAGGAAAAATACTAAATCTGGTTAGGTTAGGCTAGGTTCCTCCTTACGTACTAGTATCTATGGAATTTGAACCTTATGGGGGCTATCCTTTGTAAAGTAAATATCTTGTACTCTTTTCAACTGAGAATAGGAAAAATACTATATCTGGTTAGGTTAGGTTAGGTTCCTCCTTACGTACTAATATCTATGGAATTTGAGCCTTATGGGGTCTATCCTTTGTAAAGTACATATCTTGTTCTCTTTTCAACTGAGAGTAGGAAAAAATACTATATCTGGTTAGGTTAGGTTAGGTTCCTCCTTACGTACTAGTTAGTATCTATGGAATTTGAACCTAATGGGGGCTATCCTTTGTAAAGTGTGTAAATATCTTGTACTCTTTTCAACTGAGAATAGGAAAAAGTACTATATCTATTTAGGATAACATATAATCGAAATTTTGCTACAGAATGTTTTTAAGTCCACATTATCTCGTATTTATCTTATCTATAAGAGTTATTTCCGAAAATCCATTATGAAATATTTAGTTTTATTAATCTCTGACTGATAGTTTGTTGGTTCAAATCTTGATGGGAGTTAAACGAACAGTTGGGAGTTAATTCTCTTATCGGCGTAACCAACAAACTATCAGTTAGAGATTAATAAAACTAAATATTTCATAATGGATTTTCGGAAATAACTCTTATAGATAAGATAAATACGAGATAATGTGGACTTAAAAACATTCTGTAGCAAAATTTCGATTATATGTTATCCTAAATAGATATAGTATTTTTTCCTATTCTCAGTTGAAAAGAGTACAAGATATTTACACACTTTACAAAGGATAGCCCCCATTAGGTTCAAATTCCATACATACTGACTATTACGTAAGGAGGAACCTAACCTAACCTAACCAGATATAGTATTTTTCTTACTCGCATTTGAAAAGAGTACAAGATATTTACTTAACAAAGCAATAGGCCCCCATAAGGCTCAAATTCCATAGATACGCGTACATACGGAGGAACCTAGCCTAACCTAACCAGATATAGTATATTTCCTACTGTACTATAAAAAAACGATTTTACCCCATCCCTTTGATACATGACATTTCAAATGTCACAGGGACCATCCTACATTTTCTCAGGTTTTATATCTAGCAACTGATCACTATACCTGAGAAAATGTAATTATTATAATAATTTGTTATTATTGTTAGTTTTATGTCATGTATTTTACCTAAATAACTTGCTATTTATTAGAATCGAGGCTTATATTAAAGTTGATAAAATAATTAAAATTAATGAACGTCGTTACAAGGTTGTATTGGGGCAAATTTGTGAAATGTCACAGGGACCATGCTACATTTTCTCAAGTATAGCATTGAAATGGCCAACATCCTCGTGGGAGAGCATTTTGGCCATTTCAATCCTAGTGATGTGTTGCATTAAGAGTAAACGAAATTTTTGTATTTGCGAGATTCTACTTAAAATTGGAAGAAAAATGCGAAATACGTACTATAGAGATAATTACTTGGAATAATAGCAATTTAAATAAATCACATACGACTTTCAAAGAATATTCCAACTAATGCAGTAAATTACTTTCATATAGAGGGCGCTTCTGATATTTTAATTCAAACTGGTGATTGATGTGTTTTAATTACCACTTCATAGATGACAGTGTTGGTATATAACAAAATGTTTATTTTATTGTGTTTTCATAATATTCTTCCCACAGCTTCATCCGTTTATTTATACCGGATGCATAACTATTTAGAAGCGAATATAACATCATGAGAATGAAATAGCTAATATGCAGGGCCTGCCAGATCTTGTATGTAATAAATGCAATGTATACAGACGGCATATTTGAAAGACCGCCGTATGTAAAGTTATGGAAATCGTTGATGAAGATTTGACTCATAAATATACGAAGGTGGATCAAATATAAACGTGACTTTTCTACATAATCTTCTGCTTTAGAAATGCATTTTATCCAGCGGATCGATAGTATTTTTATCCCGTCATCGTAAAAAGAAGTGAGTTGTGTCAGCAGCCAATTGCGCACAAACCCCTCTACTCCATCGTCGTCGTTGAATCGTTGGTCTCCCAAAGCTTCTTCCAGTGGTTCGAAGAGATGAAAGTCGCAGGGCGATAGATCACGGCTATAGGGAGGGTGTTCCAGTAGTGTCCAACTCATTTCCTCCCAATTGTTCGCATGTTACAGCTGCAGTATGGGGCTTCGCGTTGTCATGGAGAAGAATCACTTCTTGTATCGGTTGGTCACGTCTTTTGCGTCGATAATCAAGTTTAAATTCACTCAAAAGTACGCCGCATTGATGGTGCGACGATCGTCCAAAAACCGGTCGCTAGCACCTTACCAACTGACAGCCGAGTCTTGACTTTCACAGGGGCTGCCACGTCCTTCTTTCTTCACTCAATGCTGGCTTGTTTCGACTCGGGCTTGTAGTGGTGTACCCAAGTTTTATCGCAGATAACTATGCGACTCAAAAATGCGTTCCTTTCTTGTGCAAACCGCGCCAAGAGCCGCTCACAGACGTGCAAAGTGCCAACTTTTGTTCTGTAGTCAAAAGACGTGGAACCGATCGAGCAGACAATTAAAAAATATTGAAAATATGTAAAACGTGCAAGGAATCACCCTCTGTTCTACATACCAACTTACAGGACGAATATCGTGGCTAAACACTCAGTCACGCGTGGTATACTCGTAGATATATTGAACCAACTGAATTACACTGTGGATATATTCTCGGCACCGCCTAGCAGTATGAGAAGAATCCTGGATGATATTCTTCTTTACGAATAAGCTAGACGCAGACTCTCCTTGCGTAACATGAGATATCCGTACAAAGTGGATAAATAAATCGTTTTAGAAATCTCTAATGACTACTTCTCCCTGACTCCATGCCAACTCACTGTCTGCGAAGACTGTTGGGGTCAGCTCTCCTCGTCCTCAGGTTGTATGCTCTTCTGTCCCGGACTACGTCCCCCAGGCCGTACCTCTGCATCAGGTTATCTTTTTGCACCACCCATGAATTATTCGGTCTTCTTCTGGTTGTTATTCGAGGAAGATCCATGGAGATTGCCTGGTTCACAATGTGATCGGCTGCTCTGCGTCCAACGTGCCCATACCATCTCAATCGCCTCTCCTCCATCTTACTGTTGATGTCTGTAACACCTAGGCTTCCACGAATGCGTGTGCTTTTTATTTTGTCTCTTAGGGACACACCAGCTGACCATCTTAGCATGCGCATTTCAGCAGTTTCTAGTTGGCTAGAGTAAGATTTATACATCGTCCAGCATTCGGAGCCATATAGGAGTGCGGGTCTGACAATCGTTTGGTATACTTTTCCTTTTAACTTTACTGGCATTTTCGGATCACATAGAACTCCCGTCATTGATCTAAACTTCATCCATCCCACACTAATTCTATGTGTTACATCTGCTGCACATCCTCCATCGCTATGGATGAGTGACCCAAGATACTTAAATGAGTCACAATTTGGTAATGTTTTTCCATAAATCTGTACATGTACATGTCAGTCATTAGAAATCTCTAATGACTGACATGTACAATGTTATATATTTAATCGTATATTTTATGGATTTCGGTGATATGACAGGTGACCCTTAGGTTCACGTTATGTACTAAACAACAGGATAAGGGTCCATCACAAAGTACAAGCGATAGTCTATTATATCAATAGTATTCCATTATTCATACATTTTAATCGACGTCTCATCATTTCTCTTAGTGTCGGCCCTGCCCAGGCAGTTAACTACGTGCTCTGCATAAACGGGATGCTTAATTATAAACATATTTGCTTTATTGGCGTATGGTTTCCATACACGCTGAAAGCACGCGTATGGAAATCATTTTACCAAGTGACGCATTTTACATCCAACGATTTCTTAGCTGTGAGAACTGAAGGGGGCATGAATTAACACGTTGTATCCCGATTCCGTGTTTTAACGTGATAAACAAGAGTTGTGTTAAGTTCCGGTCCCGTGTTTAACCCTTCATGTCCTGTGATATGTAACTACGAGTAGTACACATTGCTTCTAAAAACTTAAATAACTCTATAAATATAATAAACACTGGATTCAGATTTTAGGCATTCCTCCGTAATACATTTATGCATTGAATGAAATAATAATATTAATAATAATTAGCACTTATCGGCCACATAAGAGATATTTTGTGAAAATCGGGAATAAATTCACCAATACAATCAAACGTGTGCCAGTGTGTGACGTAGGTATATTCATTCTTAAAAAAACCGCCATGGGCTATTTGTTCTCGAGCTGATCGTCTCAACAGTTAGACGTGTGCGAGACATTCATCGTGACCAGGCGGCTCAGCAGGACCCACGTGTCTGCGGGAGGGAGTGCGCATTTAGAAGATCGACGTGGAGAAACCGTCCGAAGTTGACATTGCAATGGCTAGGGGATCCACGACTATGAAGTCCAGCAACGACGATAATGTGGTGAAATACAAAGGATTCTCTCATCACCAGAATATTAATACCACGCTGGAATCAAATTGTTGTTTCGACTTGGCACTGAGCGTGCTGAAAATCCCTATAGATATATTTTTACTGTGTGCTCAAAACGACATGACCGTTGTTATATGATGTACGTGTATCCTGGTTTTTCGTCCATGAAGAGGATTGACTGTCTTATCAACAAGACCCATAGATTATAACATTAGAAACATAATATTGTGCAAGTCAGTTATAAATGTTTCATCGTTGCTTTTAAGTGCTTTTGGAAACACTCGCAGCCCCTAGATTAGTGGAGGGCGAGAAAAATAAATCCAGTGATATTTCTTCTTCTTCCTAGTGTCATGTCAGGTCACCCCAACGTTGACTATCACCTGAGAGTAAGCATCTTTGTCCCCGGCAGCCCGAAAAAGATCCCCAACGCTCCTTATACCAGTCCAATCACGTATATTGCGGAGCCAGGAGATTTGCCTCCCGCCAACACCTCTTCGACCCTCTATATTTTGCCTTGGATGATCAGGTGCAGTAATTTGTACTTTGCTCCTCTAAGTACTTGACCCAAGTAGGACACCTTTCGGATTTTAATATAAGTCAGCAACTCTCTATCAACTTTGGCTCTTTGAAGAACCCTCGTGCTGCTGACCATATCCGTCCAGGGTATCCGTAGCATTCTCCGGTGCATCCACATTTCGAATGCTTCCAGTCGGTTCATACTACCAACTTTGAGGGTCCATGATTCCACTACATATAATAACACTGACCAAACGTAGCATTTGTCTAGCCGTTGTCGAAGTTTCAAGTTTAGATTATCATCGCAGAATACGCTTCTCATTTTATTAAAAGCCGCACGAGTTGATTTAATTCTGCATTTGACTTCGGTTTATGGGTCGAGGTCTTCCACTAGGATACTTCCGAGGTATTTAAATGTTTCCACTCTCTCTATATCAGCACCGCTCAATGTAAGACGTGCTCCTGCCGGCATAAACACCATAATATATGCTCTCTGACCACACGTACCCTTTGCTTTTACACTCTCATTTGAACAGAGATAAAGATATCTCTTTCGCATAAATTAGTATATTAAGGGTTCATAAGGCCCAAATACCTTAGGTACATTTGCACTAGGGATAAACGAAGTCAGTATGACGTTCCATCCCGTAAATACATCTCCGTGAAATTCTGAAATGCAAATAATTGTAAAGTCATCTAAAATAAATTGTTGAAGGAAGTGCGTATCTTTACCATCATCACTCACCGAATTCGAAATCAAAAGATATCCGCGAAGATCGCATTTTATTTTGCGGGTGTTATTTATGATTTGTCTCTTGGAATTAGTGAGCACGTACGTATTCTCGAGGATTCGTCACCGGACATTTTAAAGGGGGGAAATGTATTGGTATAGTGCTGGGGTCTGGGCAAACCGCGCCCCGTTAGCCGCGATTTAAAAACTGTGGAAAACATCTTGAGTTTGAAGAAAGGCGCCGGCCACCGTATTTTTGATACTTTTTTCTGTCACGGTAGATGGTGCGCGGCGGCTTTAATGTTGTGTGCGCGTACCACGCAGGCGTAATTAAAAAAAATCACGCATCCTGTATTTCAAGTACAAATGATTTTTTTCGCGCCAAACTCCTAAACAGGAGACTGCAACTAAGGCAAGTTAATTGATTGCAAATAAAATTGCTAAACATTTTCAGAAGGAGAATTAATAAAGGAATTCATGGTCGATACAAACGATATTATATGTCCTGGTACGAAAAATACATTTAAAAGTATGTATAAGTTTATCTCGATTCTATTTGAGATAATTTAACTCTTTCACTGCTAATACAAAATGCATGACAACCAGATCTGTGCTCAATATATTTGATTAATAAAAACTAGTTGCAACCCGTGAAATATTCACGGAAGCAAAACAAATTCTACATTTATGAAAACGTCCTAATGCGATGGACTCTTCCGAAGTAATGAACGAATATCGTATGCTGATGTAATACACTAACAATATTTAGGCATGGTCACGCCGCGCGTGTTCTGAGCATTAAGCAGATGTTCACATGGACACGCCAGGCGTGTTCTCAGCATTGGATGAGTTAAATAAACAACTTTACAAATAATTTTTTAATGAAATAAATCAAATCAAATAAATATTTTTTGTTCACCACTGTTTTATTTGAGTTCACTGCCAGTTTCAAGACCTCCGTCTTCCTTGTCAGGTAAACATTAACTAAATTATGTCTAAAGTATATATTTTTTCTAATAGTACAGGAGAATGGGAGGGGAGTAGTGTCTAATAAGGGCAGGGAAGTAAATAGGCGTCAAAAGAGTGATTTTTAAACGGCAAACATATTTAGCAGAAGGCTATTATTGAAATTAGCTTGATTCTTAATAATATTGAGACTTGATTTAACACTTCTTTTTTAATAATGTCGAGAATTTATAAGTTATCCAGCCGCAATCTCCCCCAGCTCGTGTTCAGTATCCGCAAACCACGATCGATGTCAAACGAATGTTTTTTTTTTCTCGATTAAGTGGTTAGCTAACTCCGAAAATGTATCGTTACCCAGACATATCGAATGTTGCCTAGTTATTATTTCAATGTTTCTTTTTGCCTAGTTATTATTTCAATGTTTCTTTTTGCCTGATTATTATTTCAATGTTTCTTTTTGTCTAATTATTATTTCAATGTTTCTTTTTGCCTAATTATTATTTCAATGTTTCTTTTTGTCTTGCCTTTATATAGGCACATCACCATAAAATGAATGTATTTAATTAACAAACGTATTTTCTAAGATTCAAAAAACTTTTCACATAATTATAATCCGTAAAATTATGATATGCCCTTAACTGTCCCGCCGTCTCCTCTAATTTCGCCGAAAATTTTCAGCGTCTTTCCAATCATGGATAAGCGCTACGCTCAAACAGGGATTGTCTATTGGCCTTTCCAGTTCACCGCTCCTCTTTTTTTACGTCTTCCTTTACTTTCAATGCAGTGAGACTCTGGAATCAGTTACAAACCAATATAAGACTCGCGCCGTCCTAGGCATGCTTTAAGAAGCGACTGAAAAAACTCTAAATTTCTAGTCAGTAAAATAACGTGTTTCATTCCCGATTTTTCTTTTCCTTTCCTCTCCACCACCCCTTTCTTTTCCTTTGATTGATGATATCTCACTTTATATGAAAAAGAATGTTCGTGTGACTGTCCGTCTTTGTGGGATTCGTGGGCATATGCTCACGTATGTGTTAATGGATTTCGTGGGGAGGGATAGTTATTTGAATGATTTATGCGACCACGTAACTTGCTTCATTAACTTTTGTCTGGTTGGTTGGAAGGGATTGCCGCCTGGCAATAAGTCCGCCAGATTGTATTTGCAATAAAAGTGTTAAATAAATAAAATTATACTCAATCGCTCTTATAAGGTGCATTTGTGCAGCTGAATTTTTTATACTTCCAAATTAAACGGTAATGTGAAAAAATCCTGCATTATATGATATACGAGGGTAGTCCCAAAAGTACCCGACCTAACAAAAAAAAAATACAAAAAATTTGGGAAAAAATATTTTTATTTCTCAACATAGTCTCCTTTCAGCTCGACACACTTTTCCCAACGATGTTCAATAGCTTCGATACCCTGTTTATAGTGAGAACCGTCGAGCGCTTCAAAATAGCATCAACCGTAGATTCCACCTCTTCATTGTTGGCAAATCTTTTCATTGTGGGACCAGCCTCGTACTATATATATCATACATATGATAATTACCAAAGCACTGTGGCCCACCGTTAATTTCGTGACTCATATGCGGCCCGCCAACTGATAAGTCTGCCCCCGCCCCTGGTATAGTGTGTTGCGATGAGTCAGAAGGGATTTCGGAGAATCGGGGTTCGATACCCGAATGCCACGCCCTTGCAGCGCTCAGTTCCCCAGAAATACGGAGTAAATCACTCATTCAATATCGTATTGAACGCCGGGTATAATAAACTTGCGTATCTACAATATGTATAATACTGGGTGGCCCAGAATAAAGTGCATATTTTTAATTCGGAGCGTTACATTCAAATGCTGGAAGAGTTTTTGACTGTGAATAATTGTTGTACTAGGCGTATCCAGAAAGTAAATGTACTGAGGCTCTCACGACCGGATGGATTTTATTTTCGACATGTTGGCTACACTTCCGTGTAGCCTGACCCTTCCCCTCCGCAACGAGACCGGTTCGAGGTCAGTACGTTGAGAAGTGTCGACGAGACAACACGTTTCGTGAAAAATGTCAGCCCAATCTCCCGCCAAGTGCGAAATACGCGGCATCATCCGTTATCTCGTTTGGAAGGGAAAACCTCCGGTTGAGGTTTATAATGAGGTGAAAACTGCATATGGTGACAAAGCTATGAATCGTACGAGTGTGTACAAGTGGTTTCGCGAGTTTAAAAACGGTCGTACGTCTGTGCATGATGATCAGAAAAGTTCAAAACCACAATTTCAGCCAAGAAAATCATGGCATCCGTGTTTTGGGACTGTCAAGGCATAATTTTTATTGAATATATGCCTCAGGGAGAGACCATCAACTCTGCAATATACTGTGAGACCCTAAAAAAATTGCGGAGGGCGATTCAGAACAAGAGGAGAGGCATGCTGACAAAGGGAGTTTGCCTGCTGCACGACAATGCCAGACCACACACGGCCAACGCCACGAAGGAACTGCTCGCATCGTTTAAATGGGATGTCCTGAACCATCTCTTTACCTCCCTGAAGCTGCACATGGGTGGAAAAAGGTTTTCAACCGACTAGGAGGTAAATGAGGAGGTGGAGAAGTAGACGGAGGGGTTGGCGGGAAACTACTTCGAGGAAGGCATCAAAAAGTTGATACCCCGCTTCACCACCTGCATCGAGAGGAATGGCGACTTTGTCGAAAAATAGCTTACATATGTACTACGGTAACCACCTAATTTTTTTGTTTAAATAAAAAAAATTGTAACCTACAAAAATTCAGTACACTTACTTTCTGGATATGCCTCGTACAACGTGTGGACGACGTTACAACAGGTCGGAAACACTTGTCCGATAGCAGTTTGGATGTGGGTTAAAATATGTTCCCCATTCCATACGTGCATGAAGTAGGGCTTTCTTTTATATGGATTTTATTAAGGTGACGTCAAACGAACGTTCCCCCTATTTTTTTATAATGTGTGCGGCCCATCAACTTATACGTGCAAGAAAAAAAGAGAGAAGTGCGCAAATATGCATATATATATTTTTTAAACCTGGCGAGTTTATTGCCATGTGGCAATCTCTTCCAACCAACCTAAAAGATGTTTCTTATAGGTCCTCTAAGTGTTAACCAGACTGAAATCCTATTTTTAAAAAATTTGGTTTCCAGCGGGGATCGAACCCGCAACCTCCGGATCGGCTGACAAGTGTCTTACCATCAAACCACGGAGGTCGTCATATCCATGCATAGATAAAACTAAATAGTCAACATTATGTACCACGAAATTATTAATTACATTTTTCAAATATGTAGGTTAAATATAAAAAAATATATTTTCTTATCGGATAATGCTCCTTCCTGTTGGAGTCCAGTAGGTTAATAATGGGTGATACTTTGGTAGTAGTTAACAACAGTTATTTATTATTCATTGTGTAGCTATATTCATATCATCTCCACCGTATAGTACACTTCGAAAATATCGCGAGTAGCTTTGGCAGCTTTATTCCCTCGATTGAACGCGAACAGAAGTAGCTGTCGAAAATGCTCATTTTCGTCTACTTGACATTCCATTTTGAAGGCTTGTAATCAAATAAAATAATATTATATATGTAACGTAAAAGCAAACACAATATCTTGTAGAGCAGAAAATTTTCTTTGGAATGACGTTATAACCTTTACCATTTTGTTTTACTTTTGGTGCTCATTTTAAAATTTGAAAATAAAAACGGACACAACTTATGTTAACACCCTATATATCCCTGATCACTTCATTCCGTACTCTGTCAAGCTTGCACCCCAGCAGCCATAAATATTTAAAAACAGTTGCAATGTGGATTGAATTTATTTTATGTGCATAAATATACCCATTAACCTGTTCACCGCGTTAAAAATCAAATTCCACGAATCCTGTGCGCGGCACAATTTCAGCGTTTTTTAATTTCTAAGTTTAAACACATATTTTGTTTAGAACCACTGATATTTGATTACAACACCAAGTAAACATGACACTTAAGTAATTTTCTGATAATAAATAATAGTCATTACTCTTAAGGAGACTCATTAAATAAAGGAGATAAACTTAACATTACGTAAAATAAACAAAGGAATGCTACGATCAAATCAATGCTTCATGACACTCACCCAATCAAATGCATATAGCACTAGTAATGTTTATTTACGTAAGAGAGACTTAGTAATGTTTATTTACGTAAGAGAGACTCATCGCAGGACTCGATCCGCGCGACAGGTCGTTAATGCTGGAAATATTGAGAAACCAAAAAAATTCGGCGCTCTGTTTATTCAACAATATCTCATAAACTAATATATTATTTGACAAGGTTTTCAGAGATGTCGCTAGAATAAAGATTATTTTAAATTTTAGTTCAATTTTTATTCCGGTTTTGTGTCATTTTTTTTAAGTATTTGTGATTTGAAACTTGGATTGTCGTCAGATCACAGGCGTTTGTGCTCCCCGCGGGGAACACGTTAAATTTATCTATGGTTATGATATTTTGACAAAGAAATATATCAAGAGCTCGTTAGAAACTGTCACAACGACGATAGAAGTATTAATTATTCACATATTATGCTCCACACACCTCAGTTGCCAGCGCGCACAATCCGTACGGTATAGTACGGGTATAAGCGCAAACATTTCACATGTTAATATGTGGGTCGTGTGTTTACATTATTTTTATATATTTTACTTTATGGTCAGGGGTTCCCAAACGTGTAGAGCAGCGGGCCGTGTCAATTAGGACCACGTTAGACACGTGTATAATTTGATGGCACACCGAAGTGAGGCGATCAGAGCACGTCGGCATGTTTTCTTTTCCTCTTTTTTTAAAGAATATATATGACGGAAGTCATATGTATCCTTACTTTATTTTATTTAAGACTTTTATTGCAAATATTGTACAATCTGGCGGGTTCATTGCCATGCGGCCAATCTTTTCCAACCATTCGGACAAAAGTAAATGAAGCAAGTTATATGGTTGCATAAATCATTCAAATGACTATCCATCCCCACGAAATCCATAATCACATACGTGAGCACATGCCCACGAACCCCGCAAAGACGGGCAATCACCCGAACATTATTTTTCATATAAAGTGAGATATCATCAATCAAAAGGAAAGGAAGGGATGGTGGAGAGGAAAGGAAAAGAAAAATCAGGAATGAAACACGTTATTTTACTGACTAGAAATTAAGATTTTTTTCAGTCGCTTTTTAAAGCATGCCAATGACGGAGCGAGTATTATATTGGTTTGTAACTGATTCCAGAGTCTCAATGCATGGGCAGTAAAGGACGACGTAAAAAAATAGGAGCGGTGAACTGGAAAGGCCAATAATAGACAATCTCTGTTTGAGCGTAGCGCTAATCCATGATTGGAAAGAAGCTGAAAATTTTCGGCGAGATAAGGGGGCGGCGGGACAGTTAAGGATATTATACAATGGTGACAGTATGTGAATTTGGCGTCTATTTATAATATTCAACCAGTTGAATGCCTTCTGGTATGAAGTTATACGATCGTACTTTCGTAGGTTGAAAATAAATCTTAGACAAACATTTTATTTGGTCGTTTGGAAGAGATTGCCTGCCGCCTGGTAATGAGTCCATCAGATTTTTTTTGTACAGTGAAGTGTTGAAAAAATGTAAAATAATTAAATAAAATATGGATGAAGAAGAGTAAGTCTGGCGCTCTATTCTTTGCTTACCCCAACAAGGGTACGGTGTGTGTGTTTGTATGTAATGAACTATGTGTGTAACTATGACGTGACCAAGAAATTCTGCACGAGTTGGAATTATAGGGTGACTATATGCTAAACATCATATGCTATGCTGACGATGCCACCATCATAGTCGAATCAGAGGAAGACCTGCAACAAATGCTACATCGATTCCACACTGCGCCCAAAAAATACAACATGTCTATCTCCATCAGCAAGACTAAATGCATGACTCTAGCCAGAGAGCAAGTTGGATGCAGTGTGGCGATCAACGACACACCAATTGAACAAGTAACAAAATTTAAATACTTGGGTGCTAGCATAATGTGCAATAATGACCTCTATGGCAAAGTGCTTGAACAATCACAAAAGGCCGCAGCTATTTCCGGATGTTTAAAGAACACAATCTGGAAAAAACAAGTATATGAACATCCAAAGCAAGGTGAGGATATACAAGACCTGTGTCCGCTTCATAATGACATACAGCATAGAGTCCAGAGCCGACACTGTCAGAACCAAAAATCTCATTCGAACCAGCGAAATAAAGGTACTCAGGAGTATCGCTGGCAAACGAACCCTTCGTGATAGAGTACGAAACACAGAAATCCGAAGGATGTGCGAAGTTGAAGATATTGTCAGATGGGGACGACACAGAAGAAGGTTCTCGAACGAACATGTATCCAGAATGGCGGAACCAAGAGCCGTAAGAATGGCCAGGGACAGTATCCCCCAAGCAAACAGACCTCCAGGACGACCTCCCAAAAGATGGAAAGACAGCTGGAAGTCGACGTCACAAGAGGGAAACGATGGTGCAGGATCATAACAGGCCTAAAAGAAGAGGAAGAAGTATAACTATGGACCGCGGGCCGCGATTTGGGGACCCCGCTTTACGAGGTCGGCGAACGAGTGTCCGATATTTTTATTTTTATTATTCAATTAAAAATGAGTGGCATTCATTGTTTAAAGAAAGCGAGCTGTTTAATATTTAAACAAATATATTAAATTCATGTGTGTTTTACTTGTGCCATATCAATACTGGTAACAAGTCAAATATAAATATACATAATAATTTAAATTTTAAATTGTCTGTATATTACTTTAAAAAAAATGAACGCAGATTAAGCGCAACAGAAATGCACGCTTCACGGAAAACATTTGGTATTAAAATGTATGACGACCTCCGTGGCCTAATTGGTAAGACGCTTGTCTCCCGTCTTCTAACTCGTAGGTTTTGAGGTGCATGGCCGCGTGGTAACGCGTTTGACTTCCGTGCGGAAGGTCGCCGGTTCAAACCCCGTGATGTGCTACTCCCCTCGAATGACACTGACATTTTTTTCCATCTAGTATTTAAGGGTATAAGGATATCTTTGACTTCGGTCATATATATTATTTCAAAGAAAGAAAAAAAGAAAACATGTTGGTGTGCTCCGTTTGTCTCACTTCGGTGTGCCATCGGATCCAGTACAGCGGTGTGGCCGGTGAGTTTGCTGGTGTGCAACGGATCACTAACTAAAAAAACTGTGGCACGGCTGCGCTTTCCAACTGAATTGACGTCGGAATGGCGAGGGAATCCTCGACAAGGTTGCGGGTTAGGTTCCCGTTTGAACCCAGATTTTGTTTTAATAATTCCTAGTCTGGTTTTTTCCACACGCCACTCATATCTCTAATACTAAGAAGTAGACAATTCCGCGCCACAGGACCATCAACGGTAAAAGCTCTATCATACTACCGCGCCCTCTATTGGATCCAAATCGATGCAAATTACCCTATTATATCCAAATCGATGCAAATTACCCTATTACTATAGATCCAAATCGATGCAAATTACCCTATTAGATCCAAATCGATGCAAATGTCAATAAAACCTTTATTAATCACATTTATGATAGAAACATATTTGGCTGTGAGTGAAGTGTAGTGTATTCATGTACAATAATACATTTTGATGAGATCTGAAAGGGCTGAAAAACATCTGTTATCTTCGCGGCCGGACTCGCCCTGTATCGGTGGGGTGTATCTCGGCTGAGAGGATGTTATGAGATGAGCTTCTCTCTTAAATGTATGATATTTTCTGTAGTTCATCTTGAGATGTACACATATATGCAATTTCGTAATGTATTTATACCATATGTATAATATGTACATGCTATGTTGCTGTCAATAAACCTATATTTATGCATTTATTTCTAAAAAAATATTGTCTTCAAGTGCTTCTCAAAACTGCGCACGCCTCCCATATATTCAACGTTTAGAAACAAACCATTCCATGCAATGGGCAGCAGCACCATCAAAAGTCTGAAGCTGTTGATGTTTGCATGGATGCATCTGTTGATGTTTGCATGGATGAATCTGTTGATGTTTGCATGTGTGAAGCTTTTGATGTCTGCATGGATGAACCTGTTGATGTTTGAATGGATGAAGCTGTTGATGTTTGCATAGATGAAGCTGTTGATGTTTTTCTGAAACTAATCGCAGCCACTGTCCCTATCCTTACACTTATTGTGTAATATTTTTAATCTGTCAATATTAATGGTTTCTAGTCCCGAGCTAGAGCGCCCTTGAGGAGACTTTGCTCTCTAAATGGCGCTTTATAAATTGTCATGCGAAATTCTTCATATATCCAGTTCTTGGATGGAAAACTTTGGAGATCTCTCCTCTCTGCTTACCCCGCAAGGGTCATATCATCATGGTGTGATGATATGTATGCAAGATGTGACCTCTAACGTCTTCGAAACGTCGGCAATCTTTTCAACTGGCCAAACAGGGTAATAATTTCTGAAAGATACTTTTGAATGTAATATTTTCTTTTTTTTTGGGAAATTCTTATATTCGTTTCTTGGATGGAAAAGTTTGGAAATCTGTTCTCTCTGCCTACCCTGTAAAGGATACAGCGTGATTATATTTATGTAAGATGTGACCTGTAACGCCTTCGAAACATCGGCAATCTTTTAAACTGGCCAAACAGGATAAAATTTTGGGAAATTTTTTTTTAATCAATCTTTAATTTTTCAACTATCAAGTTTTATATTCTTGTTATACTATCGAACCACACCTGTGATGCGGTGCCTGCCCGAACGTACTATATTTAATCTTTGGAGATGGAGAGAGGCGATTAATCGTTCATAACATATTTGGTTAAATTATGTATATAAAACATTTGGATAGACTTATTAAAACCGTAACAAACTCGCAATTAACGCGCTCCACTCGCGGTGCGCATTCCCGGTTAAGTGTTAACTGGAAATCCATACGGCGCGCAATAAATCTTCTCACATTGAGAATATTTATTATGTCGCACCGTTTGTTATGTCGAGAGTTGATCGTGATAATGGATAAAAACGCACTTTCTTCGACAATTTATTTAGACGACGATTAACATACAATGATTCATCAGAAAAATAGTACAATACTGTTTTGGACTAGTGTATCTTGGCATATTTTGATACTGTATGGTTCGAGTATGTATTATAGTTGTTATGGCCTTTTGCAACGAAAACACTTTTACAATTTCAACTGTGTAGTTTTATTTGTATGAAGGTTGAATTACATTTTAAGTATAATATTAACAGTATTATAAATAGTAATAGCTATGGTCTTTACATTGTAGTGGCTTTAAGAATAATGATAGCTATGGTCTTTACATTGTAGTGGCTTTAAGAATAATAATAGCTATGGTCTTTACATTGTAGTGGCTTTAAGAATAATGATAGCTATGGTCTTTACATTGTAGTGGCTTTAAGAATAATGATGTCGCCTCAAATATGGCGTCCTATTTATAGCAAAGATAGCGCAACTTTCTCCCATTTAGTGATATTAAATCTTTATTGAATTTGGGGAGATAAGCGCCGGTGAGATGGTAAATAACTTAAATATAATACATCGAGTAATAATGCTAATATTGGTTAGTAGCGATAAGGGTGACATGGGTTTACATAACTTATAATATTTATTTGAACATCTATAAGCTAACATTGGTTTTGGTGAATATCGTATTACAGATAATAATATTTATAGGTTCTTAGATAAGCGGAACGGTGAATGTATAGATATTTTTAGCATGTGCTGGCAGTAGATACATGACATAGTACCCCATTGGCTTTATTTCCTATCGCTACACGCCGTTCAATATCCCTTTGTTAATTTAACTGTTATTTGTCAAGGATACTTAAGTATCGTTTATTTTTTCAGTAAATAAATAAAAGCGTTCAAAATGTTTATGAAACTTGATCAATAAATCATCATCATAGTATAAATAGGCCAAAACCCGTACGACGGTTGTCGCCAAAGAAAGAATACGAGAATTGAATTTTGAATAGAAGAGAGCGAGAGAGAAATACTTGGATTCTCTCCGAAAGTAATTCGAAATTTGAATCTCGGTGGGTCCGTGATAACTGAACGAATTTTAAATACCTAGCTAACAATTTTTGAACCGGTGTAAAAGGGGGCGATGTATAAATGATATATATATATGAACAAATTTTACATTTATGAATATATATTTTCATAAATTTAGAATTTGTTTTACTTCCGTGAATATTTCACGGGTTGCAACTAGTATAATTTAAATTTGAAATGAATTAAATTATGTTTTTTTTTTTAGTTAATTCCTTTTTGCATAAACAATCTCTTCTTCCTCTTGGTCTAGGTCGTATGACCTGTTTGTGATTGTGGGCTGTCCTGGGATGATGACGTCCAGCTGTCCTTCCACCTTTTCGGCGACCTTCCTGGTAATCTCCTACTGCTAGGGTTTTCAGTCTTGGCGATTTTTGCCAGTCTTGTATCCTCCATGCGGTCCACATGATCCTTCCAGAAGCGCCTTCTGCTTCTTCCCCACCTCACTATGTCTTCAACACCACTAAAAATAAAATCTCGTAAAAACGCATAAAAAATCTCGGACGTTCATATATTTGCTTTATGTTTTTTTTTCGATTGGCAACACTGGACCATTACGTATCACAAAACTCGGTTTCATAAATTAATTTTAATTTTAAGAATCGCCAAAACAATCAGTAGGTAACATTCTTCCACAAACTAGAGTACATATATATAATGAACAAATTTAAAACATCTGCTACGTGCTCTTCTGCCCGAAAACGTATTTTAGCATTTCTAAGTCTTCAGAGCTATGTTACATTGAAAATAAAAAATGGCGGAGCGGATTAATTTTTAAAGTCTGGCAACTCCGGGCTGGACCGGAAGTGAGATTGATAGCGCCGAAAATATAAAAAGGGTGACACCATTTCCGCTCTCGCTGGGTCGAGTCGTGTTCAGCGAATTAATTTGTGTAGAAATGTAAAGTTTACGTGTAATAAATTTTGGACATTTTTATTTTATGACAGATTTTCATTATGTATGCGAATTCAATGAACTGCTCAGCTCTCATGACCTCCCCAGATAAGTAAGGCCTCAGGTAGATAAAGCTGCAGTTGTGGCGGGCTGCCTGAGAGATGTCATATGGAGGAATAAATATATGAGAACGGATAGCAAGGTACGCATTTATAAGACCTGTGTGCGACCTATCCTCACATATGGCATCGAAGCGAGGGCGGACACTGTCAGGACAAAAAAGTATGCTAAGGACAACGGAAATGAGAACTCTGCGCGCTATTGCTGGGAAGACTTTGCGTGATCGTGTAAGGAACACCACAATCCGAGAGGTCTGTGAGGTCCAAGATGCGGTCAGATGGGGACGACAGCGTCGACGATACTGGTACCAACATGTACAGAGAATGAATTCCACAAGAATTCCATACATAGCTCTGCATGGGGTGCCGGATGGAGGCATCCACCAGGGAAGTAACCTCTGTGGACTAGTTATAAAGACGTCTGTTTTTTAACCCGGGGATTGAGGATTTAATTCCTGTTGGTACACATTATTTAAAAAGGGTCGAGAGTTCGGGTTTCAATTAAGGTTTATTTAACACCTTTTTTATTTATTGGACAAAGGGCGATTACCCAAGTCAGTGATTGGTCAAAGGGCGATTATCCAAAATATGCTCACCATGTCGAACTTCTCACGGTGTGTAACTATAGAAGCCTCGAAACAGGAAGGCAATAATCCATTGCGATATTCATACTAAAGGTTTTTCAAGGCTGCTTTAAATGTCCCGCGATTCTAGAAGCAGTAAATTTATACGAGTATGTATGTACCGGACAGGGTACAAATGAACTGTAACGTAGGTGCGATGGTTGCTGCGCAACGCTCGGAGATTTGAGTCGCGGTTCCAAAGGCGTAGATCGATGAGAAGAAGGTAGCGGGGTGAAGAGATTCCTCTTAGGCAGGTCGGAAGCGGGTCTCAAGTAAAACAAAGTCGAGTTGGTTTGTACTGAGAATATAATTTAAAAAATTAGAGTGACCTTTCTTATGAACGGTCATACTAAGCGCTCACACCCCGCGAAATTCAACAATTTCGGGAGTTTTGAGCCCTGCTTAAAACGACCGGTCCGTGACCTAGTCACGACGCCCCGACAATAAGTCCTCACTTCCATTGCGGTCGCGATCACGATCGGAGCCAAACAAACATAAAATATTTTAGATAAAATTGTATCAGAATTCAAATATTAAGGCTTTCAACAAAAAAAACATCAAATTTACATCAATATGAAATCAAATACAACCAAACAATGCAATATATAAATGTATATCATTTATATATTGCATATACATGTCAAGGATTTACATACATATCAGAAACATCCAATGCTCAAATACAGATTTACACATGTCAACATATATAAATACAATAACACATACAAGTCTATCCACCTAATCACAAGGGTGACCGCACACGTCCCATACAATGTACCTATTGTAATAAATATAGCCGTGCAAGGAATCACCCTCTGTTCTACATACCAACTTACAGGACGAATATCATGGCTAAACACTCAGTCACGCGTGGTATAGAGATATTGAACCAACTGAATGACACTGTGGATATATTCTCGGCACCGCCTAGCAGTATGAGAAGAATCCTGGATGATATTCTTCCTAATGAATAAGCTAACGCTAGAAGCAGGCCCTCAAAGTGACCTCCGTGGCCTGGTGGTAAGACACTTGTCTGCCGATCCGGAGGTTGCGGGTTCGATCCCCGCTGGAATCCAGATTTTTTAAAATAGGATTCCAGTTTGGTTAACACTTAGGGCCAATAAAAACATATTTCTGGTTGGTTGGAAGAGATTGCATCCTGGCAATAAACTCGCCAGGTAAAAAAAAAATGAAATAAAAAGATTGCCCCATAGCAATAACCCCACCACGTTGTACAGTATACAACGAACACGTAATATAATATAATAAAATACATTCATACCATCACGTCATGCCCCTTTTGGGGTAGGCAGAGAGAACATGTCTCCACGTCTGTCTATACACGCACACGGCTTTTGCTTCGTTTCTCATAGTTTTCTTTAAAATATCTTCTACTATCTCCTTGCACTCTTTCGTCGGTCTTTACACTTTCGTTTTAGACGAGTTTTTCACTACTCGTTTTCGCAGTGGAACAATCTCGAGATGTTTCACTTATTTCTACTTATACAATTCGTCTCTATCTGTATATGCTCAACATCAATTCGTCTCTGTCTGTATATGCTCAACATCAATTCGTCTCTGTCTGTATATGCTCAACATCAATTCGTCTCTGTCTGTATATGCTCAACATCAATTCGCTCTGTCTGTATATGCTCAACATCAATTCGTCTCTGTCTGTATATGCTCAACATCAATTCGTCTCTGTCTGTATATGCTCAACATCAATTCGTCTCTGTCTGTATATGCTCAACATCAATTCGTCTCTGTCTGTATATGCTCAACATCAATTCGTCTCTGTCTGTATATTCTCAACATCAATTCGTCTCTGTCTGTATATGCTCAACATCAATAAATAGTTATCAATTATTTGTTATCGCTTAGCGGTTAGTTTAACATTCATAAATGATTCGTTATCGCTTAGCATTTAGTTTAACAGTTTATCAATTATTCGATCATACGTTGTGATAGCGAGAATCATTCTACGAGTCCTGGAAACCAGTCGTAGATTAAAAAGACTCTCGAGTAGTTTTTGTTTTACACGTGACTCACATTTCGACCGAGTGTTAGCTGTCCTCTTCAGACTCTCATATTCTAATATCTGTTTCATTCCTCCTCCTAGGTGGCGATGACGACTGCGATAGACCGTGACGAGGTCCGCGCGGCGTACGAAGACGTCCGTTCGGACAGCTCGCAGACCGACTGGGCCGTGTTCAAGTACGAGGGCGCCCAGATCGTCTGCTCTGCAAAGGGATGCGACTTCCAGCAGTTCCGGGAGCAGTTCACCGATGACGAGAGAGCCTTCGGGTACATCAGGTGAGTGATTTAAATAATCCTTTTTTAATAATTTCTCCTTTGTTTTTTTCTCACAAACATTTGGTACTTCAGTAAATCCACTCACTTGTACTAAAGAAAATGTAGCATGGTCCCTGTGACATTTCACAAATTTGCCCCAATACAACCTTGTAACGACGTTCAGTAATTTTAATTATTTTATCAACTTTAATATTTATTTATTTATTATTACACATGACAAGAAATATACACAATTTGCGAAAAAATAACAGGTAATTTGATTTGGACATACAATTTTAATGGATCTGGGTTTGTTGCCTTGCATTTGTCGTATCCCCAGTAAACTAGGCTTTTGCCTGTATCTCACTGATGATATTTAGCATGAAAAAATAAATCGATACTTCTTTCCGATTTTTGATTACACAAAAACAAAACCCCGTTGCACATTCTCATCAACCTGACAAACAGTGACACTCAACTACAACTGTAAACATCTAAGCCTCGATTTTAATAAATAGCAAGTTATTTAGGTAAATACATTACATGAAACTAAAAATAATGACAAATTAATACGTCTTGTTGCAAATTAGCAAAAATATGTCAGTTTGTTAAAATCAAATAATATTTGGCGACGTTCGTCAAAAATCACTACGTTAGTCTGCATTGGCTAGGGATGGGGTATACGATAATTGGATTTTCGATTTTTTTATACATAAAATTAAATGTTCGTAATTAGTATTAATTCATAGTGGATCTTGGCCTATTTAAAGATAGATACAAATCATACAATACATTAGAAAGTCAGTATAATGAAAATTAAGAATTAAAACGTCAGTTTAGAGAAAACAATTTTTCGATTTATAAAAAAAACCATTCGATTTGTAAAAAAAAAAAAAACGATTTTACCCCATCCCTTTGAGACATGACATTTCAAACGTCACAGGGACCATGCTACATTTTCTTGAGTATAATTCACTCGATCAGAAGACACGTTTCATTCAATCACTTCGCCTGCCCTGATTTTACCCCTGCTGTATCAATAAAGGATATAATTTTTTTAACGTGCAGTGCTAACTAGATCATTTCAGTCTATGGAGAAAATGATATGATGTCCCAAAAAAATGTATTCACACTGTGTAGTTTACTGGAACATGCTGCAGGAATTTGTCATACCACACATCCGTAAGGAGTTTAGGGATGAAGACTTTTATTTCCAGCAAGATGGTGTTCCTCCCCACCACCGTCGTGATCTGAGGGCATCCTGATGAAATTATTTGGACGTAGAGTTAGCATTGAAGACTTCCCGTGCTTCCTCAGACCACAGGCTGATAGACTTTTTTTATGGGGACTCATCCATGATAAAGTTCATATCTCAAAACCGGCAACGTTTGATAAATTGTGAGAATGCGCCCAAATACCAAAACAAATTATTCATGATGTTTGCAATATAACGTTAGTAGTGAATGGCCATCAATTTGAGCATGTGCATTGTGTCTACATCTGTCTTTTTTGATGAACTTTAAGAGTCCCAAGTTTCGATTCCCGGTGATGTCACAATTTTTTCCGCTGTGATTCCCGGGGCCGGTAACATCGAGTATGCCTAAAATATCCTCTGGTGGCGCTTTATAGAAGCTTACTATTAAGCCGAGGGTATACTTAATTTTTTACAGTACTCTTGGGGTGGTACCACTGATAGATCACGAAAGAAACAACAAGCCGGTTTACTTAATTTGCAACACTTACCGTAGTTTACAAACGCTTATTCATTTATTTATCAGTCAATATTTCAATAATTTATAATGTTTCCTTATTATTCTATGACTCGGAACAAATGCTCATTTTTCAATTATATTTTCATGACTCAATGCATTTTTTTTAATCTATTTCCCCTTTGCAATAAATAATTGCATTTCAATTGTCAACATGCACTTTTAGATAAGATATCGTATTGTATTTACTGCATTATAAAGTGGTTCAATAAATGTCTTATCATTTCTTGGATTAAGACACAATATTCAGGTCATAGAATAGTGTTTTTAATTACTATTCTAAAATAGGATGAAATTGATTGGTTATATATAAGTTCTTTAGACCCTCAAAGTTGGTAGTATGAACCGACTGGAAGCATTCGAAATGTGGATTCACCGGAGAATGCTACGGATACCCTGGACGGATATAGTCAGCAACACAAGGGTTCATCAAAGAGCCAAAGTTGATGGAGTTGCTGACTAATGTTAAAATCCGAAAGGTGTCCTACGAGTATTTGGGTCATGTACTTTGAGGAGAAAAGTACAAATTACTGCACCTGATCATCCAAGGCAAAATAGAGGGTCGAAGAGGTGTTGGCTGGAGGCAAATCTCCTAGCTCTGCAATATACGTGATTGGACTGGTATAAGGAGCGTTGGGGATCTTTTTCGGGCTGCCGAGGACAAAGATGCCTACTCTCAGGTGATAGTCAACGTTGGGGGGACCTGACATGACACTAGGAAGAAGAAGAAGGTCTTTCGGAGTTTTGTACCGCATGGTTTGACTAATGATGCCGACGTTTCAATTATGTTACAATTTTTATCTTCAAAATTTGTTCGTAGTGAACATCGCCAGAAGTGGATCGAACCAAAAATACTCTGTTAACCAAAGATTGTGACTAATAAATTAGAAAAGCACTAGAAATATATAAATATCCAAACAATATTAACAGGGACGACGGATTCCACCTCAAATCAGCATGGTGGTGCCCCATAATCAAATCAAAGCCACATCTAAATGAAAATTAACGATAATTTCAATATATTGTTTATAGTTAAGGCATAAACGTTGTGGAGGTTTAGACATTGTAATTTATTTTATCAAACACTGTTTATTCCACTTTTTTGTAATGGTATAACCCTACCGGTTTCAAGGCTTTCACCTCATCTTCAGGGGAGCACAAACAAGATTAAATTCTGTTCGAACTGGTATCGATATACACACTTCAACGGTTGGGGACTGAGGGAGGCATGGGAAGATTTCGGCCAGCAACGGAGAGATTTTTGGGATATATCTGTTTACCAGATGTTTATCTCGGTGTACTGACTTAGAAATTTCTAGGGCCTCTAATCTGTCTAATTTATTTCCGTTACTACTGATATGTAAGAATTTGGCATCATCGATAGAGAATGTATGGTTTTCATGGTGACAATGATTAGCCATTTCAGAATAAATTAGAGTATTTGTTAAGGCGGATTTGTGTTCACGAAATCTCTTTTCAAAGGATCTTCCTGTCTTTCCTATAAGATGAGGTGAGGTGAAAGCCTTGAAACCGGTATGGTTATACCGTTATAAAAAAGTGGAATAAACAGTGTTTGATATGATAACTTCAATATTTGTGGAAGCCCCGATCTTGTTCTCCCATGGTGGGATGGAACCATGCACTCACGTTACGGTCGCAAATCGAGATGGACTCATGTTACGGTTGAGACTTGGCTGTAGACCAAGCGGTATCCAGCGTGCATCCACTAATGACGTAGTTGACTATGAACGAGTATTAAAGTAGAAAACTGCAACGTTTTCGAAATATCTGCACCATAAACCAAACCACACTCTGAAAGACCTTATTCAACTGATGTGAAGAATCGTGTAAGTCTCAAAACATGCAGGATAATATGAACCTTTTTTTTACATTTAGAAAACATTCCCTTTCGCATACGGTGAACAATTTTTTAGGATATATCAAGGTAGTTTAAAAACTTTGAAAAAAAAACAAGCAAAATGCTTTTTTTTGTGTGGATGCAGCATTGGGTTGTATGTACGTACAGTGTCTGTTAGATGTCGCTTCTTATAATTGTATCAGCAGATCGATGGTAAAATATTGGAACATTCCACGGCGCCCCTGTAAGCCAGCCACACCTCATACTTTAGGGACCACTGAGATAGATTGGTATCTAATTAATTCTGCTTATGATTGTTCCAGATTGCAGATGGGTGACGAGATGTCAAAGAGACGAAAGTTCTTGTTCCTCACATGGGTGGGACCAGGAGTATCTGTCATCAAACGCGCCAAGATGTCTACCGACAAGGCAATGGTCAAAGACATCATCTCTGTGAGTACTCCCTTATTTCTTCTGCAGTGCTTTCTGTGTCATGGTAGGTAGGAAACAGTTTCAGACTCCATTACTACAACATACGTATCCATATATAGACAATCAATCCCCATTGATAAGATATTTGTTTTCCAAGCGGGGGTTGCAGGTTCGATTCCTGTTGGTACTATGCACACAAATATTAAAAAAAAAAGGAATCCTGTCTGGTTTTCATTTAAAACTTGTTAAATATCTTTCTGGTTGGTTGTTAATGATTGATGTGGATACACCGGAGAATGCTACGGATACCCTGGACAGATATGGTCAGCAACACAAGGGTTTTTCAAACAGCCAAAGTTGATTGAGAGTTGCTGACTAATATTAAAATCTGAAAGGTGTCCTAATTTGGGTCATGTGCTTAGAGGAGAAAAATACAAATTACTGCACCTGATCAGTTTGCTGATCAGAACAGTTTCAGACTCCATTACTACAACATACGTATCCATATATAGACAATCAATCCCCATTGATAAGATATTTGTTTTCCAAGCGGGGGTTGCAGGTTCGATTCCTGTTGGTACTATGCACACAAATATTAAAAAAAAAAGGAATCCTGTCTGGTTTTCATTTAAAACTTGTTAAATATCTTTCTGGTTGGTTGTTAATGATTGATGTGGATACACCGGAGAATGCTACGGATACCCTGGACAGATATGGTCAGCAACACAAGGGTTCTTCAAACAGCCAAAGTTGATTGAGAGTTGCTGACTAATATTAAAATCTGAAAGGTGTCCTAATTTGGGTCATGTGCTTAGAGGAGAAAAATACAAATTACTGCACCTGATCATCGAAGAGGTGTTGGCAGGAGGCAAATATCCTGGCTCTGCGATATACGTGATTGGACTGTTATAAGGAGCGTTGGGGATCTTTTTCGGGATGCCGGGGACAAATATGCTTACTTTCAGTTGATAGTCAACGTTGGGGGGACCTGACATGACACTAGGAAGAAGTTAACGACTGCCACATTGCAGTAAGCTCGCCAGGTTTACTATAGGATGTCCCAAAGACATGTATACGTACTTTTATAACGTGCAGTTTACTCGAACTTGCTGCAAAAATTTATCATACTGCGCATTCGTGAGGAGTTTAGGAATGAGGAGGACTTTTATTTCTAGCAAGATGGTGCTCCACCCCACTACCATCGTGATGTGAGGGCCTATCTTGATGAAAATTTAACAAACAGATAGATTGGACGTAGAGGTAACCTAGTATCAGGGATATGGATGGCGTGTGCAGCTTTAGGATGCACATAAAGACAATCGTTTTTGGGAGTCTTATTAAAATTTATTTATTTTATTTAACACTTTTATTGCAATACAATCTGGCGGGCTTATTGCCAGGCGGCAATCTCTTCCAACCAACCAGATAAAAGTAAATGAAGCAAGTTACGTGGTCACATAAATCATTCAAATGACTATCCATCCTCACGAAATCCATAAACATATATACGTGAGCACATGCCCACGAACCCCACAAAGACGGACAATCACCCGAACATTATTTTTCATATATAGTGAGATATCATCAATCAAAATGAAAGGAAAGGGTGGTGGAGAGGAAAGGAAAAGAAAAATCAGGAATGAAACACGTTATTTTACTGACTAGAAATTAAGAGTTTTTTCAGTCGCTTCTTAAAGCATGCCAAGGACGGAGCGAGTCTTATATTGGTTTGTAACTGATTCCAGAGTCTCACTGCATGGACAGTAAAGGACGACGTAAAGAAAATTTATGGGTGGGTCTGAATCTTGAGTTAGAATGCCTTTGAAAAGAGTTCGCTCTCTAAACAGCGCTATATAAATTGCTCTTTTATTATTATCCTTATTACACATTTTCACGTAAATACTTCAGTCTGTATTCGGTCATACATCATTGTGACATATCGTTGGCCTAACTATAAAAACACGTAACTCCAGATGAGTAACTTTACAGGAGAGAGAAAAAACGTCACTTCATTCCTAAAAAAATGCTGTTCCGATTAACGGGAATCTACTATATGTAGATCATAATCTTCAATAAGACACGTTGATGTAGAAAAATAGTGCAAGAAGCCAAATAAATGCTGTAGAAATGTGTCAACCGAGAATAACATAACATATCGTTGGCCTAACTATAAGAACACGTAATTCCATATGAGTAACTTTACAGGAGAGACAAAAAACGTCACAGTTCGTCCATGTAAACTTAAACATTGTTTTTTTAAATATATCTGATTGATAAGAACACTTTTTTAAAGATATATTTAAAAAACAATGTTTAAGTTTACATGGACGAACTGTGACGTTTTTTGTCTCTCCTGTAAAGTTACTCATATGGAGTTACGTGTTCTTATAGTTAGGCCAACGATATGTTATGTTATTCTCGGTTGACACATTTCTACAGCATTTATTTGGCTTCTTGCAATATTTTTCTACATCAACATGTCTTTTATTGAAGATTATGATCTACATATAGTAGATTCCTGTTAATCTGGACAGCAATGTTTTAGGAATGAATATTGAACAGAAACAAATCAAGAAATAATTTAAATATGTTAAGCTTAACCCTTCCTGTCTGGTGATGTGTAACTAGTACACATTGCTTCTAAAAACTTTAACATCTCTATAAATATAATAAATACTGGCTTCAGATTTTAGGTATTCCTCCGTAATACATTTACGCATTGAATGAAAAAAATAATATTAATAATAATTAGCACTTATCGGCTATATCAGAGATATTTTGTGAAAATCGGGAATAAATTCACCAATACAATCAAACGTTTGCCAGTGTGTGACGTAGGTATATTCATTCTAAAAAAAACTGCTGTGGGTGAGGAAGCGACGCTATTCACGTCTCACTCTACTTCAGTACATGGGAACGCAAGAAATAGAATCTCAGTTTGCTCGCTTCAGTAACTTTCGGGCATGCATTTGAGGTGGTCGGTTAGCCCGTTTTGTGAACGTCGGCCGATGTTTTTTTTCATGTTTTCAGCAATTAAATTTTAATTATTATCACTTTTGACTTCAAATTTAATCGATTGACTATGAATATTTTTCCTATTTTAAATAGCTCATTTTTACATGTGTATTGAATACACAGCACCGGAACTTGCGGATTTTTTTAGCACAGGAAGGTAAAGGTTGAACAAACATTTTGAAGACGCTGTAATTTGTCCAGCTGTTCCTACATAATATCCAACTAACAGACGTCCGCTCAGTTTAAAATCAGAAAAAACAGAGATTGCACGAGTAAAATTTTGGCTTTAGTAGGCAGGAATCTTTGCAACACTTTAAGGGAATGAAGGCTGAAGAAGATCCTTCGGCTTACCTCATTTATTTGATTTCGCCATGAGAGAGTGTTATCAATTAGCACTCTTAGGTTTTTAACGGTTTTATTTAATGGTATGATAGAGCCATCGAATAATATTAGTCAGTGTTGAATTTATTGAGAAGCTGAGGACTGCGAACGAGGATCGCTTGAGACTTAGTAGGATGTTTGAGTAAGCCATGCTCCTTAGTCCATTGTCGAATAAAGAAATAAAATAAAACAAGCTTATTACAGTGTACTTTGCATTAACCCTTTCGTGCTCAAATAAATTTTTTCTTTAGATAAAATTTTTTTTCTCGCATTTATTAGTCATTAATATTTATAAAGAAATATTTAAAAAAAACTAGCAGAACTTATAAAAAAACTAATGAGATCTATACTTTTTTAAGAATATAATTTATTTTAAGTGAAAAAAAACTTATCTTGGCAAAGTTCAATTTATCCAAATATTAACGTTTTTCTTTGGTGATTCCTTGTTAAATGGTAAGTTATGAAGGAAAATTGAGGGAAAAAAATCACAACTTTCATTATAATTTTTTTTTATTTGTAACACCCACGTTATATTTTATACGCCAAAATATCAATTTTTATAAAACACAAAAAGGACAATAAAATTATTCCATAATCTCAAACATGAACAACATTTACATAGCTGAATTATCAACAAATAAAATGGTTTGAATAATATTTTCCCTATATGAAGTGATTAATAAGATATTTAGATTATTTACCCCAATTTTCAAAACGCGCCCACGCTGTCCAGACATGTTGACCCGATGTCGTTTGAAAGCTTGTAGCGTTGTCAATATTTATCACCAGATGATACCACTGCACACAAAAGTGCATGTATAGTATTTGAATGTGTTGCCATATTTGAAATTACGTTAGTTTCTATATATATATTTTTTAAATCCCTTAAGTAGTGTATGTAACTCCTGTGTTACAATGCCATGATAAAGTTTAACTAGATCAAATAAATAATATAAATAATTTCAGTTTAAATATAATCGTAAAGATATTTCCTAATATTAAAGCCGAGACTGCTTGCGACGGTGCTCACTAGTTGCGCAGGGGCAGTGCACCGGTACCTCGAGTGGTCCGGAGAGCCGGATAATAGACGGAGCGCTACCAGCGCAGGCACCTGCCCCAGCAGGTTGGCCGTCAGCCCCACACGCTCCTCCACTATCGAATAGAAGATGGCCAGCAGACGGTCCAACGTGAAGTACTTTGGGCCTAGCTGCTCGTTCAGTCTGAAAACAATTCATTTATATAAAGAATATATCTGCTTAAAGCGCTCGAATTTTGATTTCTTGCTTAGAAAATGAAAGAAATTAATGTCTTGATATCTCATAGAACTAGCTGCTCGTTCAGTCTGAAAACAATTCATTTATATAAAGAATATATCTGCTTAAAGCGCTCGAATTTTGATTTCTTGCTTAGAAAATGAAAGAAATTAATGTCTTGATATCTCATAGAACAACATTTTTAATAATAATTTATTTATTTATTAGTAAACAGTACAATGTACCTTTATAGCAAAAAAAATATAGAAGTGAAGTGACTGCTCGACACATTAAGATTGACAGGATATTTAGCCGGTTCACTGCCACGAGCGCTTTGACGCGCTGTCCGATTTAGTGCTCGCCAGGCCGGCCATACAAAAAGAGCTCCTTTGAGCTTGTCGCAAGCCAATATCAAATCCAATTTTAATAATTTATAAATTATAACACATAGTGACATCTATTGGGATGGTCAAGAAATACTTAAATATTAAAATTTACCGATATTATCAAAGTTACAGTCATCTTTCTAAAAGCTTTCACTGACAGTCAATACGTGTCTCTGATACAGGGTTACTGACTACAGTTTTTTGCGACGATTTATAATGACTTCATTTGTAGTTTTGTTCAGTGGTTGATTTTTAACTTTTGTGCGTTATTTTTGTAAATTTTTCAAAGTATTTATTTACAAAGTATGTTATCCAATTTTAATAATTTATAAATTATAACACATAGTGACATCTATTGGGATGGTCAAGAAATACTTAAATATTAAAATTTACCGATATTATCAAAGTTACAGTCATCTTTCTAAAAGCTTTCACTGACAGTCAATACGTGTCTCTGATACAGGGTTACTGACTACAGTTTTTTGCGACGATTTATAATGACTTCATTTGTAGTTTTGTTCAGTGGTTGATTTTTAACTTTTGTGCGTTATTTTTGTAAATTTTTCAAAGTATTTATTTACAAAGTATGTTTTCATGTATTTTTTGGTTATTGGCGGTAGTTTTGCAGCATAATACGACGTTTATATAGACTTTTTACGGTTTTATTTTATAGTTTATTTACCTTTTGCGCTTTATTATACATCATACAGATAATTTGTTGATTTTAGTTTAAAAAGTATATTATATTCCGCTATATTTATAAGTAAACTTGTTTTCTGTGTCAAGTTGTGACAACCCTGACATTTTGTGAATATTTAAACTGTGTTTTTCTGAGTCAACGGCAGCTCAGACGCCCCACTGTGAATATATTTAGTAAGTTTTCATAATATCCTTTATATCTGTATACAAAAAATATAAATTTTTTAGGTTTTATTTTTGTTGAAAAAATCCCGGCCTGCTGGGTACGGCCATACTAATAACTTCCGGCACTTAAAGGGTTAAAAACAAAAATAATTTTATACAATTACAACAATAATATTTAGAATGAAACAGGTATTAATTAAATAGTAAAATCACATGTTACCAACACAATACAAGGCCGTCCACAGGCGCACAGCCCGCACTGCGCAGTAAAAAATACTAACAAAAGACAAATCATTGAAAAACATATATTGAAAACAAAGTATAAAAGATGGAATCAGCCAGGTGCAACTTCACAAATCCTCAAAAAGCACGGAGAGAAATCATAAAAATAGTATAAAAAAAAAACAACACAATAATCAATTTCAAGCAGTTCAAAAAAGGTCTTCAAAAGTCCTCGAAAGACACGCGGGATCCCACTTTAAGGTTCAGATATTCGGAAGTGCCTTTCGGGCATTCCTTGTAGGTCAGCAAACTAACTCCAAAAATATCCGAGCCTGCAGCGTACCCATTTCCGATCCTGTGCAGTCTAGGGATGTGAGATTTAGAGCCTTGTTTCCCAACGTGGGGCCCACGCCCCACGGGGGGGCAATTTGATTTTTAAGGGGGGCAATTCGAAAATTGACTCGTTCAGAGTTTAAGTTAACCATATTTCTATATTGTGGTTCACGAGCATGATACAAGTATAACATATATAGCGATCTGGATCGCAGCTAACTTCACTCAACTGTCGCGTATACGCCGTGACGTGACGCGTAACATTAAAGTCTCTATTTAGTGCTCATACTGCAACTGTCAATCGTACTCTTGAGGCTAGTTATGAAATATCATTACTCATCGCTAAATCTGGGAAAAATTATACTATAAGAAAGATTTTAATTAAAGTTTAACCCTTCTGTCGCGGCCGCTTAGTCGTATTTTGATCGCTTTGTCGCGTCATCGTTACGTAGGGGGGGGGGGCCTTCCCGGCCGACTGTTGAGTTTTTGGTCGCTTCGGACGACTTTCACCGGCTGCTCTCCACTCAGCTGACTGCCGATTTGATTCCGGAGTATAGTGGTGGATCCAAGTTTCATCCATTGTCACATACCAACGCAAAAACTTCTGTTTATTTCGCGTAAACAGTGCCAAACAGCGCTCTGAATCATCGATGCGTTGTTGTTTCTGTTCCATTGTGAGCAAACGCGGCACCCATTTCGAAAAAAGGTTTTTCATGACCAAATAAATGTTCATGCAAAATAGTGTAAACACTACCAAATGATATCTTCAGGATGTCAGCTATCTCACGCAACTTTACTTTGCGATTTTCCATCACGATTTTGAGTTTTTTTTTTGTTTTCTGGTGTAACAGCCTCATTTGGACGACCAGAGCGTTAAGCATAATTTGTGTCTGTACGACCGCGTTTGAAATCAGCATACCACCAACAAATGGTTGTTTTCGACGGAGCAGAGCCCGGATAACACTTTTCAAGCCATCGCTGAGTTTGAACGGTATTTTTTCCCATTAAGAAGCAATGTTTTATCAACACACGAAATTCAGTTTTTTCCATTGTTTTGTAAATCGCAAAAGTAGCGTCACTAAAACCACTGTAACTCAATGACACAATGTTGGAATGTCATGAAAGTTTGACACGTAACTTCTAAAGGTTGGTACTAACTGAGAATGGTATGGATTTGTTATTAGAGGCGCCATCTTTTGGTTAGTCCCAGGACTTATTAATCGATGTGTTACACATAAAAAATATGGGAGGTTAAATATGTTCGAAGGCATTTGTGGTTCTTCGTATCAGTTGGAATAAGGTATTTGGGAGGGCTTGGCATCATAAGTCAAACCACGCTAAAATATTCCTAAAAGCTTTATCCAAGGGGATGTTTTTTTTTTTTTTTTAGAACAGTAAACAAGAATAATGAATACTGTTTAACACTAATATTTTTCTCTCAATGTATCAAAAAGTCAGACAAATTTTTGTGTACACAATTTAGTGTCGGAGAGTATATTTATAGTGATATCTCTACGCCGTGATGTTTTATCTTGTTTACTCAGCAGTATCCGTGAGAGTTGCGGAGACGTTTCTCACATGCCATTCCTCTGGTATTACATAAGTCATGCATCACCCTCATTATCAAATCTGTTGCTAAATTTATGCAATGCGCCATTTTTAAAACAAATAGTACTCACAGAAAAGGTTTATAATACAATACTTAAATTTTATTTGATTTTCATATTTTGGAAACTTTCATTTAATATACACAAAACTTTTGTTTTATAGGTCATTTCAAAATGAATCTTTATATTAGTAATCATTATCATCAGTTGTTTCCAATAAATCCTGTCCTTTGCGAATGCATTGCTGTCACGTAATCGATGCTTGCTTACGTATTTCGTGCACTCAGCATACCTTTGGTTTACTTAGAGGCCTAGGTTCTGCCTATTGGGTAGCACTGGATTACTTCATACGTCCAACGATGGTCCGTTGTTCGGGCAACGTGCCCGGCCCACTTCAGTCTTTTTGCGACCTCTATAACATCGTCAACTTTTGTTTGGGCACGTATCCACTCATTGCGTTTGCAGTCTCTCCTGTTATAACCTAGCGTGCACCTCTCCATGCTGCGTCGTATTGTCTGGTGCTTTTGTATCATTCGTACAGAAAGAGTCCATGTTTCACATCCATATGTTAGTACTGGTAAGATGCATTGGTTGAATATCTTCCGTTTTAGACAGGTTGGGGGAGATTGCTCTTGAAGATATTGTTCAGTCCTCCAACGGAACTCCAAGCTGGTGTTGTTCTTCTATGTATTTCATTGAGAGTGCAATCCTCAAATGAAATACTTTGTCCTAAGTAGATATATTGTCGGACTTGTTCTAGCTGTGTTCCATCCACCTGGATCCATGTGACATTATCAAAGCGGTTTGACAAAATACATGTCGAACCTCTTTGCTAATATTAGTAGTAACCTTATACAATTTAGATATTTTCAAGTATATATAGTATTCGCCACAATATCACAACAATATTTAGAAATAGCTACTAACTTTGTGCTCTCCTTTATTAATATAAACAAAACATTAAGGACAATACTTTGCCTCTGGAGTTGAGTAACCCTGCATCAATATGTAGGAAGGTTTTAATTGTGCCAAGCAACTTGCAACTCGTTCTACTAATGAGGTCATGTGTTTTCTATATCTCAAAATCTATCCATAAAATTCCCACAAAATTCTCAAAAAATACAATATTTGTTCTACGGTTTGTAACTGATTCCAGAGTCTCACTGCATGGACAGTAAAGGACGACGTAAAGAAAGAGGAGCGGTGAACTGGAAAGGCCAATAAACAATCTATGTTTGAGCGTAGCGCTAATCCATGATTGGAAAGACGCTGTTACATGTGTTAGCTAAAATTAGAACACTGCAAGTCGAGACAAGCGAGCATGGCTCGGGATAGCGGAAATTGGAACGCATTTAGCGCGCGAGAGGGTCTCGTTCAAGGACATTAAGTGGTTGAGTGAGAATTATGGATAACAGAAGATTGTGTATATTAGATGAAAAATAAATAGACCTCGAAGTTCTACTTCTTTCCGAAGGAACATCCCTCAGATACAAATGATACAATGGAGACATCCCATCAAAGGGCTCTAGTACGAAGAGTCAAAGTTTGAAATCAATCCATTCGTCACTCTTAAGGCAGTGTAGACTTTTTAGAAGCATACCAATATAGCAGCCTAGCAGCTGTATTGATAACAGACTGGAGTCTAGAAATTTCTGAATCAGGCAAACCAGAATAGGGTTACAATAATCATCCAGATGCGGCAATAAATTGATTAAGAGTTTTTTTAGTATGTGTATATCATACCTATCGCTGAGTTTGGCTTTAGCGTTAACCTGCTGCATTCTTTTCTTCTGCTTCCCGTGGTTCTTAACAAACAATCGTTTGTCCTCCTTCACCGGATTATAGCTGGCCAAATACGCCGCAATCAGTAAAAACTTCGCATAAAACGGCAGTTCAAAGCTCTGCGCCCAAACTTTCGTGGAAGTAAGTTCCTGCTTCAAAGTATCATGCTTCGTAGCAGCCACTTCTTGAGGCGTTATTCCGAGTCGTTCCATCCTGATTTCAATATCTCGACTTAGCAGATCTTCTTCCTGTTTCACAAAGTTCTTACTAGGTTGAACGCGAAGGTATAACGTTTCGAGACTATCCCTCAAAACAGGGGCTATGTGACGCCATAATTTTGTAACATCGTCACATTTTACACTTCCTTCTATGATGGGTTCACAGTATTTCACAAAATTCACTCTAGCCATATGTCTCAGTTCCACGAGATCTCTGCAAGGTCTGTAGAATACGCTCAAAAATGCATTCAAATAGTTTGCAAAGAGATCTATTCTTAATATATCTTCACGTATATTGGAATCCACAGTTATTTGACCAAGTACGAAATTAGCGCAACTCTGTTGGCTTAAACATATTATTTTGTACAATTCTTCTTTTGTGTATTGCGGGAAGAGTATTTTAAACGGTTCACGAAGGCCCATTTTTGTTAAATACTTTTCAAAAGGCAGATCTGATATTAGTATGGTACATATATTTAGTTGACAAAACTCTCTAAGTCTCAAAAATGTAGGTAATATGTTTGCATCCATGTCTCTCAATCTTTCAGCTTTGTCTATTACAATAAAAACGGGTTGGTAACCCTGCTTCGGAAGGATTATGTTCATGTAAGTGATAAAATCCTTCATATTGTCACATCTGTACTGAGCACTGTATTTGTTCTCTCTACTATAAATATGGTTCGACAAAGAATTAAGTATTGTTTCGTACATTATTTTAGCGTTGTAACATTCTATGGCGTTTACGATAACATGTTTATACTCTAGATAATGTAGCGTGTAGTAGATAGAAGCACTTTTTCCCGTTGCTGTGTTTCCGAAAATATATATACTTGATGGTACAGGTTCTTCGACCTCGCCGATGTAATTATACAACTGCGTCAGTTGTGTTTCTCGGCAAGGAAGCTTCTTGCTTATTTCCTCTAGAAAATCCTCCATTTTTGCAATATTACGTTAATTTTTTTTACAAATTCAATAATTTTATAACCTCAAAAACGATCGTATAAAATTTTGTACACTGCCTTTTAATTGTTGAATTCAAGAGTAAATTAACGTATGTTTTAAAATACTCGCGTGATTTAAGATATTCGGAATAACAATTGATGAAATATTTAATGATTAAATTACAAAACTTCGACAAACAAGACCGGTGAAAATAATCACAAATGTCAAACCGTGAAACGAACTGAACGTATTTGGCGGGAGATATCCAATGTAGCCAACAAAATGGCACCTATATTTAAATCAAAGACAATTCTATTGCCACTTTTTCGCACTGGCGCGACTTATTATTTCATCACTTGACACTGGCGTATACTCGTTCATATATGATATAGGAGTTCACGGCCATTATTCTTCTTGAATAATAATGGCCGTGAACTCCTTTATATGAAGTATACACCAATGTCAAGTGATGAAGAATGAAATCATTATTTTTAAAATTTTGCTTTATATTGAAACATTTTCGCTTTTTTATTCGTAGTCCACATAAAAATACTTTTAATTCTTATGTTATAATTAATGTTATATTTACTGTAAATGATTTTATTTTCGTATTTTAAATTTTTATGCTCGATATTATCAAGATCTCAGAAATCTCTCGTATCGTAGTTAGTTATTCTCTATCAAAGCCTTCATTTCGTCATAATCAGTGGCAATTGGCCTACACTATCTTGGCAGGCACTATCTACGAGCATTTTATCACCATTAAGAATTTTCTTAATTCAAATTTGACACACGATCGATTGCTGCATCGTCGCCATAGATATATTTTTTTGGTTTGTGTCGTTTTTTTTCCTTAAGTGAAAGCATCAAGCACAGAAAAAACAACTAATTTTATTTCATCTTCTAAACGACGCCAAAAAATTGCTCAAGTTATTCGGGTAAAATGTTAAAAAAAAATGCACTTAACTATTACCTTTTATAATAATATAAATTTGCCACATCCGAGATGAAGTTAGCGACGGCAATTTTATCCTCAAGACATCTATCGAGAAATACGTAACTGCTTTCTGGACAACTTGGTTGATTTACACAAAATTTAAAAAAGGGAAAAAAATACCGTTTTATAAAATTTCCTAAGAAATGCTGTTATCATTTCAGAACTCACGCAAGCATCATCAATTCGCAGGATTGATTAATATTTTAAGATTTTCTATCAACATAATCACATATTCGTCCAAGTTGATTTTAAATACAGTGGAGTGGCGATTATCCGTAATCATAGGCGAGCTCGGATTATTAAAAAACATGGTTAATTCAAGTTGAGTTTTTAGTTGAATAAGAGTTAAATATTTTAAGAGTTGAAATGCAAGATGAATACACGAACAAGCTTTCTCAATGTTTGACTGATACAACCGTTAAATGTCGGTATCATACCGCGGCAATTACATTGGGACGCCCTGTGTACAGCACAGGTACAAAGACTGTAGCAAAAGGTGGATGGCTCCTGCTCCATGCTCGGAGTGAACTGAGAATGTATTTCCAAGGCATTTGACGCTCCTTATGTGTGGTAAAACGCTCATCGCAAGCACCTGTTTCCGCCCGTGCATGCCGTCATAACTTGCGAAATATCACAATTTTCGCAAATTTTTCGCATGCATGGGCCGGCCGACTTTTGATACTGTCTCGCGATGGCTGCGCCATAAGGAACATTTCAGTTACGGTCGCGACATAGCACGGACCCCAACAATTATAAAATTTACATACAAATTATTAAAAAATACCCAAGAATTTATACATCAAAATACCAAATATCATATCATAAAAAGTACCAAATAACAAACAGGAAAACAAATACATCATGTTTTAGGTGACGCATACGTCCGATGCACATATAAAAAAGAATTTATAATAAAGTACAAACAAGAATTTATGCAAGTAAATTTACCAAGTTACAAGAAAATCAATTATATTTTATGGTGACGCATATGTCTGATACACCCCGGATCCACATATTTTTGAGTCGGTGTGGACATGGGGAAACACCGGCAACTTACAAGTATTAGTCAATCGGTATAATGTAAACTATAGATTTTATTACAGTTAAGATCCTTGCTTTGTAATTTTCAAAACGTGATTGTTTATTAAAAACTTGGAAAAAAATATTTTTCGGCATTACTAAAAATAAATTTAGTACTACAAAGGACCACGGTTAATCCAACTCACGAATAATTGAGCCACAGATAGTCGGCGCTCTACTGTTCTTTGAGATTTTTTTCACTGTAGTTAAATGAAAAAAAGACTTTAACCTTTCCCTTCCTGTGTTAAAAAAATCCGCCCGTTCCGGTGCTGTGTATTCAATACACATTTAAAAATTTGCGATTTTAAATTGGAAAAATAAAAATATTCGTAGTCGATCGCTTAAATTGAAGTCAAAAGTGATAATAATTGAAATGTAATTGCTAAAAATATAAAAAAAAACATCAGACAACTTTCACAAAACGGGCGAAATGACCACCTCAAACAAAAGCCCACGAGCTACTGAAGCGAGCGAACTGAGATTCTATTTCTTGCGTTCCCATATACCGAAATAGACGTGAATAGCGTCGCTTCCTCACCCATAGCGGTTTTTAGAATAAATATACCTACATCACACACTGGCTCACGTTTGATAGTATTGGTGAATTTATTCCCGATTTTCATAAAATATCTCTGATGTAGCCGATAAGTGCTAATTATTTTTAATATTATTTTTTTCATTCAATGCGTAAATGTATTACGGAGGAATACCTAAAATCTGAACCCAGTATTTATTATATTTATAGAGATATTAAAGTTTTTAGAAGCAATGTGTACTAGTTACACATCACCGGGTTAAGCTTAACATATTTAAATTATTTCTTGATTTGTTTCTGTTCAATATTCATTCCTAAAAAATTGCTGTCCCGATTAACAGGAATCTACTATATGTAGATCATAATCTTCAATAAGACACGTTGATGTAGAAAAATAGTGCAAGAAGCCAAATACTATAAATGCTGTAGAAATGTGTCAACCGAGAATAACATAACATTGGCCGAGAATAACAAATGTATTACGGAGGAATACCTAAAATCTGAACCAAGTATTTATTATATTTATAGAGATATTAAAGTTTTTAGAAGCAATGTGTATTAGTTACACATCACAGGACAGGAAGGGTTAATAGAAAAACTGGGTGAGTTATGAAAGATTAGAGTAAGTTGAAGGATTCTGCTATTAAGGTAGAATTTTCTCACATGATGGTAGAGGTATCAAACGGCATGTAGCGATTAGAAACAAAATCAATGGGACACTATAACATATATATTCAAATCAGAGAGTATCAAAATTTTATCTGAACCCAGTATTTATTATATTTATAGAGATATTAAAGTTTTTAGAAGCAATGTGTACTAGTTACACATCACAGGACAGGAAGGGTTAATGATTGGCATGTTAATAATGTGGAACGTGAAAAGAAAACACAATTTTTTTCTTACGGAAATAACTTTTTGTTTCAGAATTTTGCCGTGGAACTCCAGCTGGAAACTTCCGCCGACTTTGACATTGAGGTGTTCCGTGACGCGCTAAACAGAGCGGGCGGTGCTAATTACGGAACTGGTGTCCGAGACTTATGAACATCTTCTATCTTCAAGTTACCACAAAACAATTTTCTGTGTGAATGAATGGCGTGAATGAAATTGTCTGTTTATTACTTTTACGTATTTTGGTTCCCAAATTCAGTTTAGATATATTTTTAAATATCCATCGTCATCTTACATTTCTTTTCGATTCTCAACGTTTTATTTCAGACATACTTTTTGTAGTTCGAAAAGCTGTCTAGATAGGACTAGATTCTGACTTACAATATAACAAAACGAGAGTGAAGAAAATAATACAGAGGAATACAACGGCAAAAAATTATTACGTATTGGGTTAGTTGTTAAACATTACCTCTGTACTCTGTATTGAGTGTTACCTCTGTACCACTTGGATGTTTCTTTTTAGTCTTATTAATTCAAATAAGGCCTTTTAACATCCTTCTGTTTGGCTAGAATAATAAAACCCCCTGCAAATTTGTGATATATACAATATAACGTAAAACAAATACAGTTGTTGGTATTAATGACAACAATGTTTCCAATAACTATCTCTCCCTGGCTCCATCCCAACTCATTGTCTGCGAAGACTGTTCGGGTCAGCTCTCCTCGTCCTCAGGTTGTATGCTCTTCTGTCCCGGACTACGTCCCCCAGGCCGCGCCTCTGCATCAGGTTATCTTTTTGCACCACCCATGAATTCTTTGGTCTTCCTCTGGTTGTTATTCGAGGAAGATTCATGGAGATTGCCTGGTTCACAATGTGATCGGGTGCTCTGCGTCCAACGTGCCCATACCATCTCAATCGCCTCTCCTCCATCTTGCTGTTGATGTCTGTAACACCCAGGCTTCCACGAATGCGTGAGCTTCTTATTTTGTCTCTTAGGGACACACCTGCTGACCATCTTAGCATGCGCATTTCAGCAGTTTCTAGTTGCCTAGAGTAAGAGTTATACATCGTCCAGCATTCGGAGCCATAGAAGAGTGCGGGTCTGACAATCGTTTGGTATACTTTTCCTTTTAACTTTACTGGCATTTTCGGATCACATAGAACTCCCGTCATTGATCTAAACTTCATCCATCCCACACTAATTCTATGTGTTACATCTGCTGCACATCCTCCATCGCTAACATTTCTAATAACTGTATCCAACGCAGAATATTACAAATTGTTATGTTATTGTTAAACAAATTGTTATGTCATAATATTTTTAGTATTCACCTCTTTCAGTATGTTGCTGTTGGCGTCCATGGTCTAGCAATCACGTTCGATTCCTGGCGGATTCACTTACAGACTAGTTTTACGCATTGATCATATAACATCAGAATTTACATTTTTATATAGCTCAAAGTTACTTATTATAAATTCTAATAAGTAAGCAAAATAAAAATAGTGATCTATAATCTATATCAATGTGGCAACAAATCTGTCAATTGTTTTGGAACGGTTAGATCTGTCAAGACTGTACTCGTATGTTAGCTGAAGTACCAACAGCTTGTCTATAGAAGTACAGGTATCTTCCAGCCACAGGATGGCTGAAAATCATATTCGACCACGAGGGGCTATCTATCAATATCATGTATATCAAACACCAGTATCTATACAGGGTATAGACGAAAAATATAAATCATTGGAAGTCAGAGTTTGGTTAGATTATATTTTTAATATTAAAAAAAATAAATTTATTATAAATTATTTTTAACTTTTTTCGCAGAATATTTTTATTTATTGGGTCTTTAATTAAAGTAATGCATTTTGGAATATGTATTATTACGCTGCTTGCTTTAAAATTATTCTCATTAGAAAATTTATAGTCATTAAAATAATCTTATTTCGTAGAGGTTTGGTGTTATACTAGTGAATTTTTCCAAACAAAGTATTATTATGTATGAGAGAAAGTGTCGAAATTTAAAATGAGATTCACATTAATTTTTAAGCGTTGCACAATTATTTCATTTTTGCGGTTGTAAAACACATTGGTTTTCATTGCGCGTCTAATTATTATAAACAATATATTATAGCTGCTTTCATTTGAAACAATACCATTCATAAATGTTACTAAATAAATTTTCAAAATATCATAGACGGAATGACATCAAAAAATACATTGTGGATAAGCTGGATTAGAAAAAAATATCCGAATATCTATTTTTGTTTATGGTTCTGAATTCCTTTGATTGAAGGTGTGAACAAGAATACTGAACACTGGCGTATACACCTTTATATGTATGAGTTAACGGGCATTATTCGAAGAAGAAAAAGCATAATTGACAATATTTTTAATTTATTTAATAAAAATAATATGGAAATGTAATCTTTATTACCGGGTTTGTACTTTTCTCTTTTTACGAAGAGATTTCTTCTTTCTGTAGAATGGCAATGAACTCTCTCGGCAAGAAAAAAACCTCTCCAGGACAATTTTAAGAATCCTTTTGTCCATGGCACCAGATAACTTTTTCCTGCTTTAACAATAATATTATCCAGTGAAGAGATACAGACGGTGCCTCTATAACCAACCAACTACTACGAAAAAAAAAAAAAGGATCTTCAAAGATTCAATGAAAACGTCGTCTTATCCCATCGATAGGCGCCCCGCCACTGTAAGAGACAATAAAGGGCTCGTCACCATTCCGAAGAAAGAAATAAACACTCTTAGTAGTAGGGAAAATGATGCTGGCAACATGGATTATTTTTTCATACCATAAATTCTCTCTTTCTCTTGAATAAGGACTGTGAACTCCTATATGTGAAGGAATATACGCCAGTGTCAAGTGATGATACCATAAATTATTCGAGAATTAATTTATGAACTCTCCCATAGAACTTTTTAATTGTAAGAACACACAAGTTGTATAATTACACTTATATGATCAGGTTTTTAGGTATTTATATTTTAAAGAACTGGAATTGTTATTCATCTAATGTTTACAATTGAATATTCAAATGTCCACAACATCACCAATTTAAAATTTTAAGAATGTAAATTTAATTTGAAGCGATAACTTAACAATGGCTTCCAAAAAATACCTTCAGCTCAGTTGTATATTTTTGTACTATTTTTTTTTTATTTCGCCATTATGTAAAAGCATTCAATATGTTTTATAAAGTACTTGTATAAATAAAAATCGGTTATATTGAGTTCAGAACTCTTTATAATCTTGTGACACAAATATATTCGTAAAATAATTAATCAAACATTAGCATTTCGATAAAAAGATATCTAAGAATTAATATCTTTGGTAATAAATATGTGGATATTAAAAGCATTTTGTGAAATTGTAGAAAAGTTGAATTGTTTTTTTATTTAAACATATCAAGGTAAAAAAGATATATATTTTAAAATATTCACGATTTAAAAGATTTATTTATAAAAGTGTTTGGTAAAATTGTTTTTGTTAAATTTCAATGAGAGTTTGACTCGTAAAATGAAAATTTGTTGATTTTTTTTTTATTGAAAAAGAAAATAGTTTTGATTTTGACTTGAAAAATTTATCCCCCTTCAAATTTAACTTGTTTGTGAATCGTTGAAATAAAACAGTATAAATAGTTTTACACCGATTATACAACGCACCTATACTGTTTTAAAATCAACTCAATCCTTTTTTTTATTTAAATTATATGTAAAATAGTCAAGTTACTTTTTTGAAAGTTAAATTAAATTGAATATTTAGGAATTTTTCGAAAGAACTTTATGTTGTAATTCCAATTATTAGTATTATTGTAGTGTGCAATTTGTTTCTACCTTCTTTTATGAAAATTATCTGTTTTTGAAAGTAAATGAATGTTGCCAATAAATAGATCATTATTATTTCGCTCTATTATTTTCTTTAATGGTACTCTATGGCCTCTTCATATTCTTGTTCTCAACTGTGTTTTCCTGTTTGAGATTCGCATTAATTCCAACACATCACTTTTGATATTGTCTTCTCAACTCTTCTTCTGGACGTGTCCAGTACAGGATTCTTTAGAACAGTACGATCTTTTCCTGATTCACGTGGATGAAAAGTCTAGAAGCTTGATAAATAGAATACAGTTCATTATATCAGATTTTCTAGACTTTTCCTTCTTGCATCTGTCTATACATTTATCATATAACTCACTTTAAATTTCTTTTGTCTATATCATCCAATAATTATAACTTTTAATCGGTCAATTACACACATATATACAAAGTTATATAAATGCAACATTTTCTGATCAAAATTTGACTATGGTCACGTGTAGATTCAGACTTTGACAAATTTATATAACTCGGTGTGTATGAAAAAAATTCTTATGACGGAGACTAACTAAACCATAGATATAAATATATATATAATTCTAAATGATCAAATAATAATAGAAACATTGGCTTGTCTTTTTATAAATTAAACATTCACTGCGAGTTAAAAGAAAAAGTTCTTTTATTTACGTAGATTTGTAATTTTTTTTTATATATTTGAATTTTTGTAAAAAAATTACTTTAGAAATAATTCTCAAGGGACGGTATACAAGGGTATTTCTAAATCAGTGGTTTTCAACCTTTGTGTAATAGTGGCACCTTAAATCAAATAATTTATCTTGGTGATACCCCTCTTAGGCCGAGGCCACACCAAAGTGCTTCGTTAGGTGCTAAACTAGGTTTTACGTGACTCATATACTAGGTGACTTCATGCATGGCCACACCAAAGTGCTATGCACAAATTCATTTGACAGTTGGAAGCTGTTGAGTCAACACACGATGTCACTCTCAAAACTAACTAATTTCATTACATTACCATCTTTATTTACTTTCTGTGCAACTTCATTCCAAAGTGATTTTATTACAGGTATATTTTTCTATAATTTGCTCGATGGGTTCCACAAAGGCTCCCTTTTATACACATCTGTCATTAAAACTTCCGCCATCTTGTAAATTAACCAACACGTCTGTTCGCTAGGAGATTTACTCGATGACTAATCGTCATGCAACGTGGCGCGAAGCGTGCAGTGTCGCCACTGCGATAGTATGCGGTACGTTGGTTCGCTAGGATATGTCGCCTAACTCGCAACATAGCTCGAAGCATCAAGCGAGAGGCTCCTACCTGTGTGGCCGAGGCCTTACCTTTTCTTAATTACAACAAATATATTTGTAATAAAACAAGTGCAAAGAATCAAGTAACTTTATTACAATAACTGATTTAGTTTAATAACAATATAAAAAAAAAACAACATAAAAATTAATGACATATTCAGGCTTGATGTGATACGCAGATTTTTTAAATTTTATATCACTATCAAATAGTGTTTTTTTTTGCGTGTTTTTAAAAAAAAATCTACCCTTTATACGACCCATGTGAGAATTTTTCTAATGCGAAATATCAAATTCAATGTTTACAAATCAAAAAAAACTATCGAAAATATATATATTTGAAGAATTTAAAATAGTAAAACGTACATTTTTTTATATTGTGAAGATATTTTTTTTAAAATTACTTATGGAATTGTAGAAATTAAAAGCTAATTATATAAATTTGATGTTTGGTGTTTACGTAAGTACTTATATAGTCAGTCAGCTTAAATAGCGTAGAAACTATTTTTTTTTTTTACTTTAAATCAGCGCTAAAAAAATTGACTGATATGAAAAGTTTTCCATTAACGAGTGAATTAAATTTCCCAATTGCAAAAAAAAAGACTTGAGATATTAGAAATGCAGAGATTTTGTAATAAATTACAGATGGAACAAATAAAAATACATGTTTGTAAGGTTTTTTAAATTTTTTACTAAGAAAATCAATTAATCTTAATATTAGATTCATACAAATTATTTTATTATTATTTTTTAAACGTGCATTGATTTTACTTTTTATGTATAAAGGCAATATATGAGATAATTCAATAAAATCAAATATATATTTTTTTTCAATTTTTATAGGTATATTTATGCAGCAATTGGTCGTAACTTCCAAGTGGCTTCAACACATGATGATGAACCTCTGTTGACTTATTGGCAGGGCTTATTTTTGGTTTGATTCTTGATGGCCCCCAAAAAAAGGCACTAGATTAGTTGAAGGGGTTTGATGTGTGTATGTATTGTTTGTTACGTTCATACGCTGTGGTGACTGCCGCTATTTAGACAAATGAACTATGAGTGATGTCTATTGCGATGGTTTTCTTATGGGATCAAAGGCAAACATATCGACATCACCAGTTAGAATATAAAGAAGGGAGAACTACAGGAGAGAAAAAGTGGCTTGGTTATAAAAACCTTGAGTTATTCTTCAAAACTGGTACAGAAGTTAATATCTGAGTTATTTAATTATGGGATGCGATTTTTAGTCCTGGGATAGTGTTATTAGACAATTATCTGAAACGGAACATGTATAAATTTTTCCAGTTATACCCATTTTTAAAAACCATCAGGCCATATGATGTGGGCATAACTAACAAAAGTTGATCTTCTTTCATATGGTAAGTCCCTCAAATGTTGTAGGTAGGGCAAGTCAACTAATACTCTATCTCCTATGGCAAAGTGCTCGGCCTCAAATCCTCGAGGACAAACGAATATAGTTCATAATCTGTGTGTTGCCATCGATACAAGTTGTACGCACTGTAGTTTGGTCCGCATTTTTATGATGGTAACACCATTAGACCATTTATTGTGTTAAATACTAATAAAGCACAGCTTAGATTTAAAAATTTAAAGATATCTCAATCAGCGAAGAATGTTTAATAGCAAAATTATTAGTTTAAAATTGCTAGTATCAAAAATCTTTTGTGCCGTTTTTAGTTTCATCGAAGACTTTATAAACCTGTGAAGCTGTACTTTTAGCACCATCTCACATGGAAGGCTAATAATAATCATAGAAACTTTAATTTCTTTTACTGTACTTAGTTGGCAACACAACTTGACTTCCACTGAGAGGTTTCGGGTTCCATTCTTGATGTTACGTAAAAATAAAATAAATAGTCTGGTTAGAATACTTGCACATGTCTAGCACGTTGCTTCTTTACATGCGGGGGGGTATATTTCAAATACGTACATGTTCAGAGCTTACTCCAGTGGTTATAAACACAAAAGTTCTCGATTAATAGGAATGTTACCTTCCAGCAACACTTTTCAATGTCTCTGAATTACTAATTCTGATATATTGAAAATTTACTATACTAATCAGCTCTGACTGTTGCCATCTAATGAATCTGACATTTTTCATATCCCGTGTGACAGGCGCCTCAGGCAAATCAACTAGAATGGACCAATGATACGTTATTGTTGCATAGATATAGATGTTAAAAATTTAACTCATAGAATGGAATATCTTGCCTTTTTTATTTTACTTTATAAAATGTCAGGAATGTGTGCAATATTTTATGTGTATTTAGTGACCTGTATGGCCTTGTTATTGTAAAAACATATTATTTTGCGATATGGTAAACGAACCGAAGTTTTTGTAATAATATTTAGAATTTTTTATACTTGAATGTCGAGAATGGCTGCCTTATATTTTGTATACAAGTTAAATTGAAAAATTTTCATGGAATTTTTACTGTTTTTTTTTTTTTATTATAATTATTATTTTTATGAGAAAAAAAATATCCGCATTTACTTGAATAAAAATAATTGAAAAAAAAATTATAAATTTGTTTTATTTATTATCTTGATTATACTATCGGGTTGTCCGGAAAGTAATTTTATATTTTTAGGTCAAATTGAAATGTTAAATTTTGAAATATACTCTTGGACAGTGGTTTTCGATATTTTCAGCATCTTGGCAATCTCTTGTGTTGTAGAATGTTGGTTTTTCTCGATCAAAGACTTGATTTAGTCATCATCAGTGAATCGGCCTTCCAAAGTGGATATCATCTTCGAGTGTCGTATCACCATTATGGATTTTTCTAACCACATTTAACACACAAACACTTACATCATTGTCTCCATACACTACATATATTTTTTTTGTTTGTGTCAATACAGGGAGTGACAATGAATGACAGAATATAGAATGAACTGATAAATAAGGACTTATCAAAATTTATGAGTGGGTTGACAAAAACACCCTTGAGGAGAGTTTGCTCTCTAAATGGTGCTATATAAATTATCCTTTTATTATTATTATTATAAATTTAAAATCTTTTAATATCCTCATCACCACCACTCTGTCGTGTATCTCATGACAGCATCGTGACTTCCTTAATAGCCCTTAACGACTCCTGTCCATCAATCACTGCACTTCGCGGTTCGAAGGGCAGTTGTCAAGGGTAGTCCTGTTACATACGAGGGCGGTCCGATAAGTACTTAGCCTCACCGCCCGATGGCACCACTATCGCAAGAGCAATTTTTTATCACATAGTACATTCTCGTTGACAGCTACTGTCAAAATTTCAGTCGAATCGGACGCGTAGTTTTGTTTTGACCGCGTGTGGAAGCGAGCGTGTCCGCGGATTTGAGAAAAATGGAAAAAGAGCAATATCGGTCGGTGATTCGATTCTTGTTTTTGAAAGGGAAATCGGGCAGCGAAATCAAAGACTTTTCCTTCGATGGCGACCGTCAAAAATTGGTTTAACGAGTTTCAACGTGGTCGCACGTCGGTTTTTGATGAGCCACGCCCAGGTGCCCCGAAAACGGCTACCACAGAGGATAACGTGACAAAAATCCACGATCTCTTATTGACAGACCGCTGATTGAAGGTGCGCGAGATAGGTGAGACAGTAGGCATCTCAAAAGACCGCGTGGGTCATATCCTGCATGAAGTATTGGGCATGAGAAAGCTGTCGGCGTGATGGGTGCCGCGTTTGCTCACTCCGGACAACAAGCGCAACCGTGAGACCACTTCAGAGCAGTGTTTGACGATGTTTAAGCGCAATCCGAAGGAGTTTCTGCGTCGTTTCGTAACCGTCGACGAAACATGGATACACTGGTACACACCCGAGACCAAGGAACAGTCGAAACAATGGACTTCACCTGGCGAACGTGCTCCGAAGAAGGCGAAGACTGTCCTATCGGCCGGAAAGGTGATGGCCACCGTTTTCTGGGATTCAAAAGGTGTGATCTACATTGACTTCCTGGAGAAGGGCAAAACAGTCACAGGGCTCTACTATGCCGAATTATTGGGCCGATTCGACGCCGAATTGCAGAAAAAACGGCCCCATTTGGTGAAGAAAAAAGTGCTCTTCCATCATGACAGCGCACCGGCTCACACCTCCGCCGTCGCCACAGTCAAATTGGTAGAATTAGGCTACGAACTGCTGCCCCATCCACCGTATTCTCCGGATTTGGCCCCGTGCGACTTCTTTTTGTTTCCAAATTTGAAAAAGTCACTCGCCGGGCAGAAATTTGAGTCGAATGAGGAGGTTATCGCCGCCACGGAGGCCTACTTTGCAGACCTCCAGAAAACGTATTTTTCAGACGGGTTAAAGAAGTTGGAGCATCGCTGGGTCAAGTGTATAGAACTCAAAGGAGATTATGTTGAGAAATAAATCGCCACTTTTCCAAAATTTTTGTTATTCTTTTGTAGGCTAAGTACTTATCGGACCACCCTCGTATATCATCACTTTGGGACCCTTCCTCTTGTGCGTCGTTCTTCTACGGTTCCAGTAACCACAAGCCTCTCCAAACTGTCACCTAAGACACGAGCAGCAATGTGCAAAAAGAATTTGAGGACTCTTCAAAACGATATTGTTGACAATCGTCAGAAAGAGGTTTTCTTACACAGAAAATAACCTCATAATTTGATTTAAATGTTAACTAACCTTTGTTGTTTCCATTAAATGCTTTCAAAATATTTTTTCTTGAATCGAAATAATCTTGGACTGAATGCGCAACATTCACGATTTTGTTGAAATATTTTAAATCAACATTTATTCATAAGGAAATAATTTAATGCAAACAATTAGGAGTTACCACACATTTTAAACAATAAAATTATACGTACAATCGAGGGTTATATTAAAGTTGATAAAATAATTAAAATTAATGAACATCGTTACAAGGTTGTATTGGGGCAAATTTGTGAACTGTCACAGGGACCATGCTACATTTCCTCAAGTGTAGCTAGATCTTGGCCCTTGGGACTTAGTGGAGGAGTCAGTGTGGCCCTTAGGCTAAAAAGTCTGGAGACCCCTGGTCTAGAGAAGCTGACGGAAAGGAAAGGATGGGAGCAAGGTATAGAGAGATGTGGAGTCTTTTTAGTTAAAACAAAATAATGAAGTTATTATTATATTTGGCAACTTTAGATATAACAAAAGTCATCGGTAAAAACAAATGCTCATGAAATGTACATATAAACATACATTAAAAACATATACAGAACGGAAAGTTGAATATTCTCTCAGCCTTGGTACACTAGATATGTCTAGCCTTTTTGCTGACGGGCCTCGTCAATACAGCTGGGCCCTTGATTTTTGGTGCCAGGGCTTTCAGAAGTCCTCGGTTTGTCCTCATAATTTGATTTAAATGGTAACTAAGCTTTGTTGTTTCCATTAAATGCTTTCAAAATATTTTTTCTTGAATCGAAATAATCTTAGACTGAATGCGCAACATTCACGATTTTGTTGAAATATTTTAAATCAACATTTATTCATAAGGAAATAATTTAATACAAACAATTAGGAGGTACCACACATTTTAAACAATAAAATTATACATACATGTTGTAAACTCCAAAGTAATGGTGATATAAAAGTGTGCAAAGAAAAGTAAATGCGATATATAAAATCAGAAAACTAGGATACATATTACATATAATTCGAAATATGCTCAGTGAGAATATTTTTAAAAGTATATACTTTGCCTTATGTCAGTCAGCACTTTCTTACGGTATATCAGTTTGGAGGATGCACCTTAACACAGAGGGATGCACCTTAACACAAAAACACATATTGTAAGTCAAAAATTGATTATAAAAATAATTAGTAAACTTCCTGCCCGGTATCCCACAGCGGAGCTTTTCAGGGAGTATCGGGTCCTGGACAAAGCCAATTTACATCTCAAATCCATTCTCTGGCACTATCATCGAGAGGAAGGGAAAATGCAGACTCAGCAGAGACACATGACACGCATGGCAACTGATCAAATGTTCACAATTTTTTGCCCAAAGGTAATATGCCTATTTAGCTCCCATGACATACAATGGGGTGCCGAATTCAATAAAGGCAAAGGGAGGAAAACAATTTAGGCAGTCGATCGGAGCCTGGTTGTTATTGCGACAGGAGTTTGAGTACTTTGGCTTGCAAGAGGAATGACTTGTGGAAAGTGTTTGTGTGAGCTCTTGAGTGTGGTTTTTTTTTTATTGTTTTTATATTTATGTTTTATTTTTATGATTATGTGCGGTACATTGTGGGGTGAACGTTTTTGGTCTGTCTGGAGTGATGAAGTGTGAGGAGTTTGATTTCGCGTGATGTAAGAGGCGTATCCAGAAAGTAAGTGTACTGAGGCTCTCACGACCGGATGGATTTTATTTTCGATATGTTGGCTACACTTCCGTGTAGCCTGACCCTTCCCCTCCGCAACGAGACCGGTTCGAGGTCAGTACGTTGAGAAGTGTCGACGCGACAACACGTTTCGTGAAAAATGTCAACTCAATCTCCCGCCAAGTGCGAAATTTTGTAAAAAGGCAAGAGTTTTTGAGGCGCTGCAAACTCCATGGAGATGAATTTCTCCGCTCCATCGTTACTGGAGATGAAACTTGGGTTGCACACTACACGCCTGAAACCAAAAGGCAGTCTCAACAGTGGCGTCACACCTCTTCACCCTCCGCCAAAAAGTTCAAAACCACAATTTCAGCCAAGAAAATCATGGCATCCGTGTTTTGGGACTGTCAAGGCATAATTTTAATTGAATATATGCCTCAAGGGGAGACCATCAACTCTGCAAGATACTGTGAGACCCTAAAAAAATTGCGGAGGGCGATTCAGAACAAGAGGAGAGGCATGCTGACAAAGGGAGTCTGCCTGTTGCACGACAATGCCAGACGGAACTGCTCGCCTCGTTTAAATGGGTTGTCCTGAACCATCCCGTGCATTCCCCTAACCTAGCACCTTCAGATTACTATCTCTTTACCTCCCTGAAGCTGCACACGGGTGGAAAAAGGTTTTCAACCGACGAGGAGGTAAAGAGGTGGAGAAGTGGACGGAGGGGTAGGCGGGAAACTACTTCGAGGAAGGCATCAAGAAGTTGATACCCCGCTTCACCACCTGAATTGAGAGGAATGGCGACTATGTCGAAAAATAGCTTACATATGTACTACGGTAACCACGTAATTTTTTTGTTTAAATAAAAAAAATTGTAACCTACAAAAATTCAGTACACTTACTTTCTGGATATGCCTCGTATACATGTGTAATTGAGTGTCACTGTTTGTCAGGTTGATGAGAATGTGTAACGGGGTTTTATGTAATCAAAAATCGGAAAGAAGTATCGATTAATTTTTTCATGCTATATGTCCTCAGTGAGATACAGGCAAAAGCCTAGTTTACTGGGGACATGACAAATAAAAGGCAACAAACCCAGATCCATTAAAATTGTGTGTCCAAATTAAATTACCTGTTGTTTTTTCAAAAAATTATGTATATTTCTTGTTATGTGTAAAAAATATATGGGTGCGTAATGAAATATTCTAATAAATGAGCTGGAGACAGTCAACATAAATGGAGAAGCAGTATTCCAGCAAAATTCTGCACCGTGAAACAAATCTAAGTTGATGATTAACTGTTTCCAAAAAAACAATGTTACATTCTATAGTTCGGAAATTCTAGGATGAGTCCTGTGACAGTTCACAAATTTGCCCCAATACAACCTTGTAACGATGTTCAGTAATTTTAATTATTTTATCAACTTTAATATAAGCCTCAATTCTAATAAAAAGCAAGTTATTTAGGTAAATACATTACATAAGGTTGTATTGGGGCAAATTTGTGAGCTGTCACAGGACTCATCCTAGAATTTCCGAACTATAATATAAATCTGATTGAAAATTTATGGGCTATTTGTAAAACCAGGATCCAGAAAACAGACTATATGATGAAACAGAAGATTTTTGAAGCAGTAATTAACGTGTGGTTTCGAGACGAGCAAATATTGGTAAACTGCAAAAAAGGTGGATATATTCCTTGTTTAACACGTTCACTGCGTCGAACACGGCTCCCGTGTCTATACAAAATAGCCTTGAATGTTGAGTGCGCTCATAAACGTCTCCCGATAAGGATTCGTCGCCGGTTTCATCTGTTTTGAAGACACGAAGGAACACACTTGTATATGATGTTTCAATAGAAAGTAGAATTAGATTTTTAACAAAGTTATGGGTTTTCATAAATTCGCGAATTTTCAGCATCTCTGTATGACATTTGATACGTAGTGAATGTGTTAATTAATGAATATTAGAATGATTTTCAAAAATGTTTGGACTTTTTATGGCTAATAAATATTTGTTTCAACTATTTTGTCTTTGTTCAGATCAATTCGCACACTACTATATCAGTGTATATGAGTTATAGATCATTCAGTTTGAAGTCATTTTGCAATTGTGTGAGTAATACTCTTTGTATTACACAACTTATGTAATGGTATTGGTTTTAGAATGCCACACGATTGGTTCGCGCAAAGCGCACGTTTGTATTGTTGTTAAAATACTCGGTGATTAGAAAAACACTACCATGTCGAAATTAGGAAAGGGAAAACCACTTTCGGGACAAGCAAAGGAGATTGTTTTAAATTTTGGTAATGGTTGATAATAATTAGGGATCGGTCGAAAAGCTGCTGCAATCTATTAGAGCCATTTTTGTCTAATGTAACGTATAATTCAAAAAATTTTCAAAGCTTAGAATGTACTTTGTTATAATTTAAAGTTTCCTAGAATTTAGTAACACTCCATCCACTATTATTTTAAAACTTTATTATTTGGCATTGTAATTATGATACATTTATATGTTAAATAATCTTACTTTCATTTTATTTTTATGATTATTACAATTTAAGCTGACAGCATTTTTAATTTACAAACCGTTTGTGTTCATTTCAAAGTTTGAATATAAAATATTATTTTCATATTTTTTTGCTTTTTCACTTCATCAAACAAATAAAGTTTTTGTTAACGCACTGTTACTCACACTATTGTAAAATGACTTCAAACTGAATGATCTATACTGATAAATTTCCCATTTTTATGGATATGCAAAAATTTATCACCAGAATAATTTGGAATATGGTGGTAGCATTACGATAATATGCCAGCCCCAGTATGGAGCATGTTTGCCCATGTAAAGTAGGTAGATATTTTTTTTAACCAAAAATGTCTGGATGTCTCAGACCAATCCCAATGGAAAAGGTTTACATACTTACTGGAATACCTCCTACAGATATGTTACCGGCCGCAATATTGCGTGCATTAGGGAGAACCATAAACACTTTAATGATCTAATGTACGAGGTATGATCAATATAATTTGTAATTCGAATTTTTTGTGAAATTGGTACCTTGAATTTATTTTTGAAAAATGGTCCCTCGAATTAACGGCCTTTTACTGTATTTACATTAATAATTTTTTTATGCACATAATAAACAAACTCTTCAATGGAATGAAAATTTTCATTATGGAAGCAATTAAAAATATATTTAAGGGTGAAAAACATCTGGCGTCCTCGCGGCCAAGCTCGCCCTATATTGATGGTGTGTTTCTCGGCTGGGTGATGATATGAGATAAGCTCAGATCTTTTGATAGCTTCTTTCTGATATTTATCTTGAGATATATGTCTGATTTCGGAATGTATTTACATACTATTAGGTAAAGCGAAAAGAAATGTCAATTTTCATGTTGCGTCACGTTGAAACCAGTTTGCCACCAGCTACCGTTGGGTTAACACGTCGCGGTTGGTATTGTTTTGAAGCTCTATTAATATCCTTTCTGTTTTGACATTCTTTTTTGGTTTTGGTCCATAGTACAAAAATGCAAAAGCCAGAGATTGAAGAGACACATTTGCGATATTTTATGCTGTTTTTATTTACCTAATTCGTCGAAAGCTATTGTTTTTTTCTCCTCGGATTAGTGTAGAGGACCCACTTCTCATCCCCAGTAACAATTCTTCTAAGAAACGGATCAGTTTCATATCTGGAGAGTAAAGATGAACAGATTGTTATTCGTTGTTCCATGGCCGTTGGAGAAAGTTCGTACGGCACCCGTATTCAAATGGTCCTTTACTGTTGACCATGGACAACCGATATCTTGTGTCAATTCCTTGATGGTTTTACGCGGATCGAACTCCACTAATGAGTTTAAAGTGTCATCGATTTTAAGAGGTCTTCCTGATTTTGGTTTGTCCTTTAATTCCCTATCACCACTTTTAAACTTTTGAAACCATCTATGGCACTTTCGAGGATTCAAGATGTCCAAGATGTCTAAATATCGCAGATGATCTGGGTAGCTTCTTTTTTACTTCAATCCTTTATCGAATAAAAACAACATAAAATACCGCAAATGTGTCTCTTCAATCTTTGGCTTTTGCATTTTTGTACTTTGGACCGAAACCAAAAAGGAATGTCAAAACAGAAAGGATATTAATAGACTTTCAAAACTATACCAACTGCGACGTGTTAACCCAACGGAAGCTGGTAGCAAACTGGTTTCAACGTGACGCAAAATGAAAATTGACATTTCTTTTCGCTTTACGTTATATGTTGCTATCAATAAACCTATATTTATTTATTTATTAAGATCCACGCTTAAACAAAACAGACTAAACGCATTAGTCATATTATCAATAGAATCAGACATAACAGTTAATATGGACTTCAATGACATGCTAGATGCATTTATGGAAAAGAAAGCAAAACGTAAACTGTAGTGGTTTGTTGTGAAGCATGAAATACATCATCATCCGAAATGGAAAGGGTAAACATTTTTTATTATGTATTGGGGGGGGGGTAAGAGGGGGCGCAAGTCGCACACTGCTCAGGGGCTGCCCTTCAGTAGAACCAAACAGAGCTCATGGATACTGGTGGATCTAGAGAAGGGGTCCCCAAACTACAGCCCGCAAGTCAATACCGGCCCGCTGCCGCGGGCTAGATATGCCCGGTATCCGGCCCGTCATAGTTTATTTTGATTACATTGTAAAATTTACAATGTAAGTAAATCATACAAAATAATAATCAGATGTTTTTATTTACGAAAATTTGCGCGTAATTCAAAACTACAGTATGTTGGTATGATGAGCTATACTTGAGAAAATATAGGATGGTCCCTGTGACATTTGAAATGTCACGTCTCAAAGGGATGGGGTAAAATCGTTTTTTTTTTTCCAAATTGAATCGTTTTTTTATAAATGGAAAAGTTGTTTTCTCTAAACTGACGTTTTAATTCCTAATTTTTATTATACTGACTTTCTAAGTATTGTATGGTTTGTATATATCTTTAAATAGGCCAAGATCCACTTTGAATTAATACTAATTACGAACATTTAATTTTAGGTATAAAAAAATCGAAAATCCAATTATCGTATACCCCATCCCTAGCCAATGCAGACTAACGTAGTGACTTTTGACAAATGTCACCAAATATTATTTGATTTTAACAAACTGCCACATTTTTACTAATTTGTAACAAGATGTATTAATTTGTCATTATTGTTAGTTTTATGTAATGTATTTATCTAAGACCTCGGCCACACAGGTAGGAGCCTCGCTTGATGCTAAGAGCTATGCTGCGAGTTAGGCGACATATCCTAGCGAACTAACATACCGCATACTATCGCAGTGGCCACACTGTACGCTTCGTGCCACGTTGCAAGACAATTAGTCATCAAGTGAATCTCCTAGCGAACAGACGTGTTGGTTAATTTACAAGATGGCGGAAGTTTTAATGACAGCTGTGTATAAAAGGGAGCCTTTGTGGAACCCATCGAGCAAATTATTTAAAAATGTACCTGTAATAAAATCACTTTGGAATGAAGTTGCACAGAAAGTAAATAAAGATGGTAAGTTGTAATGAAATTGGTTAGTTTTGAGAGTGACATCGTGTGTTGACTCAACCGCTCCCAACTGTCAAATGAATTTGTGCGTAGCACTTTGGTGTGGCCATGCATGAAGTCACCTAGTATATGAGTCACATAAAACCTAGCTTAGCACCTAACGAAGCACTTTGGTATGGCCTCGGCCTAAATAATTTGCTATTTATTAAAATCGAGGCTTATATTAAAGTTGATAAAATAATTAAAATTACTGAACGTCGTTACAAGGTTGTATTGGGGCAAATTTGTGAACTTTCACAGGGACCATGATACATTTTCTCAAGTGTAGCTAGATCTTGACCCTTGGGACTTAGTGGAAGAGTCAGTGTGGCCCTTAGGCTTAAAAGTTTGGAGACCCCTGGTCTAGAGAAGCTGACGGAAAGGAAAGGATGGGAGCAAGGTATAGAGAGATGTGGAGTCTTTTTAGTTAAAACAAAATAATGAAGTTATTATTATATTTGGCAACTTTAGATATAACAAAAGTCATCGGTAAAAACAAATGCTCATGAAATGTACATATAAACATACATTAAAAACATATACAGAACGGAAAGTTGAATATTCTCTCAGCCTTGGTACACTAGATATGTCTAGCCTTTTTGCTGACGGGCCTCGTCAATACAGCTGGGCCCTTGATTTTTGGTGCCAAGGCTTTCAGAAGTCCTCGGTTTGTCCTGTCTCCAAACATGACACTCAAGAGGGCAACACCATAACCTGTAGCTCTTTCTCCCTGCAATAAATAAAGATTTATATATCACTAAATGTACAAATTGGCTGTAAATTAACTTAGCAACACTTATTTAAAATAATTCCTATCAAAAATACAAAACAATAAAGAAAATTTCAGCTCGATTCCCATCTCTTGCTTCCATACATAAGTGATCTCTTTCAAGAGCAATTCCCATCTCTTGCTTGCACACATAAGTGACCTCTCTCAAGAGCGATTCCCATCTCTTGCTTCCACACATAAGTGACCTCTCTCAAGAGCAATTCCCATCTCTTGCTTCCACACATAAGTGACCTCTCTCAAGAGCAATTCCCATCTCTTGCTTCCACACATAAGTGACCTCTCTCAAGAGCAATTCCCATCTCTTGCTTCCACACATAAGTGACCTCTCTCAAGAGCAATTCCCATCTCTTGCTTCCACACATAAGTGACCTCTCTCAAGAGCAATTCCCATCTCTTGCTTCCACACATAAGTGACCTCTCTCAAGAGCGATTCCTATCTCTTGCTTCCACACATAAGTGACCTCTCTCAAGAGCATTTCTCATAACATATAAATTTCAGACGATATTCTTTTTTATCATGTTGCACGGATTTTTCCTGTTGCGCATAAAGAGCCTGCTACTAGTTAGCTATTCATAAGGAAGAATATCAGTCAGAACTCTTATCATACTGTTAGGCTGTGCCGAGAATATATCCACAGTGTCATTCAGTTGGTTCAATATCTCTATACCACGCGTGACTGATTAGTAAGTCACGATATTCATTCTGTAAGTTGATATGTAGAACAGAGGGTGATTCCTTGCACGACTATAAACCATTGCTGCTTGAATCTTGTCTTATCAACACTAGCTTGTTGACATAGATACGTACATTAAAATAACCCCAAAGAAAAAGTTTGGAACGCTATTTAGTGATCGAATATCACTCCAAGATGGCATATGTTATTATGTAACGTTAAAAAGGATTTTGAAGGCTCTATATGCCTACACTCGATAAGAATTCAATTCTATGCGTAATGCCAGTCACGCCAACATCAAAGCCAACAGAACCACAGCAATCCTCGAATCACAGCTCTGGGAGCTTACGAGAGTAAGTCCGACCTACCTTTCCGTTATAAGCACAGACTTCCGAAGCATCATCTGTTGCCTGACTAGTCCACCTACAGTATTAGCTGGGAGGACCAAGGTCTGAGTGAATGTGATGGAATACAAGTAGCCTGAATGTGTGGACATGTACGAACTAAGTAATTAGTTGTAAGAATTGTTATCTAGTTATTAGCAATGTGAGCAAAAGGTGGGGTAGAGTAAGACCAAGGAAAGTGAGATTGGATTAAATGAATGACATTTTAAAAGAAGAAAATGTAGTCAGAGGAATAATACGAAGTGTACGGATGTAGAAGAGACGAAGGATGTGTATTGAGATATGAAAGTAATCTCTGCTTACCCTGACATGGAAATGGCGTAATGGTAAGTATGTATGCATGTAAACTTGCCACGTAAATCAAAGAAAAAAATTATCGAGACTTACGCAGTGCGAAGGATCAGCCATGTCCACGTGCACCCACACTCCCGGGAAGTCCCAGCCCAGTTGCGCTCCGACAAACAGTCCGGCGCATGACACTTGAGCGTTGTTGCGGTCCTGGAAATATGCGAATTTAGAATCTTGAAACGAGACAATTCATGTGAAAAGTTAGATCAAACGCAAAATTTGATTTAACAATTTATAGTTTAAAACTAAATAAGATAAAAGATTAATATATCATGTAAAAGGAAAAATAAGTAAATAAAACACTTATTTTATATTTTTGTGTTCACCACTGGTTTATTTTTGGGTTTACTACCGGTTTTGAAGACCACGGTCTTCATTGTCAGGTGAAGATAAACTAAATTGCTAAAAACACATTTTATGAGATTCCAATCTGGTTTTTACTTAGGGCCCATTAAAACATCTTTCTGGTTGGTTGAAAGAGATTGCCACGTGGCAATGAACTCGCCAAATTAAAAAGAAGACGGTGGTCTTTGAAACCGGTATACCAGTGGTGAACACAAAAATGTATTTTTAGCAATTTAGTTTATCTTCACCTGACGATGAAGACGGTGGTCTTCGAAACCGGTAGTAAGCCCAAAAATAAACCAGTGGTGAACACAAAAATAGGTGTTTTATTTACTTATTTCTCCTTTTACATAAAACATGGCACTACAAAGTGAAACTAGTCTTTTCGAAGATTAAAAAAAAAATATTAATATATTATTTATAATTTGTTTTATCAAACACTGTTTATTCCACTTTATGTAACGGTATAACCCTACTGGTTTAAAGGTTTTCACCTCATCATCAGGGGAACACAAACAAGACTGAATTCTATTCGAACTGGTTCCGACATACACACTTCTAACGGTAAACATTCGGGTTGAATAGGTACTTAAGATTTTATTCTTCTTCCTCTTCTTTTAGGCCTGTTGGCCTGTTATGGTCCTGAATCATCATTTCCCTCTTGTGACGTCGACTGCCAGCTGTCTTTCCATCTTTTGGGAGGTCGTCCTAGAGGTCTGCTTGCATGGGGGATACTGTCTCTGGCCATTCTTACGGCTCTTGCTTCCGCCATTCTGGATACGTGTTTGTTCCAGAACCTCCTTCTCTGTCGTCCCCATCTGACAATATCTTCAACTTTGCACATCCTTCGGATTTCTGTGTTTCGTACTCTATCACGAAGGGTTTTGCCAGCGATACTCCTGAGTACCTTCATTTCGTTGGTTGGAAGGAGATTTTTGGTTCTGACAGTGTCGACTCTGGACTCGATGCTGTATGTCATTATGGGGTGGACACAGGTCTTCTATATTCTCACCTTGCTTTGGATGTTCATATACTTGTGTTTCCAGATAGTGTTCTTTAAAAATCCGGAAATAGATGTTTAAAGATATGATTATATTAAATTGATTTTGCAAAGTATGTTTCTAATTGTTTGCTTTATTTTTTAAATTAAAAAAAAAAATTCATATCATCATGCCGCGCCCCTTGCATGGTAGGCATACAGAACAGATCTCCAAATTTTTTTATCATAGCACACAACTTTCACTCTTAAACATTCGTAAAGCATCTTCTATTATCTACACTTTTCATTTTACTTTATTTCAAATAAGAAAGAAAATATTGACTCACAGCAACACTATTCTTCATATCAGCGAGAGCGGAGGCGAATTCGGAGAAGTGCAACTCCGGCGCGTAGGGCACCGGGAAAGTCAGATCTCCGGAGACGCGCCCTGAAGCGCACGCAGCTGCTTCCCAATCAGCGCAGTTACTCAACACGGCCGCATGATGTTTTCCTACAGCGATTCCCTAGAAATTCATTGTATATAATTTAAACTGGGACGACTATAAAGATCCATAGATACATCGGGCTATTTCCCTGTCATAGATACATCGGGCTATTTCCCTGTCATAGATACATCGGGCTATTTCCCTGTCATAGATACATCGGGCTATTTCCCTGTCATAGATACATCGGGATATTTCACTGTCATAGATACATCGAGCTATTTCCCTATCATAGATACATCGGGCTATTTCCCTGTCAGGGTAGACAAAGCATCTTTCCTATCTCGATGCACATCCTTACCCTCTTCTCCATCCATACACCATCTCTACAATTTCATATACAACAGTGGTGAATACAAAATAAAAATTAAGTGTTTCATTTATTTATTTTATTAAAAATTAACATTTTTAAGACGTTACAACAAAAGCCTAATTTGGATTAACGGTGTATTTCAATTATCCGAGTTCAAGTGTCCCCCAATTGCCACAGATAATCGGCGCTCTACTGTATCAGAATTTGATTTTCCAAAGAATGGAAAAGTAACAGTGGATTTTTTAATATCTACACTTACCTAGGTGTGGAGATCTCCAGCAACAGTGATCTATATAGTGAAGTACGAGCACAAACTAATAAAGCGACAGCTTTGGCTGGCTGCCTGCGGGACACTATATGGAGAAACAGACACATGCTAACCGAAAGTAAGGTCAGGATATATAAGACATGCGTCCGCCCCATCATGACATATGGGATAGAAGCGAGAGCCGATACTATCGGGACAAAAAACCTTCTCAGAGTGGCAGAAATAAGAACCCTACGCTCCATCGCAGGCAGAACTCTTAGATATCGAATCAGAAATGAGACGATAAGGTCTGTCTGTGGTGTTGAAGACATAGTGAGGTGGGGAAGAAGTAGAAGGCGCTTCTGGAGGGATCATGTGGACCGCATGGAAGATATAAGACTGGCAAGAATCGCTAAGACTGAAAACCCTAACAGCAGGAGATTACCAGGGAGGCCGCCGAAAAGGTGGAAAGCCAGCTGGACGTCATCATCCCAGGACAGTCATACGACCTAAACCAAGATGAAGCGAAATTATAATTTTTTTTAGTGCAATCTCATTTCTACCTGAGCGCCAGTCAGTGTGGCCATATCCAGGATGATGTCGGCCTTGAGGTCTTTCTGGGCGTAGGAAACTCCATCAGCCAACACCAGCCGACCCTCGGCATCCGTGTTGTTGATCTCCACTGTCCTGCCCGAGTAAAGGGTATGGATGTCATCCGGCCTGAAAAAATATAAAAATAAATAGAAAAACATTCAATTACAGAAAGTGCAGTAAGAATTAATCTTCTTTTCATTTATCGTCACTCAAGTTGTATCGTCACTCAAGTTGCATCGTCACTCAAGCTGTATAGTCACTCAAGCTGTATCGTCACTCAAGCTGTATCGTCACTCACTTTATAGTGAAATTTTTCAGAAATAAAATATGTTTTTTTTTATTAATTTTATTACTTATTTTTATCTCTTAATGCTCGGTGGTTGTCATCAGCCTTAAGTTTACACTCATCAGCTTTTGCCATTGCTGATCCTGTGGTGTGGAATAGTCTGCCTCCTAGTGTCAGAGATATGGGCGGCGTGTACAGCTGTAGGACGGACATTTTTTTAAGAGGTCTTATCATTTATGAGTGAGGTTAAGGAGAGTTTGCTCCATAAATGGCACTATATAAATTGTCCTTTTATTATTATTTTAAAAAATGTTCAATAAAATGCTACAAAGTATTAAAAAAGCAGAGAGCATTCAGACATTTATTGTCTATGTGTTTTATTATAGAAGCAAAAAAAATATATATAAATTCTCAGAAAATATAATAAAAAATAATTTTCATATTTTTTTTTCTAACCACAAATCTACGTTTTACCTCCAATTACGTTTTTTTTATCAGTCCCTTCAAAAGCGTAAAAACGGGGTTTAACTGTATATTGACAATATACAGTAAAACTCCGTTTTTACGTTTTTGAAGGGACTGAAAGAAAATTGGAGGGAAAATGTAGATTCAGGGTTAGAAAAAAAATTGAAAATTATTTTTTATTTAGATAATCACCCAAATCGGAATTTTTTTTTTCGATCGATTCGCGATTTTTTATTATCGTAGCTAAAGTTGTAATGAGTATCCCCACATAACGCGCGAGCGCAACACGTGAACCAAAAACGTGTTTATTCACTTTTTCGAGAATTTTCCTTTTCTCTTGAATCGATAATGTTTTTCTTTGCCGAGACATTATTTGAAGGGATTCAACAAAAAATTAAAAGAAATGAAAAAAATGTAAATTGACACACGAAATACACGACAATTGAAATTGTACGTACATGACCGACACGTTTAAAACACAAGCACAGATTGACCTGCCTATACAGTCTGCCTGCCTCTGATTCGTTAAATTTCCCACCAATTGCATCGTATTACACGACTCGTGTAACTTTGACCATGAGCGCTGCAGCTGCAGGTGCACACGTGTCTATAAATAGAAACAACATATTTCTGCTTCCTAATATTCATTTAAAATATTTTAAATCGTCGCGCATTTAATTAAATATATTTATAAATTGATTTGCATTTTAAATATTTCAAACGTAAATTGCGGGAAATAAAAACGTAAAAGCGGGTACTAAATGTACTAAAATAAAACGGGATTGTAAAATTTGAACGCAAATAGCGGGAAAATGTGAATTATGGGCACGTAAAAACGGGGTTTAACTGTAATAAGTTATTTATTTTTCAAATTAAATAAACAAACACACATGAAAGTTGATAGGTGTATTTGTTTTTGTCGTATGGTACCCTTCAAAACTTCCAAATTAGTGTTTCGAACATAGCCGAGACAATATAGTCTTCCGCCTCAGTAATCGAGCCTTTGAACTTAAAACCTCTAGAGTAGGCATAGAATTCATCGTTCGTCATTGAACATATTGACCTACAACACTATCGTATGGCGCATGCGAGTATCGTACCAGACAAACTCTTTTTCACTGGTTCCCTTTAATTTTTTTTTGATACCAAATCGAATTCGAAACTCCCGGGTGGAAGGCAATAATCGTACCATTAACCCTTGGGTGGTCGCATCTAATCTGTGAGATAAGGTACCTGGTGTTTTTTGTGCCAATGGGCGAGGTTTACCGACAAAGAGGTGAGGTTTATAGTAGCTTCCTGACTCCCTACCCCTCACACAAGGGTATCTTTGTTATTTCTCCAGTGCACCGTTGGTCTCCGTGACAGACGTTTTAATCTGCTGGATGAGTTGCGCCCGATTACGTAAGTATTATTGATTTCCGAAATAAATTTTTTTTTCTCAATATTTATTTTTATAAACCTGCAATAATTCGTATATCTATGTTGTAGACCCTAATTCAATGATATTGATCGTTATTACTATATGAATACAAACATGCACGCATGGTGTGTGAAAATTGTTATAAGAATGTTTTCGAAAATGTTCAGCGTGAGCCTGATCAGGAATAACTTTCTAATCATATTTTGATTACTCCCTTTTGTTTTTGTGAAGACGTTTTATGATCACAACTGAATTTTATATTCTAAATAATGTTTGAAAAAGTGCTAGCATAGTGTTCTCTAATGTTACATTATTGCTTTTATTTTCGTCACATGAACACCTAACATACCTTACAAAGATGTGACAGTTAATTCCACATACTTTTTATTGTGCTAAATCTTTTTTACAGACCTATTGTGGGTATTAAATGACTGAAAAAAATTGTGATGTTACTGAATTGCATTAGTTGTGTTGATAAGCTGCCAACAAAAGACTGGGAATGTTGTAAACTAGTTATCTTCTATTTTAAGAAAAACAATATGAGAAAATTAAAAATGTTGTTATTGAAAAGTGCAAAGAAATGTACAAATGTTATATAATCATGTTTGAGTGAAGAGTTCAGTTTGATAAGCTTTCCCTTAAGCCTAAGGAGAAATTTAATTTTTAATCTCACAGATGAGTTGCGCCCGACCGAGGGTTAAGCTACTGAGGCCGTCTAGTATTGTATAGATGTAATGATGAATAGAGAATATTGATCTAAAGAATGATCATGGAGTTGTATCTACAAACCTTGTTGAATTAGGTCCCACGCTGTTCTCAGCCAGACAGAACACAGCGTGTAGATTCTGCGAGAAGCCGGCCCTGACAGCGGCTTGGAAGGCCCCCAAGATGCCAGCGGCTCCTCCGCAGTCCCTCTTCATGCCTGGCATGCCAGTCTGCAATGAACGAAGATCTCTCTTAAATTGTTGGGGACTACATGCTCTGGACAAGACCTGATTGTTGCGAATTACAGGGCACTGGGATCTACGATCTGATTTATACAAATGATAGGGTAATGCCTCTTAGCGGAAACCCAAGGCATAATTAATACTTGATAGTCCAGACACGGAAATTAATTATGAATTATATACATATCATCACACCTTTCCCTGCCAAGGCAGAGAGAACAGAGCGCCCTACTATTGACACACATATTTTCCCTCATCCACATTCACACACCTTTTCACATAGCTCCTATGATTTCTCTTGTTTCTTACATTTCTTTCTTTCAAAATATTATTCACTTGATGGCTGTGCGGTAACGCACTGGACAAACCCTGAATTATGCTACTTCCCTCGAATGAAACGGGCATTTTTTCCACCTAATATTCGGAGATATAAGGATACTGTATCGGACGTATGCGTCATCATAAAACGTATTAGGATTAGTTTCTTAATTGTTAAATATGTGTAGATTCTTGTATGTGTATAATTTGATATTTTTGTATGTAAATATTTATGTTTGTTTGGGTCCGCACTGCATCGCGATCGCAGCGGAAATGAGACTTATGGACGGTCGTCGCCAGAGTATATCGCTGGCCGGCCGGTCCCTGCTTGCGCAAAACTCCCGAAAATTGTGGTATTTTGCGAGGTGTGAGAGCAGGCAGTGGCGGAGAATGGCGCTTGCGATGACCGATTGACCGTTCATAAGAAGGGTCCTTTTTAAAATAAATTATATATTCTCAGTTCACTCTACCTAATGTGTTTTACTTGAGACCTACTATACCTATTTAAAAAGAGGAATCTCTTCACCCCGCTACCTTGTCTCATCGATCTACGCCTTTAGAATTGACCCGAAATCTCCGAGCATTGCGCAGCAGCCATCCACCTATATTTACAGTTCTTTGTACCGCTGCCGTACAGATACATATGACTTCGTTATTATCTATTCTTTCAAAATAAGATATTAAAAAAAAACATCCGATCCTCTCAGTTCAGCATGCCATCGGACCCAGTACAGCGGTATGGCCAATGAGTTTGCGTGCCATCGAACCCAGTACAGTGGTATGGCCGATGAGTTTGCGTGCCATCGTACCCAGTACAGTGGTATGGCCGATGAGTTTGCGTGCCATCGGACCCAGTACAGTGGTATGGCCGATGAGTTTGCGTGCCATCGGACCCAGTACAGTGGTATGGCCGATGAGTTTGCGTGCCATCGTACCCAGTACAGTGGTATGGCCGATGAGTTTGCGTGCCATCAGACCCAGTATAGTGGTATGGTCGATGAGTTTGCTGGTGTGCAACGGTTTATTCACTTAAAAAGACATAAGAAACTCCACGACACAGGTTTCCTTTTCAACTGAATTGATTTTGGAATGGCGAGGGGATCCTCGAACACGAGGCCCAACAATAACGACGACATTCACTCGATCAACCATACTTTCTTTAGTCTTCCTATACCCCACCATCCACTCACATTTGCACTGTATATTTATTTTGTTAGTATTTCTTCATTTCACGTGTCCAAACCATGTTACTCAACACATCTGCCTAAAGTTCACATCATAAAAAATATAAAAAAACACCACACTCAAGAGTTTACACAAACCTTTGCTACAAGTCATTCCTCTTGCAAGTCCAAGTATTCAAACTCCTGTCGCAATAACAACCACGCTACGATTGACTGCCTTAATTTTTTCGACTGCATTGAATTCGGCACCCCATTGCATGTCATGGGAGCTAAATAGGCATATTGCTTTTGGGCAAAAGATTTCCTAACTCTAAGAAGATCCCAATTTATAAATGGAACTAAAAGCATAATATATAACTAACCTTGGATTTGATGCTGAGGCCACCGGTATCGTAGACGATTCCCTTGCCTACCCAGGCGACCGTTTCCGTGGCGCCATTAGGGGTCCAGCTGAGGATAGCAAGAGCTGGAGGAACGTTGGAGGCCTGGAATGGACAAAAGAAAAGTATATCAAAACATTATTTCCATTTCAACTCTTTACTTATGCAGTCCATGGATAATGGTACCACAAAACATTATTTCCATTTCAACTCTTTACTTATGCAGTCCATGGATAATGGTACCACAACACATTATTTCCATTTCAACTCTTTACTTATGCAGTCCATGGATAATGGTACCACAAAACATTATTTCCATTTCAACTCTTTACTTATCCTGTCCATGGATAATGGTACCACAACACATTATTTCCATTTCAACTCTTTACTTATGCAGTCCATGGATAATGGTACCACAAAACATTATTTCCATGTCAACTCTTTACTTATCCTGTCCATGGATAATGGTACCACAACACATTATTTCCATTTCAACTCTTTACTTACGCAGTCCATGGATAATGGTACCACAAAACATTATTTCCATTTCAACTCTTTACTTATGCAGTCCATGGATAATGGTACCACAAAACATTATTTCCATTTCAACTCTTTACTTATGCAGTCCATGGATAATGGTACCACAAAACATTATTTCCATTTCAACTTTTTACTTATGCAGTCCATGGATAATGGTACCACAAAACATTATTTCCATTTCAACTCATTACTTATGCAGTCCATGGATAATGGTACCACAAAACATTATTTCCATTTCAACTCTTTACTTATGCAGTCCATGGATAATGGTACCACAAAACATTATTTCCATTTCAACTCTTTACTTATGCAGTCCATGGATAATGGTACCACAAAACATTATTTCCATTTCAACTCTTTACTTATGCAGTCCATGGATAATGGTACCACAAAACATTATTTCCATTTCAACTCTTTACTTATGCAGTCCATGGATAATGGTACCACAAAACATTATTTCCATTTCAACTCTTTACTTATGCAGTCCATGGATAATGGTACCACAAAACATTATTTCCATTTCAACTCTTTACTTATGCAGTCCATGGATAATGGTACCACAAAACATTATTTCCATTTCAACTCTTTACTTATGCAGTCCATGGATAATGGTACCACAAAACATTATTTCCATTTCAACTCTTTACTTATGCAGTCCATGGATAATGGTACCACATAACATTATTTCCATTTCAACTCTTTACTTATGCAGTCCATGGATAATGGTACCACAAAACATTATTTCCATTTCAACTCTTTACTTACGCAGTCCATGGATAATGGTACCACAAAACATTATTTCCATTTCAACTCTTTACTTATGCAGTCCATGGATAATGGTACCACAAAACATTATTTCCATTTCAACTCTTTACTTATGCAGTCCATGGATAATGGTACCACAAAACATTATTTCCATTTCAACTTTTTACTTATGCAGTCCATGGATAATGGTACCACAAAACATTATTTCCATTTCAACTCATTACTTATGCAGTCCATGGATAATGGTACCACAAAACATTATTTCCATTTCAACTCTTTACTTATGCAGTCCATGGATAATGGTACCACAAAACATTATTTCCATTTCAACTCTTTACTTATGCAGTCCATGGATAATGGTACCACAAAACATTATTTCCATTTCAACTCTTTACTTATGCAGTCCATGGATAATGGTACCACAAAACATTATTTCCATTTCAACTCTTTACTTATGCAGTCCATGGATAATGGTACCACAAAACATTATTTCCATTTCAACTCTTTACTTATGCAGTCCATGGATAATGGTACCACAAAACATTATTTCCATTTCAACTCTTTACTTATGCAGTCCATGGATAATGGTACCACAAAACATTATTTCCATTTCAACTCTTTACTTATGCAGTCCATGGATAATGGTACCACAAAACATTATTTCCATTTCAACTCTTTACTTATGCAGTCCATGGATAATGGTACCACATAACATTATTTCCATTTCAACTCTTTACTTATGCAGTCCATGGATAATGGTACCACAAAACATTATTTCCATTTCAACTCTTTACTTATGCAGTCCATGGATAATGGTACCATCAAGACACAAAGTTTTAACCTGCCACTCATCAAACCTCACTTATAATGTGTCAGGTACTCAACATCAGGCAGATATAAGTTTAAGGTTTAGCAAGGGGTTTGAATGATGGCATAAACTAATACAAGATGTATTAAAGGCGACATAAACTAACACAAGATTTATAAAAGGGGACATAAACTAACACAAGATTTATAAAAATGGATATAATCAACACAAGATGTATCAAAGGTAACATAAACTAACACAAGATATATCAAAGTACGACATAAACTGACATAAGATAGCTTATGTCGAAACTAGCACTAGATGTATCAAAGGCAACATAAACTAACAAGATGTATCAAAGGTAACAAACTAACACAAGATATATCAAAGTCCGACATAAACTGACATAAGATACTATAGCTTATGTCGAAACTAGCACTAGATGTATCAAAAGCAACATAAACTAACAAGATGTATCAAAGGTAACATAAACTAACACAAGATTTATAAAAGAGAACATTAACTTACACAAGATGTATTAAAGGCGACATAAACTAACACAAGATTTATAAAAGAGGACACAAGATGTATCAAAGGTAACATCTAACATTTAATGTAACATCTTAATAAATTTCTTTGGTTTGAGTAAAGGGAAGTTTAATACAAAAATATAAACTGTACCCACCTTACCCACACCATAGATTCCCCCGAATCCCTGCTCTTTCAATTCCTTGCCCCGAATAATCTTTGGTTTCAGTTTGAACTCTTCCCCTACAGCAATTATTTCCTGAAAGTAATTGAAAGAAAACAGTTCATATTTATTAACAGTAGATTCTCGATTATCTGGGGTAACATTAACCAGATCGTAGATTAACTGGGTGAGAAAAAATTTCCATTTTTTTCTAAAATTTTTAAATACAATAACTGCCCCGATTAACCACCTATGCACGTACGCAATGCGTGCACCAACAACATGTTCCGTGCGTGGCGGCAAACAACAGCAGTCATGAACATACCCAACTTATATTTCGTCCGTCACAGGTAAAAACGCCCTCCGAATATCTTCTTATTATCAGTTAATACTTAGACTGCATTGCGTTCGTGTCTCGTAAAGTTTTTTCCTGCATTTTTACATATTTTTATTTCCTTTGCTACTTGACATATTTCTAGCAAAAGTGTCTAAATTATTTAGTTATATTTATATAAATATTTCTTTATTTAGGCCTCGGCAACACAGGAAGGAGCCTCACTTGATGCTTAGAGCTATGTTGCGGGTTAGGCGACATATCCTAGCGAACCAACACACCGCATACTATCCCAATGGCCACACTGCATGCTTTGCGCCACGTTACGTGACGATTAGTCACCTAGTGAGTCTCGTTGCGAACAGACGTGTTGGTTAATTTTATTGTGTAACCAAGTGATTTTACGGAAGTTTTATTTACAGCTGTGTATAAAAGGTAGCCTTTGTGGTCAAGATTGGTGTGACAAAAGTACTTTTCCACCAGGACAACGCAACGTCCCACAAATTGACCGTCACAATGGCAAAATTGCATGAATTGGGCTTCAAATTGACTCCCTCATCCACCATATTCTCCAGACTTGGCCCATATGACTTCTTTTTATTCCCGTAATTAAAAATTGGTGGGAAGAAATTTTCATTGAATTAAGATGTCACCGCCGATCTTTTCGGTAAGCATCTCTCATAAAATTTACTTATCAAACTCTGCAATTCATCTTCACATTACGCCAGGGTTTCTTAACCTAACTGCGGTCGCATTCGAGATTTAGAAAAATAGTGGAGGGCGAAGGCTGGATTTCTAAAAAAAAAGGCATACTAAGCAAATACATTTCTCCTTAGTTTGGATAAAACAGTAGTCTTCTACCCAATCATTGTTGAATCGATAGGTTCATTATTTTTTTCTTGGATTACTGATTTTAGGATAAAATGTTTGAGAAAAAATCAAACGCGGTGATAACACGTGATGTGGTGTAACACTGCATTTAGACTGAACCGGTTACCAACAGATAAAATACATACCTATACAAGTGCAAAAATTTGGCACTGGTAACCCTTGAACTCATAGACAGTGGAATCAAAACATTTTCGTAAAATAATATAAATGTTTATATATTTACGATTTCATTAAACAATATTATTAAAAAAAAATTTTTTAGATTAAATTGTGTTTTTTCATTATTAAATACAGTGGAACCTCTCATAATGAGGAGTGATGCAGAAATGGGAAGTCCCATCTTATCGTCACTCACTTGTTAGCCGGGACTTCCGCGCCAGTGCGTCAGTCTCTGGTTAGCACTCGTTCTGCTAGCACGTTAGTGTCACATGTGATCACAAACACAAGTGTCACATTTTTTGTGCAAAGTTTAATAACCCTTGCAAAAATGTCCCTGAAGAAAAAGCCACAAGAAGACAGCCATAAGAGAATAAAAGTAACTAGAAATGAAACGTAAAATCATTGAAAAGCGAGAACGAGGTGTGAGCGTGGCTGATCTAGCGCGCACATACAATCGGTCTACATCAACGATTTGCTCTATCCTCAAGAACAAGGACAAAATTAAGAAGATAGATGCTTCAAAGGGAGTGTCAAGAATGTCTACGAATCGGTTACCTATTCTTGATGATGTTGAAAGGTTGCTTCTCATATGGATAAACGAAAAGTAATTGCAAGGCGATACTATTAACGAAAACATCATTTGTGAGAAGGCGAAAGTTATTTTCGCCGACCTCGTTAAGAAGACGCCAGGATCATCAACTGCCGAAAAAGAAGTACAATTTAAGGGAAGTCATGGATGGTTCGAGAAATTTAAGAGAAGAACAGGCATCCACAGCGTTGTGAGGCATGGTGAAGCAGCAAGCTCTGACACAAAGGTAGCAGAGAACTTCGTCAGCGACTATAAAAAAATCGTCGATTTTGAGGGTTACCGGATTTTACTTCTAGTAAAAAAGAATTAATTATTTGTCATAAATAAAAAACTAGTTATTTCGATTTTTTTATTGTTTTTTTGCAAATTGAAATCGCATTCCGGGTTGTTACGCTACTTAACAATTTATATACTTAACGAATAAACGTTAAAAATAAAAAAAATTGAGTATTTTTTTCGGCATGGAACGCATTATCGTATTTTACATTGATTTATATGGGAAAAATTGTTTCGCTTAACGAGTGTTTTACATAACGAGTAAGATTCTGGAACGAATTATTCTCGTTATGAGAAGTCCCACTGTACAGGGCTGTCTTAAATTTTCACAGCCCATTTGTTTTTATAACTTTTATTCCCATTATATTAAAAGTTATAATAAAAACAAATAGGATAATACATTTTGGGACAACCTATACTTTGTAATGGGCGCATGCAAATAGCTTAGCGGGCGCACATGTGCCCGTAGGCACAAGGTTGATAAACCGTGCTCTACACCAACACTACCATATCATCTGTATACAACAATTCACATACGTTCCCGACATGAACCACAGATTAATTTCTCTACATGCCTACCTCTAAAAAGTGATCCACGTTCATCTCATTGGTTGGGGTGTCCACAATCTTAGCGGTTAGGCGCACTGCTTCGATGGCATCATCCAAGGTCTTCTGCTCCTCCGCAGATATGGTTGTGGTGCCAAGAACCCCTGAGGGGGCCTGCCATGCAACTTCATCAGGACTGCCCGCTGAAAAAGTACATACACACACACATATATCTACATTCTCAATGATCATTTTGTGACAATACAAGAATTTAACAGAAGAATTCAGCTTGTCACATTATCGGAGACTGGGGAGGTGTATCTACTGAATGCAAGGTTGCTTAAGCAAGCGGGCACCCTAGATTCGATTCCTGGTGGATCCAATTCCAGACTGATTTTATTCTTAACCCTTCCTTCCCTGCGATGTGTAACTAGTACACATTCCTTCTAAAAACTTTAATATCTGTATAAATATAATAAATACTGGGTTCAGATTTTAGGTATTCCTCCGTAATACATTTACGCATTGAATGAAAAAAATAATATTAATAATAATTAGCAGTTATCGGCCATATCAGATATTTTGTGAAAATCGGGAATAAATTCACCAATACAATCAAACGTGTGCCAGTGTGTGACGTAGGTATATTCATTCTAAAAAACCGCTATGGGTGAGGAAGCGACGCCATTCACGTCTCACTCTCATCCTACTTCGGTATATGGGAACGCAAATAATAGAATTTCATTTCGCTTGCTTCTCTCGCTTCAGTAGCATTCGGGCATCCATTTGAGGTGGTTGCTTCGCCCGTTTTGTGAATGTCGGCCGATGTTTTTTTCATGTTTTCAGCAATTAAATTTCAATTATTAACACTTTTGACTTGAAATTTAATTAATTTAAGCGATTGGCTATGAATATTCTTATTTTTCCGATTTTAAATAGCTCATTTTTACGTGTGTATTTTACATGCGTATTTTACATGTGTATTGATACACAGCATATTTTTTAACACAGGAAGGGAAAGGTTAAACAGTGCTACATCTGAATTTTTGTTTTTCAATAGTTCATATGCTGCTGTCTTAAATTCTTAACACGTTCCGCGCCGCGTAGGTCACCGGTGACCTACCGTGTTTTTGACCAGGGCGCCACATAGGTCACCGGTGACCTACGTGTTTTTTTTTTTATAAACAGTCCCAGTGCGCCAGCGCTCACATTTACTACGAATTTTAACATTGAATGTGACCTATACGGCGCCCCTGAATATAATGCACATAAAAACTTCCAAAATTTTGTTTGAAAATGCAATTATTTTAATAAACCTCCAGGTGTACATGAGCAAGCTATTACGGTTTATTTTTTTCAAGGATAAACTAGCCTCTACAATTAGGCTAGGGGGTATAGAAGAGATTCCAGGGATAACATAATGAATGGGACCATCCATTTGTCACACTCTGGAAATTTATGAGGGTGCATTGTCTATGCAACATTGTGACCCTTTTTTTTGGAGCTATTGTCTCAGTAATCATAAGAGATTATTATGTTATGGCGTAACACTATAGCATATTACATAAATAAATAAAAAATATGATAAGTAATAAATTAGGCATGCTACAATTTGCTTCGACTACAAAAGTTAATGTTGTATATACATGTATTACCGTACGACGCCGCGTAGGTCACCGGTGACCTACGCTCACAATATCACCTAAAATCAGTTTATTTTTAAAAATAAATCATTATTTATGAAGCCTATATATGTATACATAATATAAACTATAATTTGTTTAGTGGCGCAGGTACTTATTTTCTCAAAATGTACTACGGCACGGAACGTGTTAAAGCGCTATTAGGTTGATCGCTCAGAGAGCTATGCTGTTTAGATGAAATAATGACTAAATACTAATTTACTCAACAGCTTCTCAAATTATTTAAGAATGGAAGATTCAATACATATAAGTCTATAATATTTTCAGTCACCCCTCTCACCCTTTTTGAATACTGGAATTATATCTTAACTTACACCTATAAGGGAAACACAGCTAGAATGAGATTTGTTAAAAATCTATGAAAGAGGATAAATCAAGTAGACCCACACAGTATTTCAGAAAGATCGGAAGAATATCATCTGCGTCAGCACTTGACTTAAGGAATTTGATTTGAACAGCAATATCTTCAAAACTAGTGTTTGTTTCTTTGTTAATATGCAAATTGAAATCGTTAAAAAATTCAACACAACATTCCTGTCCCGCATATCCTCATCAAACACACCATAAAAAAAAATAGCAACTCGTTGAATGTTAACAGCAAACTCTCTATTGTAAAGCATTTCCGAGGGTATTTGATGGCATCACCTTTTTCTAAGTGAGTTATTCGATTTAAAAAAACATTTACAGTAAAAGTGCATTAATTAGAACAACGATAATTTGTACTTTTCACCACTTCCTATGTCCCAAAATCGACTTTTTTTAGATAATTCTACTGTTAATTCGAAAAACCGCGCATTTTGTAATGTTTCTTCGCTAAAAAAAAAATTTATGAATTCTAATAATTTGAAATTATCCACGCAAATCACCTATTAATTAATCTGTGTAAATAACTACCAATAATAATTTATTTTTTTAATTCGTACGCGTTGACCTTTTACGAATAATACATTTATTTATTTATTTTACCATTAAATATCTTACTATGTCTCAATATTACGGCAATATGTCGATAAAACTTCCCTTGACTCCAATTCACCCTTCTTTTAAAGCTCCACAAGGGAGCACAGGGAGGCCACCAGTCTTCTACATTCAGAGCGGTTTTGGGCGATGTTGGTAATCTCCCTCCACGACATTCCTAACGCTCCGACTTCCTTGTCATAGGAACGGTACACCGTGAGAGAGGGTCTTCCAGGCCGTCGGAACCCCAATGGACAGAAAAACAACGCTTTTCTCGGCCAACTATCATCGGGCATTCTCAGAAGATGTCCCAGCCAGGACCATCGCCCCTCCCGAATTACAGAGACGACAGACCCCTGACGGGTGCGCCGGTGTACAGCGTCGTTTGTTATGTAGTCATACTACCTGATTCCCAATATCCTCCTGAGACACCTGTTTTCAAAACTAAGTGTCTTGCGCTCCTGCGCCTTGGTGAGATGCCAAGATTCACAGCCGTACAGGAGGATCGGGATGCCACATGCGTTAAACAGGCGGCATTTTGTTGTGACACTGAATCCAGCAGCCTTCCAAATCCTTTCCATGTTGTTGAACGCCCCGCTGGCAGCTCTGATGCAGATGGGTAGCTCCATCCAGAGATCACCATTGGAGGTGATGGTCGCACCCAGGTATCTGAATTTATTCACCTGGGGGATCCGGTTACCGTTAATCATCATCGGCGCGCCTCCATCCGGACATGCATCGTTGCACATGTATTCTGTTTTACCGGCGTTGACTCGAAGGCCGAGACGCAAAGAATTTTGACTTACAGTACTTTTAGGACAGTAAGTAAAAATTACCACAATGTTCTCAGATGTTGGGAAAAGCCGCGCAAATTCATAATGTTTTCTTAATAATCGCGTAATTCGTAATTAGATTTTTTTTCGTAAAATTTGTTCGCCATAAATTTTGATATGATAGATTTTTACTGTAATGAAATATTTCAAAATTATTCAGTTATTAAAACATCAGCCAAGTCAGGACTGAACAGGTGTTTCTGACATTCCTGAATTTAAAATAGGTATATATTCTGATAAACTCACACGAGCTGGGTGCTTGCGGTGTCAGCAAGATGAACTGCACTTGAACCGTCACCTCCTGGTCTCTGTTTGCACTGCCGTTCCCGTTACTAGTGCTGATGCCAGAGCGACGGCTGAAGAGAGGATACGCTCGGCCCACCGCGCAAGCAGAAGCGTAAAGTTCACTCTTTTCACAAACAACCTGGAAATAAGGAATCAATTCAATAACTTTAAAGTGCATATTCGATAACTGAGATTTTTTTCTAAATCTACTGTGTTTGTGTTTCTTGTAAGGGTGTGATATCTCCAGTGGCTTACTCATCCATGGCCCTCTACACAAACAAGACGTGCCTTGTTCCCTCGGTGCTTTCTCGTCTGACTCAGTGCACGTATAATCTGTGGCGCCCGATTACCTACAGCAAAGACTACAGAAATTGTATTCTTCTTTACAAAACGATCTTCTCAATTTTCTACTTGCTATTAAATTCAGAGGAAGAGATATTTATTTATCACTTCATTGTAAATACAATCTGATGGGTGTAATGCAAGGCGGCAATCTTTTTCCGACCAACCAGACAAAAGTAAATAAAGCAAGTTACACGGTCGCAAATAATATTCAAAAGATTATTAACATATAAATTTACAAGTTCTTGTGTGCTTAATCTAATAGATGAATTGCGCCTGTTGACTGTACAGTACCAGTACAAATACTGTAAAATGGGTGGATGGCTTCCGCTCAATCCTCGGAGATGCCGGTTTGCTTCTTGCGTTTTCAGTGAAGAGCAGGATGCAGAGATTCCACTTTGGCAGGTTTGTCGAAATTAAAACACAGTAGGCAATCCAGAAGATGAGACTATATTTCTTTCGTTCATTATGTTCAGCCCATCGCTTATCGTAAGCTCCTTGGCTCGCAAGTGCCTAGCGCTTTCCACGTGTATGGGGTGTCCGATCATCAATAGTGATCATTGCAAAGGTCAAGCATAAGGAACATTATATTACAATATGTACAGGTATTCAGGTCAAATACAGATTACACTCGTACATTACAATATGATAAAACACAATAATCATTTCTTAACAATTTCCGAGGTACAAGTCATATCCAGAAAGTAAGTGTACTGAATTTTTGTAGGTTACAATTTTTTTTATTTAAACAAAAAAATTACGTGGTTACCGTAGTACATATGTAAACTATTTTTCGACAAAGTCGTCATTCCTCTCAATGCAGGTGGTGAAGCGGGGTATAAACTTTTTGATGCCTTCCTCGAAGTAGTTTCCCGCCAACCCCTCCGTCCACTTCTCCACCTCCTCATTTACCTCCTCGTCGGTTGAAAACCTTTTTCCACCCATGTGCAGCTTCAGGGAGGTAAAGAGATAGTAATCTGAAGGTGCTAGGTCAGGGGAATGCGCGGGATGGTTCAGGACATCCCATTTAAACGAGGCGAGCAGTTCCTTCGTGGCGTTGGCCGTGTGTGGTCTTGCATTGTCATGCAGCAGGCAGACTCCCTTTGTCAGCATGCCTCTCCTCTTGTTCTGAATCGCCCTCCGCAATTTTTTTAGGGTCTCACAGTATCTCGCAGAGTTGAGTCTCCCCTTGAGGCATATATTCAATTAAAATTATGCCTTGACAGTTCCAAAACACGGATGCCATGATTTTCTTGGCTGAAATTGTGGTTTTGAACTTTTTGGCGGAGAGTGAAGAGGTGTGACGCCACTGTTGAGACTGCCTTTTGGTTTCAGGCGTGTAGTGTGCAACCCAAGTTTCATCTCCAGTAACGATGGAGCGGAGAAATTCATCTCCATGGAGTTTGCAGCGCCTCAAAAACTCTTGCCTTTTTGCAAAATTTCGCACTTGGCGGGAGATTGGTTTGACATTTTTCACGAAACGTGTTGTCGCGTCGACACTTCTCAACGTACTGACCTCGAACCGGTCTCATTGCGGAGGGGAAGGGTCAGGCTACACGGAAGTGTAGCCAACATGTCGAAAATAAAATCCATCCGGTCGTGAGAGCCTCAGTACACTTACTTTCTGGATACGCCTCGTATAAAGAACATTATATTACAATATGTACAGGTATTCAGGTCAAATACAGATTACACTCGTACATTACAGTATGATAAAATACAATAATCATTTCTTAACAATTTCTGAGGTAATATAAAATCAAATTCACTCATCTACGTGACGCATACATCCGATACAATGACGTTACAAAATATATTAAGTAGAATTCAAACGAAAAATTACACCAAATTCTCGTGGACTGTGGTTTTTCATATTCTCAGTATCTCTTGTATCATGGAACACTGACGACATCCGTGACATAATTGGTAAGTTGCACATTTCTCAACCCAGATATTGTGGGTTTGATTCTCGTTGGATTTTTTAAAAAAGGATTCCGGTATGATTTTCACTCACGGCCTCTTTAACATCTTTCTGGTTGGTTAGAAGAGATTACCGCATGGTAATAAGCCTGCCAGATTGTACTGTATACAATGAAAGTATAATACAACACTGGTTATTCTCGATAAAAGCTTTGGTAGTCATTCCAGTCTTCCAGAACAGATGCCCTTATCCAGTGCCATATCATCATTACAGAAATTTTTTTAAACCAAATTTAACCTTAACGATCGCTCACTGTATTGAACCCATACACTGTACAAAAAATGTGACACTTAAAAAAAAAGATATGTACAGTGTATGATATGAAGGGTTCGGCAGTAAATAATGGTAAGCGACAAAATTGCAAAAGATGAGTTTCGAAATTACAAATTAGATAGTTAAGGGTATAATAAAAAAATCTAATATTCAAACAGAATAGTCTTAAAAACTCATACTTTTTAAAATTACATTCTTTTTTAAAGTTTCATAAATAAATTTTAAGATTTTATAAAGACTTGTTTTCTTAACCCTTCCTTCCCGGTGATGTGTAATTATTACACATTGCTTCTAAAAACTTTAATATCTCTATAAATATAATAAATACTGGGTTCAGATTTTAGATATTCCTCTGTACTACATTTACGCGTTGAATGAAAAAAATAATATTAATAATAATTAGTACTTATCGGCCAAATCAGAAATATTTTGTGAAAATCGGGAATAAATTCACCAATACAATCAAACGTGTGCCAGTGCGTGACGTATGTATATTCCTTCAAAGAAACTGCTATGAGTGAAGAAGCGACGCTATTCACGTCTCACTTTCACTCTACTTCAGTATATGGGAACACAAGAAATATAATTGTTAAGTTTCTTCTTTCAAGGTATAACATACACAGTGCTAGTCTTTCTGCCCCGTCAGTAGTTTACGGGCTTTCATGTGAAGTGGTCTTTTCGCACGTTTTGTGAATGTCGGCCGATGGTTTTTTCATGTTTTCAGCAATTAAACTTCAATTATTATCACTTTTAACTTCAAATTTAATTAATTTAAGCGATTGGCTATGAATATTCTTTTTTTTTTTTTTTTAATCGCTCATTTTTACATGTGTATTGAATACACAGCACCGGAACACTCGGATATTTTTAGCACAGGAAGGGAAAGGTTAATATCTCAAAATGTGATACATTCACTTATCATTATTTACTGTCGAGCCCTTCATATAGTAAGCTATTATGTGTGTCAATAATGGTTTAAAAAATTACTACATAATGATGTTATGACACTAAAAAAAATGGTGTTCACTCTGGAAAGATATTATCACTGATGAAGACCAAATCTTTGGTCATTGTTTGTGCTTTGATCGTGAATAACCAGCGTTTTACGACACGAGAGATTGCTAATATTAACTACCATTTGAAAGCATTCGGCGCAATTTTGCGTTTAAATTTGATCTAAAAATACGGAATCAACTTGCAGGAAAACCCAAGTTGAATGCATATTAAGCTTACCACAATGTTGTGATTGGCATCACGGGCAAACTGCCTGACCAGCCGTGAGAGGTGGGCGGGACGAGCCGGAGCCGAGTGGCGTGAACAGCGCGCAGGCAGTGCTGCGATACTATTCCTCAACACCAGGGGACAGGTCTCACCCGGCATCAGTGTTGACACTGCCAAGTTCCATACCTAGATATCAATCATGTTCTATTTTATTATTTAGCCCTTACCACTCCAATTTTACGCCTACGTTTGTTTACATCACATATTATTTAAGTTTATATATTTATATATGACAAGAAATCGATAAATACACAATTTGCGATAAAACAACAGGTAATTTAATTTGGTCGCACAATTTTAATGGGTTCTGAGTTTGTTGCCTTTCATTTGTCGTGTACCCAGTAAACTAGGCTTTTGCCTGTATCTCACTGAGGGCATATAGCATGAAAAAATCAATCGATATTTCTTCAATCAAACCCCTCACACTTCATCACTACAGACAGACCAAAAAGTTCATCCCATAATATACCACACATGATTATAAAAAAAGTAAAAAACACCACTCAAAAGTTCACACAAACCTTTGCTACAAGTCATTCCTCTTGCAAGCCCAAGTATTCAAACTCCTGTTCCAATAACAACCACGCTCCGATCGACAGTCTAAATGGTTTTCCTCCCTTTAACTTTATTGAATTCGGCACGCCATTGTATGTCATCGGAGCCGAATAAGCATATTACCTTTGGGCAAAAGAGATTTTAACTCTAGGGGTGGTGAACATTTGATCAGTTGCCATGCGTGTCATGTGTCTCTGCTGAATCTGCGTCTTACCTTCCCACTCCTCTGTAGTACAATTTTATTTTTAGTAATCCCGAAAAAAAATTCATTATTTCACTTATTTCATTATATAAAAACCATTTCAACGAATGTCTATGTTTTGAAAATGACAAAACAAGAACCTAAACAGTTATAAAATCTATGGTTAAATTTTTTTTTCAATGCAAACTTTTCTAGAGCTTATATTTGGCTCCATTCAGTCATTTTCCACGTCTATATTTCACTCCCATACATCAAAGTTGATACTAAAATACTACAATCTTAGCTGATTTTGATACTGGACGGTTCGAGTATATATATTTTAGCTACCTGTTGACTTTGTTTCCTATCGCTACACGCCGTTCAATATCTCTCGTAACTCTACCATCATCTGAGAACATTCTACCTAAATAACAGAATTCCTTAACGTGTTCTACTCTTTCATTATTCACCCATACCTTTTCATATACAACTTCTAAAATTTCTCTGACGTCTTTACAGTATTCATCCAGCTACTTTGTCTTTTTCTACTATCACATACATGTTTCACTGCCATAAAAAACATTTTGACTTATATTTCAGTAATCGGAATCATAAACACATATAGATGACCTCCCTCTAGTCCCTATTAGTCCGGATAAGCGAGAGTGTACAGTATTTTGAAATTAGTTTCAAATAACAAATGCTTTTAAACCTCTTCAGTAACATCAGGTTGAAGAACAGGGGCCAGAGCAGTCCTGAAAGACACCTGGGCAAGGTGGCGCAGCTGCCCAACTACCAGAACCGGGCCCAGCTGCTCATTATCTTCCATCTGCAGCACTATCTTCACTCGGCCAGGCATCTTGCTGGAGGTGCTGGCTGCTTCTGGAAGTACAACAACCTTTAATTCACAAAACAATTTTACCATCATATCTATGCCACTGGGAATATATTGGGTTGGAATGTAATTTTGTATTGTTAGATAAAATTAATTTATTTTTTATTTTTTAGATATAACCTGTTTGAGGACGTAAGTTTTTTCAATTTTCAGTATCTCGACAAACTTGCGTGTCGTACAATGCTGGTTATACTCGATCAAAACCTTGATTTGGTCATCATCAGTGATAATCAGCTTTTTAGAGTGGACACCGTCTTCGAGTGTTGTATCAATACATATTTTTTTAAACAACATTTCACAAACACCATTGCTTACTGCAACACTCAACGGTGACAGAAAAGAATCGAGGAATCGCATGGACAAACACGGCGATGCGAAAGTCAAATTCGGCAAGTTGCCAGAAAGACGGTATAATTTTTATAGACTAACAATCTGATGTGATCATTAGATTTTAATTCTTCTTCTTAAACTTTCTGTAGACTCTCAAGAGTCTGTTACTGCAGGATTGTCCTCCTGTGATGCTGAGCTCCAGCTATCTCTCCATCGTTTCGGGGGTCTCCCCGGCGGACGCCGTCCATCCGGCACCCCATGCAGAGCTATGTATGGAATTCTCGTGGAAATCATTCTATGTACATGTTGGTACCAGTATCGTCGACGCTGTCATCCCCACCTGACCACATCTTGGACCTTACAGACCTCTCGGATTGTGGTGCTTCTCACACGATCACGCAAAGTCTTCCCAGCAATAGCGCGTAGAGTTCTCAGCATACTTTTTGTCCTGACAGTGTCCGCCCAGATTTTGATCGAATTAATTAAATTAATTAAAAAAAATACACGTCAAACTATAAAGCATGGCACATGAGATGCCACATCCCACTTTTGCTATGCTCAAAATGAAAATTAAATTTTTCAAGCAGATTCTGAGAGAATTATGAAATTCTCCGAAGGGGTTAACAGAATGTGAAAAATTCTTTGCTATCGTATTTTATTATTGTTATCAGACGTACCAGAATAGAGCCCTTTTTTTCAGGTACAATCAGGAATTGAATCCAAAACTCCCAGGTGGAAGTCAAGTGTCTTACCACCATACCTAGATGAACGCCTTGAATCGAACAACGAAGCTGATCCCGATCCCAAATAAAAGAAGGACTCTTTTCCTAATTTCCCTCCCCTACCACTATAAACAACTCACACCATCAATCCTTTACTTATTAAGAGTGTATTCTACTCGAGAGGCGTGAATTTCGGGCGTTTTAAAAGACTTAATAAAAAAAAACTAAAAACATTTTTCAAGTGCATTTTTTCCAGTTTGTTTATTGATGATTTGAGAATGTACAAAAAAAATTTGAATTTTTTTTTTTTTTTTTTTTTAATTCAAGATGTTATCAGCTGGTCGACATGATTGAAACCCTTTTATAAATTTGAAACAAAAATCATACACATTTTCTTGATAAGAAATAATGTCGTTATAGTTGGTACCAAAGAGAAAAAAATCGTAAAATGGCGGCTGTCTGAAAAAAAATCAATTTTTTTACCCTCTTTTTCAAATATTTTAATTTAAAAGAAATAGTCAAAATAATATTTTTGAATTTTCCAAGGTAGGAACGATATAAAAACATTTATCGAAGTTTCATACCAAATTTGAAAGCAATCGGTTGGATAGAACTTGAGATTTTATGTCGACCAGGTCGAAAAAAAGCAGTTTCGAGAAAAATGCGTTTAAAGTTTCGAAATTATTATCCGAGTCATACCGGTGCAGCATAATTGCTGCCTCATTTATAGCTATAACTTCGTAAACATTAAAAATTTTAAAATTTTCTTTTGAGAACATATTTTTAAAGGTCTAAACCAAAGATTCCCAAAGTGGTTTATATTAACCCCCAAGGGTCGATTTCGACTTGCAAGGGGTCTATGTCAGCGAGAAAAGAAATTAGGAGTGCACGAGATGTAAATGGGGGTTCACGTGAACAGATCCCATTTAGGCAGATCATCATCAATATTTAGGCGTTCCGTAAATGTCTTATTACACCTAACACAGATTGTGTGTACATAATACTTATATAGTATTAGACATAGAAAATACTTATATAAAGAAATCGAATGCAAACCGCTGAACGTGGATATTTAAGACTATACCTCACTAATTTGAAGCCAAATATTGAACCATTGCTATCAGAGCATCAGGTTCATCCCTCTCGTTAACAGTATTATTTGTGTATTAATTTTATGTAAAAATTCTACTAGGTTTTGATTTGTTTATATTTACTTGCATTTAGTGTCTTTTCAATAAAGGTATGAATAATTTTTTTTAATGTTTTTCTTCTTTTACAATTGTCCACTCTATAAAAAAACCTTATCAAGGTGAAAAGCATTGTGTAAGCTGTCAAAAACACAATTGAAGTTAATAAGTTTAGGAAAATTCAATATTAGGCAGGCACGGAAAACAAAAAAATCAGCAAGTGGTCTACGGGGTGAAAAAGTTTAGAAAACTATGGTGTAAACTTCAAATTTCTAGACTACCCCCTTAATTTAATATTTGCTCCATCCTTATACGTAATGTTACCCAACATGCCGGTGTGTTACGATCATCTCACCTTGGTCTGCTATCGGTTCCAGTTTGCTGGTGTGCAATGGCTCACTCACTTAAAACAAACTCCACGACCCAGCTCCGCTTTCCAACTGACGACCAACTAGGCGACGGAGGGTGTCATATGGAGACATTAACTATAAATTATTATTTTATAGATATTTCATAACTGACAATCAAGTGTCACTTATATAATAGATTTCATGTATGTTAACCGCGATAGATAAGTTATCAATAAATTCAAGATAGTAAATTAATGAAAAATTTATGACCACATCTTTGAACATAAAGTACAAACAATATTGCAGAGGTCAAACAATGGAGTAAACTTATATCCAAACAGAGGTATACTAAAAGATTTTCAAGGATATAAATTTTAAATTTAAAAATATTTAATATTTAGTTAAGGCAGTAACACTGTGGAGGTTTAAAGACCTTGTAATTTGTTTAGTCCACTTTATACAATGGTATAACCATACCGGTCTTATTTGTGCTCCCCTGATGATGAGGGCAAAATCTTGAAACCGGTAGGGTTATACTGCTATATAAAGTGGAATAAACAGTATTGGACTAAGGCCTCGGCTACACAGGTAGAAGCCTCGCTTGGTGCTTAGAGCTATGCTGCGAGTTAGGCGACATATCCTAGCAAACCAACGCACCGTATACTATCCCAATGGCCACACTGCACACTTCGCGCAACACTACATGACGATTAGTCACCGAGTGAATCTCCTAGCGAACAGACGTGTTGGTTAATTTTATTGTGTCACCAAGTGATTTTACAAGATGACGGAAGTTTTAATAACAGCTGTGTATAAAAGGGAGCCTTTGTGGAACCCATCGAGCAAATTATACAAAAATGTACCTGTAATAAAATCACTTTGGAATGAAGTTGCACAGGAAGTAAATAAAGATAAGGTAAGTTGTAATGAAATTGGTTAGTTTTGAGAGTGGCATCGTTTGTTGACTCAACCGCTCCCTAATGTCAAATGAATTTGTGTGAAGCACTTTGGTGTGGCCAAGCATGAAGTCACCTAGTATATGAGTCACGTAACACCTAGCTTAGCACCTAACGAAGCACTTTGGTGTGGCCTTGGCCTTAATATATTTAGGTCCAATTCAAAGGCAAAATTGTACCAAAAACTTGTGGACAGCAGTTTTTGATATTTTTAATACCTTAGCAATCTCTCATGTCATAGTTACTCTTGATCAAAGCTTTGATTTGGTCATCATCAGTGGTAATCGGCCTTTCAGAATGGACACGGTCTGCAAGTGTCATATCACCATTACAGACTTCTTTTAAACCCCATTTAACACACATGATCGTTTTAGCACATCGTCGCAATACACTATTAGATTTTTTCCCTTTGCAATAGTAAAAAAAATATCAAATACCGAAAAAACTATTTTTTTTTTATTCACTTTACACAAATTTTTCCTGTTACACAAAGAGTGCCTACCTAGCTTATTCGTTAGGATGAATATCAGCCAGGATTCTTCTCATACTGCTAGGCGGTGCCGAGAATATATCCAGTGTCACTCAGTTGGTTCAATACCTCTATACCACACGTCACTGAGTGTTTAGCCATGATATTCGTTCTGTAAGTTGGTATATAGAACACAGGGTGATTCCTTGCACGGCTATATTTATTGGATACATATAAACTTAGTGCTTCTAGTATTGCGAGACAGTTAAAGCAAGCTTGAAAAAAATTCAGTAGAAATATCGCAATGGATTCTTTCCTTCTTGCTTCGAGGCTTCTATAGTTACACACTGTGAGAAGTTCGACATGATGAGCACATTTTGGGTAATCCCCCTTTGTTCCGTACCATAGATATCTGAGGAAGTTTTTTGTATTTGTTCTATATTATTCTTATATCTAAGATAATGAAGAGCCCAAACTGTAGATGCATATTCTAGTTTGCTTCTAATTAGATAATTATATAAGTTTTGAAGATTATCGGTACTGTTAAATTCTCTTGATATTCTCATTATAAAACTGAGTAGTTTGTGACAATAGTTCATCTTCAAAATGTAGCAAAAATGCTACGTAATTTGTGTTAATAATGATCAGTAAAATGTGTTAAGCAATTACTTTTCATAATGATATACATCGAGTACATTTCAAATCAATTTTGCAATAAATTATAATGAGAAATACTTTGCGGACAACATATCATATATATCAAAGTGGAAGTGTATTTATTGTACAATGAATGTAAACCATTTTTAGAAAATGTACACCATTATCTCTGGATCATTGTATAAATAGTCCAAAACCCATACGATGGTTGTCGCCAAAGAAAGAATACGAGAATTGAATTTTGAATACAAGAGAGCGAGAGAGGAATACTTGGATTCTCTCCGAAAGTAATTCGAAATTTGAATCTCGGTGGGTCCGTGATAACTGAACGAATTTTAAATACCTAGCTAACAATTTTTGAACCGGTGTAAAAGGGGGCGATGTATAAATGATATATATAAACAAATTTTACATTTATGAATATATATTTTCATAAATGTAGAATTTGTTTTACTTATGTGAATATTTCACGGGTTGAAACTAGTATAAATTATTTGTTGTGTCGTCTGAGCAGTGGGAGAATGAACAAGGTATTTCAGTCAAGGAATACCCAAAAGAAAAGCAGGTGGTAGATGTAAAAAAAAACAGACTGGACATTCAAGTGCTGCAGCAATGTGAGCACTTTCACGTTTAACAGATTTGAGGTGGGTGAATCTTGACATAGTCAAGATTTATTTTATTTATCCATTTATTTTACACATGACAAGAAATATACATAATTTGCGAAAGAACAACAGGTAATTTAATTTGGACACAATTTTAATGGATCTGGGTTTGTTGCCTTTCATTTGTCGTGTACCTAGTAAACTAGGCTTTTGCCTGTATCTCACTGAGGATTAATTTATTTATTTTACAATCTATGTCAATTTAAAATGGTGAAAGGGAAAGTAAATGGGATATTTGGATGAGAAAAGAAAGATTAAAACGAGTTGAAGGATTATGCTATTTGGGAACTATGTTTTCAGAAAGGTAGAAGGAGATATTGAACGGTGAGTTGTAACAGGAAACAAAGTTAATGAGGCACTGTAAAACGTATATTCAAACCATGCATATCGAGATCAGAGAGCCACTTTGATATATAATACTGTATGTATGGAACTGAAATGTAGAGATGGAAATTAATGAACGGAGACAAATAAATGAAATGGAAATATGTGCACTGAGAATATGTGGTATGCAGATGAATGACAGAATAAGAAAATTAATTATTAAAAATGAGTTTAACCCTTCCTTCCCTGTGATGTGTAACTAGTACACATTGCTTCTAAAAACTTTAATATCTCTATAAATATAATAAATACTAGGTTCAGATTTTAGGTATTCCTCCGTAATACATTTACGCATTGAATGAAAAAATAATATTAATAATAATTAGCACTTATCGGCCACATCAGATATTTTGTGAAAATCGGGAATAAATTCACCAATACAATCAAACGTGTACCAGTGTGTGAAGTAGGTATTTTCATTCTAAAACCGCTATGGGTGAGGAAGCGACGCTATTCACGTCTCACTCTCACTCTACTTCGGTATATAGAAACGCAAGAAATAGAATCTCAGTTCGCTCACTTCTCTTGCTTCAGTAGCTCGCGGGCTTTCGTTTGAGGTGGTCGCTTCGTCCGTTTTGTGAATGTCGGCTGATGTTTTTTTCATGTTTTCGGCAATTAAATTTCAATTATTATCACTTTTGACTTAAATTTAATTAATTTAAGCAATTGGCTATGAATATTCTTATTTTTCCAATTTTAAATTGCTCATTTTTACATATGTATTGATGTGTATTGAACACAAGACCGGAACAGGCAGATTTTTTTAGCACAGGAAGGGAAAGGTTAAAACTGAAATGTTAAGTAGGGTGAAAAAGAGCATTTTGAGGTGGTTTGGACATGTTGAATGGATGAATGACGAAAAACTGACTAAACAAATTAATAATGCAAGCATAAGTGAGATACATGACTGAGAAATTTATTTTTGGACCAAGGGAATGAAATTTTGAAAGGAAAGGTAAGGAGTGCGAGAAACAGAAGGAGCTGTATTAGAAGATCTGGAGGAGGAAAATAAAGAAGTGTCGTGAAAGGAAAGATTGGCGCTGTGTCCTCTCTGCTTACCCTAAATGGGAAATGACATGATTATTTGTATATATGTTATTCATAAACATTTGGAATTGGGCTAAATTTGAGAAAATCCATGTAATTGATTTATTTTTAAAACATTCAAAGCTAATATTACTCAAAGTATTAAAAAATGTATTAATTAAAATATAAAAATCATATCGAATCAGATTTCGTTTGACTATTTCTGAAGTTTCGTTCATTCTGTTTGACTATGTCTGAAATATGATAGCTTTTTATATAATTTAAAATTATATTTACAAAAGATAAAAATATTGAACATAAAAAGGAGTGTTAAATGATAAATTGGTTAAATATTAGATACACTTATCAACGATGAATAAAGTTTGGCCGCATATTTACTGAGTCTCGTATGTCAAATTGCTGTCAAGTCATTCGGGATAGAGGTGGGAAATACGAGTATATATGGGAATAGTTCGACGCCGTTTAGTTCCGTCAGATTTATATCAATTTTATTTTTAGTAATAGTATTGTTTTACGAGACCGCTTATTTTTGTTGAATTTTACAAAAGTATTAGGCTGGATTTTTATATTACCGTAGTCAAAAATGCTACAGGCAACCTAACAATCTCTTATGACATACTGTAAAAGAATTCATTTTAATTCTAGTGTAATTTGAAACATCCAGTCAACGAACTATTTGTCTTTTTCACAATTTTTTTGTAAAATAGCACAGGATTCTATGAAATAGCGACAATATATGTTATGTAAGGTTTAATGCAACACGGGTCAAGTTCAATAATACATTTTTATGCTTCTAGGTTATCTTGAAGATGAAGCTACCTGTGTTCGACTGAGCGGATGGTGAATTGGTCTATAGTCACTGGAAGCTTTTCACAACTGCTTGAAACTTATGTTAGAGGGAATGCTGGGTTAGAGTCAAACAAAAATAAATACAAGTAATATGAAGTTCCACAAAGTTAAATTCGGAACCGTATATAAATAAAAGAAATTAATATTTTCAAATAGATTTTTTTAACAGGCAATCCACCCAAACTAGGATGATTTGTGTCACCAAATTAAAGTCACTATGCAATTATATGAGGTAATATCGTGGGCTCAATACTATAACTAGGTAACTCAAAATTCTCTATTCTGAGAAAATGGCGTTCTTAGTTTCGAGGTCCTTTTGTCTGGTAACTCCTCTTTAATTATGATGTATCACGCTAATATGTTTTTATGAAACTAATAAAGGAAGTTTCAATACATCATAAGATATAAGTTATATGAACTTCAGATATCTACTTTAAGCATTCTTCTGTTTCCACGTTTACGACTTAACTAATTATGATAATGCTAAATAACTCAGTTAAGAAATAGCATTGCAAAGACCCTTCGATGAGCAATCCATTACTATAAATAACTCAAAACCACCAAATTTCGAGTTACCTAGTTTTAGTATTGAGCCCACGATATATCATAATACTCGTAACACTAATTTAAAAAAATGACAATTTAAAGTTTCAACTGATTAACCACTTAATGCCCTTGAACGAGACCCTCTCGCGCGCCAAATGTACTCCAATTTCCGCTATCCCGAGTCACGCTCGCTTGTCTCAACTTGCAGTGTTCTAATTTGAGCTAACACGTGTAACGCTCGCGTTTTATTTATTGTAAATTTGCATGCAGTTGTGAGTGGTCGTGTTTTGTGTTGCTTATTTCGTATTTACGATATTGTGTTCGTATTTACGTAGGTCTATGTTTAACACAATGCTTTCAAATCTACCATACCAAATTGAATTTTTAACTTTTCTTCATTTTCTTTAAATTATCATAAAATATGTTTAAATTGTTATGTTTCAATTGAAATTGTATAAACTTAAAATAAAACACAAAAAATACTTAAGTTTTTAGAAACAAGTATTAAGTGGTTAAGCTTTAAAAATCGACCTATTAGTGGAAAAGTTACTCGAAGAAAGGATAAATGCAACATTCATTTGATCAACTAAACGCCATATATTTACAGCGTCTAAATGCAACTACAGGAGGCCTTAACAGCTATGGAAAGCATTCTTCAAAATAACTACAGTATGAAGATAAATAAATACAAAACAAAGCTGCTGACTGTAGGCCGAGCGCAACACCAGATGAGAATAGTGATGTCGGGTAAACCACTAAAGAACACCAAGGAGTTTGTCTACCTCGGGAGCAAAATAACATGGGACGGTCGGTCCAAGAGCGAGGTCGACAGCCGTATACATCAGGCTAGACTTGCATTTAATAAAAGGTCGAAAATAATAGAATCAAATAATATAGACCTAAAACTGAGAATACTCCTCATCAAGACCTATGTATGGAGTATCTTGATGTACGGCTGCGAGACATGGTGCCTATCCGAAAGAGATAGACGAAGACTAGAGGCTTTTGAGATGTGGTCCTATAGAAGACTATTAGGAATTTCCTGGAGAGACCGCATCACAAATGAAGAGGTTCTCCAACGAATCGAAGGAGGAAGGCACCTGCTCAGGATCCTGTCCGAAAGGTGTGCAAGATGGGTCGGTCATATAATACGACAAAAGGTCGGTCATATAATAAGAGGGCCTCTTGCATGCCATAATGGAGGGTATGACCGAGGGGACAAACTCTAGGGGACGCCCACGCCGAGAGTACCTGGAGAACCTGTTGGTGGACGTGCGCTGCTCAACATATACAGATTTAAAAAGAGCCGCACAGGACAGGGGAGAATGGAGGAGAAGAGTTGAAATTGCTGCAAACCAGTCTTAGGACTGCAACCACGGAGGAGAAAATGCAACAAGTTAATAAGTACATAACAAATAGAAATTTTACTCAAGAAAACAAGCATACCCCATCTATAATTCATTCAATATTATGAAAGAATAATAAAACAGTTGCAATAACAAAATAAATCTTGAAATTACTAAAAATACACTATTATTGACTAGAACCAATCAAGGCATAGAACATAAAACCGTCCTATAGTAGATATTATTGCTATTTTCCTTTTGTCAATTAACTTCGTTTGTTTTCTTTTACTATAAAGATTTTTTGAAGTCTGATAACACTACTGCAATATTTTGAGAAATATCAAATTGTACAAAGCATTTGCAAGAGACCAAAAATTTTTAAAAAGTCGTACTTAGTTCTCTAGTTCATAATACACCCGGTTATTTTTTTATCTACAGATCGCAAAATACTATATTGTTTTAAAAATACATTTTTTTATTTTCTGATAGTGAACAGATTGTCTTTGAAATAATGGGCAAATTAATTTATAAATTAATATTGAGCTTACCTTAGCGACAAATTGTGAGAAAAAAGAAAAAAGAACGCACTAATATACCGGCTAAAAACTTCACCAGAGATAATACAAAACTTCAACTGGAATGAAGTTGCTTACAAATTATTTCGCAATCGTATGTCGTTTTCCCAAATAGCGTACTATCAACTTTTTAAGAAATACAATATTTTGAAAATTTAGGCAGAGACTGTGTAAAAAAGAAAAACTATATGATAAAGGAAAGAAATTGAATTATAATATAGACATTTGAAAGGTACGCCAGAATGATTTTTAACACTTGAAAGTTTTCTTCGACTCCGTTAAAAAATGTAATGACTTGGAAATTATTTCAAGTTGATATTATGATCACGTAATAATTTTAAAGTAAACAAAAATTGGGAAATAATACTTTATACGTATGAATGACATGAAATCACGGGCACGACATTTTGATTTTAATTTTTCTTACGAGTTATTATATTAATTCACGGCTCATTTCCAAATATCGTGACTACGCGACATTAAGCTTTTTTTCAGGTCGATTGCTTTGTACTTTTGTCTAACTTCAGTGTTGCAGGGAACATAGTTGGAATCTAGAATTTTTCTATACTGGGCTTCAAATAAATCCAGTTTTAAGAACAAAATAATATGGTTCATGATTTAACATTGAAACTTTTATTGCTATAAAGGGTCAACATATTTAATTTTCAGTTGTTAAATAGTTTCACTACATAATATCTCACTGCATAACAGTAGTCTCGGGCCAATTCGCTTTTATTATGCTTTTAAAATACCAACTACGGAACCTACAATTCAAGTTTGTAGATATCGCCCATGTGATTAGAATTGGCGAGATCCTATAAAATGGATATCACTTGACACCGGTGTACACTCCTTTATGTAGAGAAGTTCACAGTCATTACATTATTCAAAAAGAATAAGAAAGGATCAACATCAATGATTGACGCTCTAGACCAGTATTTCCCAAAAAAAATCGGACTACCACTCTTTTTTACAGTATATGATTCATCAGTACCTCCCCCCAAACCAAAATATAGTAGTACCTACAAACTAATCTAAAAGTACTTAATCAATTCATACCAAAAAATTAAACAAAATGTATTAAATTTTAATTTACATGTTGATTTGAAAAATAAAGTAGTCATTACGACTTCAAGCCTATGTTACATATCAAATGAACGAACGGTTCTTCTATTTTTCTAACTTCTCTTCTTTCTTTATGCTTCCACCATCTTCTTATTTTTTAGTTAACGCCCCCTAATTGCATTCGAAGCTACCAACGCTAAAAACTAAATTGACCTTGAAATCGAATTAATATTTTATATTTGTTTAGAATATACTGATTTGGATTAAATATTGCACTCATGTCTATTCAAAATATTTTGATTTGCATTAATTCTCCTCTTATCTATAACAACTTTTTTTTATTTTTATTAAACAAAGTAAATTATTGTACAAACATTTGTCAATGGTTTACCTATACACAAATTTATTACTTAACTAATCTTAATTATATGTTATCATTTATGTTATGAACTTACTTAATCTTATTTTCCTACATACCATTTTTTTTTTTTCAATCTTAATATATGATTTCTTAGAAATAATTAACACCTACATACTACTTATAACTAGATAACAATTCTTACACAAATTATTTAGCAAAAACAAGTCCATTCGTTCAGGCTACTTGTATTCCATCACATTCACAACCATCTATAACAACTTTTAATTGCAAAGTATGTAAAATTTTCTATTTAGAAGCAAACGTCAGATCTGACAATTTGTTTTGAAAATATTGATAGCCTGAAGATATTTAATTTCATGATATCCTTCATTCTTATCACTTAACATGTCAGCAAACTCAAGAGGCAATAGAAAATAATTGATTTCATATTTCGTAACACCAGTCACCTCTGTGACATAACTATTCTCGAAAATTTTCTTAAGGTAATCGATTTTTATTTATTTTACTCGTTATTTACAGATAAAAAAGTAATAAAATAGTTGAGATATATTAACATTTTATTATAGAGCTTAGTAAGCTAGTCCAAGTACAGGAAAATCTCGCTTAACGCTAATTCAATTTGCGCACTTAGGCAAAATGATAATATTTCCCACTTTAAGCAGCTGATTAATTAGTTAACACAGTACTCGGATCTGCCACTTACGTTTGTTCCATTTGCCCAAGCGTTTTCATTCCATTGCATTCGAACTTCAGTCACCTTGGATTACAATAGAATAATATATTAAACTCCTGTTATGAAAAATGAAACCCATAGATTATTCTATCAACCTAAAAGTCGAACCAACCTGCCTCTGGAGATGCCAGTGGTAGGTAGAGCAATCACACTGTTTAACCGTGTGTGTCCTCATACAGACGTGTTTCATATGGCGTTCAGCTCCTTCAGGAAAAATCTCTTCAATTTAGTGTAGTTCTTGAAATAATTTCATTTTTTATATTATTGAACATGTTACATTTTGTAATAAGGTTTTAATGTAACATATACATTTTTACTATTGATTTTATCAAATAAATCTTATTATAGTTCGGAAATTCTAGGATGAGTCCTGTAACCTTGTAACGATGTTCAGTAATTTTAATTATTTTATCAACTTTAATATAAGCCTCAATTCTAATCAATAGCCAGTTATTTAGGTAAATACATTACATAAGGTTGTATTGATGCTAAAAAGTCAATATTCGTGTCTTGATAAAATATAAATATTTTATAGCATATGCATAAAAAAATTCTATGACTAGTGATATAAATATCTATTTAAATATTTCTAATGTTAAAGCAGTTGTTGAATTGTTATTTAAGCATACAGCAAGAAGGTAAGAGCTAGCTGTTGTGGTCTGTATCTTTGTTTAATAAAACTTTTTGATTTATCTTGATGTGATGGGCGCTTATGCTGTTTTTTTAACCATAAAGTCATCATCGTTACTCGAATAGTCAATTTCTGGACAAAAGAAAATTTTATCGAAAAGTCAATTTCTGGCTTATACCGTAATATAAAGTGGAATAAACAGTGTTTGACTAAACAAATAACAAAATAAAAGTCGATTTCTGAACAAAATAGAATTTTATCGGAAAGTCAATTTCTGAACAAAATAGAATTTTATCGATAAGTCAATTTCTGGACAAAATAGGATTTTATCGAAAAGTCAATTTCTGGGTTATACCGTTATATAAAGTGGAATAAACAGTGTTTGACTAAACAAAATACAAAATTTTATTGGAAAGTCAATTTCTGGACAAAATAGAATTTTATCAGAAAGTCAATTTCTGGACAAAATAGGATTTTATCGAAAAGTCAATTTCTGGGTTATACCGTTATATAAAGTGGAATAAACAGTGTTTGACTAAACAAAATATAAAATTTTATTGGAAAGTCAATTTCTGGACAAAATAAAATTTTATCGAAAAGTCAATTTCTGGACAAAATAGAATTTTATTGAAAAGTCAATTTCTGGACCTAGAAAATGGTGAAAAATACTAATTATCTTATAATTAATGGATTTTTTTTGTATTTGGCTTCAAACAATCAGTCTTATTGTCCCGCGAGTTCTTTACTAGTTCAGTATTTAAGGATTTATGTGAGCTCGTGAGTGAGGGTCTCTTATTATTGTTTTAATTTTGGTTGTTATTGTATTTGTGTTTCTGTGTGTTTTTCTTTTTTTTGTTTTGAATTTGTTTTGATTTTTATTCTTATGATTGTGTGCAGTATATTGTGGGATGAATATTTTTGGTCTTTCTGGAGCGATAATGTGTGAGGAGTTGAGTTTCGCAGGGTGTTTCCAGTTGTAGTTGAATGTCACTGTTTGTCAGGTTGATGAGAGCGTGCAACGGGGTTTTTTGTGTTATCAAAAATCGGAAAGAAGTATCGATTTATTTTTTCATGCTAAATATCCTCAGTGAGATACAGGCAAAAGCCTAGTTTACTGGGGATACGACAAATGAAAGGCAACAAACCCAGATCCATTAAAATTATATGTCCAAATCAAATTACCTGTTGTTTTTTCTCAAATTGTGTATATTTCTTGTCATGTGTAATAATAAAATAAAAAAATAAAAAGTATTATTGTTTTTGTTTCATGAATTACATTTGTTTCAGATAAATCTATCATGGGTCGCAGAACTTTACTTCTATCATTTTTGGCTTCAACTGCACTTGGAGGAGTCATAAATGCGGATCACATATCAGTAAAAATGGAAAAACCACCTCGTACGATTTTCAACTTTACGTCAGTTAACAATGTGAATGATTGGATCGAACAATCAGACCCAGTCAGAACAGTCGGAATGTCCAAGGCAACGTTAGCGCTTCAACAAACGCAGGTTTTTCAAAGGGCTGTGTTCTTTGCCCTCTTAAATCCTCAACCAAATGGCGCAGGATTTGCTGGAGTTAGAAAAATAAATATTATAGAGAATCTTAGCGAATATGATGAGATACAGATTAAATGTAGAGCTCAGGGACAGTTTAATGGCTTCAAAATTGTTTTGAGACACAAAGGTTTAAATAACGAACCAAATTACACCTATGAACAAATGTTTGATGGCCCTAGGGATGGATTTCAAGTTGTTAAACTGCCATTAGAAAACTTTAAGGCTTATTATAGAGGGCAAGTAGTGAATGATGCTGAACCCTTAGATAAATCAAACATCACTGGTTTTGGATTCCAATTCTACGGAGGTGTCTACCTTCCGGTGAAACAGAGTGGACCTGCAACTTTGGAAATTGATTGGGTTCAAGCGATTTAGTAATAAGTCAAATACAATACTCGTATTTTGGATAAGTTGTATTTTATAGGTATAATATTATTAGATAGTCAAAAAGTTTGATGTGTAGCATTAGGAAACAAAGTAACGAGGCCCTTGGAAGTGGTTAGGTCTTTTATCGAAGATGTAGCTGCTCAGCTGGATGGAAGTATGTTCAAATTGTTGAATTATTTTATGTATTGTAAAATCCGGAAACGGTGATGTTAATTGGCCACCAAGATCATGTGATCTGACACCGTTGGACTATTTTCTCTGGAGTTACGTGAAAAGCCAGTTCTATAAGAATGAACCCCCGATCAATTTCTGAGCTGAAAGATGAAATTATTCGCGTTATTGGTGAGTTAGAACCGTAATTACGCCAAAAAGGTCATCGAAAATTTTGACAAAAGAGTGGACATCTGTGGAGCTGCAAGAGGTGGACATTTGGCGGATATTGTTCTTTGTGTTTAAATGTTATACTTTAATGACTAATAAAAAGTTTTTTGAAATCAAAGCAAATTGTGTGTTTTATTCAAGAATTTAAAAAATTAGAATTTAAAGAACCGCTCAATTTGAAAGACCCTTTAATAGTTGCTATGCACAAAAAAAAGATTTATGGTAAAACCACTACGTCCAGGTAAATAAATCTTGATATAAATATTTTTTTGGCACCAATATATCGACACATAAGAGTTTTAGCAAAATAATTATGAGAGTGACATGTGAAATTAGTGTAAAGAATAATTGTGCTGAATCTTTTCATTCTTAATTGAAATTTTTAAATTGAATTTTTAATTTAACATCTCTTTATAAGTAAGAGAGAAGTATCTGTCATGTATCGTTTGCGGACGGGCCACTGCGTGGTGTCTAGTTATCTTTACAGAATGGGTATTGCGGAGAATCCTGACTGCGACCATTTATTTTTCGATTGTCCTTTGCGAGATAGATTTGATCTTTGCCGCGTCGAATGAATGTTGCGTTTCTTATTTCTTCGTGGAACTTTTCCATTTATAGATCGATTGTTACATTTTTAAAGCTTAATCAGTTGAAACTTTAAATTGTCTAGAATTGTATTTTTTTTTAAAAAGAAAATTAGTTTTATTATCAGGTGTACAAATAAGCCGCCGCCGTTTGACAAAAATTGGCGCCATCAGTAAGTTATGGTTAAAATTGTCAGATGTAAAACGTCATTGTTACGACAATGGACATTTGTCAACAACATAACCTTGAAATATTAGTGAATTTTTATCAGTATAATGTATTCTTTTATGTGCGAAAATGTCATGTTTTGAGTCAAATAAACGTCATATGCGGGAACTTTTGATTTACTTCTTCAATTTGAAGAAATCTGCAGCTGAGGCGCATCGATTGTTTGTAGAAGCATATGGTGAGGCTGCCTTAAGTGAGAGAAGTTGTTGTGAGTAGTTTCAAAATTTTAAGAACGGTGAATTCACCAGACATTGCTCCTTCTGATTTCCACTTGTTTCGATCGATGACGCATGGCCTGTCTGAGCAGCACTTCACATCATATGAAGATACCAAAAATTGGGTCGATTCGTGGATAGCCTCAAAAGATGAAACATTCTTCCGACGCAGTATCCGTATGCTGCCAGAAAGATGGGAAAAAGTAGTGGCAAGCGATGGGCAATACTTGGAATAAAACATGAGGTTCCGTTCTTTCACAATAAATGCCCAATTTTTGATAAAAAATGACTGAAACTTATTTGTACACCTAATATTATATATTGACTCGTATAATTGCGTAATGACTTGAATTTGATGACACATATCATCCTTGTTTGGGTGAATTGCTTATTAAAAAAACAGTCGCTTTATGCAATAAGGCAACAGTTGCCAGAAAATAATTACACCCTCCAACAAGAAAACTGTACTTTTTTGATGAAGCAGTTTTTGTCAAAAAAAACCACAGTGCTTGAAAATGCAGAGGAGTAGTGAGGAGGCACCCCCAAAGAAGGTATTAAAAAAAGCAATATAGAATAGATAAAAACCGTATAAGTTTAGTTATGAATGAAACAACAAGAAATGGAAATAAACCATATCACAGTCAGGAGCCCTCTGGAAACGTCAGAAACTTACTGATGGTCAACTCTTCCAACCGTAGAATAGAATAATCCAACCAATGCCAAAGAAGACTATAAGTAGGGATGACAAATGCGAGGATGGGTTTCTTGAACTAAAGTTGCAGTGATTGTGGGGTAGGAGTAAAGTAGCAGTGACAGGACTCGCAATGCATGCTATACTAAATCGAAAAATAGTTTTTCTCTAAACTGACGTTTTAATTCCTAATTTTCATTATACTGACCTTCTAATGTATTGTATGATTTGTATATATCTTTAAATAAGCCAAGATCCACGATGAATTAATACTAATTACGAACATTTAATTTTAGGTATAAAAAAATCAAAAATTCAATTATCGTATACCCCATCTCTAGCCAATGCGGACTAATGTAGTGACTTCTGACGAATGTCACCAAATATTATTTGATTTTAACAAACTCCCACATTTTTGCTGATTTATAACAAGATGTATTAATTTGTCATTATTGTTAGTTTTATGTAATGTATTTATCTAAGGCCTCGGTCACACAGGTAGGAGCCTCGCTTGATGCTTAGAGCTATGCTGCGAGTTAGGCGACATATCCTAGCAAACCAACGTACCGCATACTATCGCAGTGGCCACACTGCACGCTTCGCGCCACGTTGCACGATGATTAGTCATCGAGTGAATCTCCTAGCGAACAGACGTATTGGTTAATTTACAAGATGGCGGAAGTTTTAATGACAGCTCTTTATAAAAGGGAGCCTTTGTGGAATCCATTGAGTAAATTATATAAAAATGTACCTGTAATAAAATCACTTAGGAATGAAGCTGCACAGAAAGTAAATAAAGATAGTAAGTTGTAATGAAATTGGTCAATTTTGAGAGTGACATCGTGTGTCGACTCAACCGCTCCCAACTGTCAAATGAATTTGTGCGTAGCACTTTGGTGTGGCCAAGCATGAAGTCACCTAGTATATGAGTCACGTAAAACCTAGTTTAGCACCTAACGAAGCACTTTGGTGTGGCCTCGGCCTAAATAATTTGCTATTTATTAAAATCGAGGCTTATATTAAAGTTGATAAAATAATTAAAATTACTGAACGTCGTTACAAGGTTGCATTGGGACAAATTTGTGAAACGTCACACGGACCATGCTACATTTTCCCTAGTATAGTTTATCCGGAAATCGGGGCTACATTCTCTGAGCAGGACTGGATTGTTACGAATGGTAGTGCGATCTCTGTTTACTACAGAAAACATGTGGCATGATTGATGGTCATTCTTTTATTATCAGACCTTGATTCATGTGACTTTTTCTTTTCCCTCAAGTCAAGTCTGCGCTAAAAGAAATTAGTTTTGAGTTAGTAACCGAGATGAAAAAAACAGATTTAAAAAAAAAAAGGATTCCAGTCTTGTTTCACTAAAGGCCTCTTGAACATCTTTCTGGTCGGTTGGAAAAGATTGCCATATAGCAATAAGCTTGCCAGGTTGTACTGTATATAACGAAAGTGTGATACATTACAATATAATAAACTGAAGGAGGCAATGAAAATTTTGTCCTAACTACATCTATCTGAGAAATACTAAACTACTTTCTGAACAACTTAATCATTTATTTATTTAATACATTCGTTCATAATTTATTCATGACTATAGTTCAGAAATTTGCTCCGATACAACTTTGTAACGATGGTCAGTAGTTTTAATTATTTTATCAACTTTAATATAAGCCTCAATTCTAATAAATAGCAAGTTATTTAGGTAAAATACATTACATAAGGTTGTATTGGGGCAAATTTATGAGCTGTCACAGGACTCATCCTAGAATTTCTGAACTATAATCCCTGCTGTATTCCTGATATCATTCTCTCGAGCTTAAGCTGTCTTACAACCAGTTTTTCAATTCTCTCCACGTCTAGTTTAGCAATTATTCATTGGAACTCTTGTTCATTGGAACTCTTGTTCATTGGAACTCTTATTCATCGGAACTCTTGTTCATTGGAATTCTTATTCATTGGAACTCTTGTTCATTGGAACTCTAATTCATTGGCACTCTTGTTCATTGGACTGGACTGTTCATTGGATTGAACTCTGAAAAGATTGAACCGAAATGGATTCTATTTACATTGTAGAATGTCAAAATGTTTTGAAATTAAGTTTAGCTTTATTTTTCAATTTTGTGTACATTGTTAAACATTTGGCGGACTTATTATAATACAGCAATTTCTTCTAGCCATCCAGCTCATCTTGGATACATTAAATACTTTTAATTAATGACAGATTTTACATAACGAAAAAAAATAAAATATTACCAATCTCTATTAACCCTTCCTTCCCTGTGATGTGTAATTAGTACACATTGCTTCTAAAAACTTTAATATCTCTATAAATATAATAAATACTGGGTTCAGATTTTAGACAATTCCACATCGCAGCACTTGCAATGGTAAAAGTTCTATTATAATACTCTGCCCCCTATTGGATTGATTAGGTGCAATAATTAATTCACTTGATGAAGAAGAAACTAACCCCCAAAGCTTCACCTCTCTCTAAAGGAATCCTCCCCAGGGGCCCGAATACAAATTGACAAAGACCATACTCCTAAAACAAGTTACGATTGCTAAGGTTAATCCCAAGAAGATTCCACAGGAATCAAATAAAAAAAAAACATTAACAGTACGTTATATTGTACGCAATGAAAGAGTAATGATATAACGCAATTAAACATAATTAAAATTAAAACACTATAATTCACTTCTTCTTCCTAGTGTCATGTCAGGTTCCCCCAACACCTCTTCAACCCTCTATTTTGCCTTGGATGATCAGGTGCAGTAATTTGTACTTTTCTCCTCAAAGTACATAACCCAAATAGGACACCTTTCGGATTTTAATATAAGTCGGCAACTCTCTATCAACTTTGGCTCTTTGAAGAACCCCTGTGTTGCTGACCATATCCGTCCAGGGTATCCGTAGCATTCTCCGGTGAATCCACATTTCTAATGCTTCCAGTCAGTTCATACTACCAACTTTGAGGGTCCATGATTCCACTCCATGTAATAATACTGACAAAACGTAGCATTTGACTAACCGTTGTCAAAGTTTCAAGTTTAGATTATCATCGCAGAATACGCTTCTCATTTTATTAAAAGCCGCACGAGATGTTTCAATTCTGCACTTGACTTCGGTTTCTGGGTTGAGGTCTTCCACTAGGATACTTCCGAGGTATTTAAATTTTTTCACTCTATCTATCTAATTCACTATAGTATATATATTTAATCCAACTAGTTTCAAGTCGGAAATGAGAACTCTACGTGCTATTGCTGGGAAGACTTTGCGTGATTGTGTAAGGAACACCACAATCCGAGAGGTCTGTGAAGTCCAAGATGCGGTCAGATGGGGACGACAGTGTCGACGATACTAGTACCAATATGTATAGATAATGAATTCCACAAGAATTCCATACATAGCTCTGCATGGGGTACCGGATGGACGGCGTCCACCAGGGAGACCCCCGAAACGATGGAGAGATAGCTGGAGCTCAGCATCACAGGAGGACAATCCTGCAGTAACAGACTCTTGAGTCTATAGAAAGTTTAAGGAGAAGAAGATGTTTTAAGTCATATGTGACTAATCTTCAGGGGTACTCTGAAGTAACTAAATTTGAACGAGGACAATATCACAAATAAACTTTAGGGGTTGACTCTGATAACAATCCGCTATTTATGAGTTAAATTGTAAAACACTAAATGGATTAAATTTTACTGTTTGCAATAACTTTTATAAATTCTAATGGGTTAGGATTACCCTTAAGAACAATATTGTTTATTATAGTTTTATCCCAATGTACCAACTTAAAATAATTCAGACTTTCGAGAATTTCTTGGAATTGTTAGAATGGTTTCATATCCTCCCTTGAAAACGAATTCCCTGTCTGATGGCGCTTGTTTGCCATATCTGAGATGACATTTGGGTTAGATAAGGTCTTATTATGTTCTCTAAATCTAATACCAAATGATCTCCCGCTTTTCGATATAACATAATAATTATCACAATCCGTACATTGGAGTTTTCACACTCCACTGCTTTCAAATATTTCAGTGTTAACGCTAAAAATAATACAATGGATATTTTATGAAGGTATGGACTTGCTATAGTTATGCATTAAAGGTATGTTTATAAGGTAATTAAATGTATTTTGTATTAAGACGATAACATTTATAGCTATTTCATGTTTTGTATAATAAATCAACTACCATCATAAAACAATAAGTATTTTAAAACATAATTGTATCTGTAATCATAGCTTTTTCTTGATTTTAGTCATAGAAAAACTATAACACATGTTTCAAGTGCATATATGATCTTTTGAATAAAAAGATTAAGAAAGAGGAAAAAGAAATGACAGGAAAAGCTATCGTTACCACTTTTTTTAGAATCGTTCTTATTTGTGTGTGTTGCCAGGTTACGGCTGCAGATGATACTTTACATGATACATATTTCAAGAGTGGAATGTTGCCCATATGTAAGTTACTTTATAATTTTAATATATATTGCGTTGTCTGAAAAGTAATTTCGTATTTATGGGTCAAATACAAACATAATTTTTTTATATTTCGATGTAATTTGCTCGTGAATTGTCGCTTACTTTGTGCGGGGCGCCTGAGGACTGGGAGCAGGGGGCTCGGGATCGTGAAAGGTGGAGAACCGTATGTTCTCGGGCTGATGGCGTCTCAGCGGCTAGATGTATGAGAAACAGTCTGCGCGCTGCGAACATGCGTCAGCATGGCCAGGCGGCTCAGCAGGATCCATATATCTGTGGCATTTGCGGGAGGGAGTGTGCATCCAGGATCGGGCTGTTCTCTCACAGAAGATCACACGACAGACGTGGGAGAGTGGTTCAAGACGTTGGAGTGGCGAGGGGATCCTCGACTGCGAGGCCCGGCAACGATGCTTGTGAATTGTGGTTTTTGAATTTTTTTGTATCTCGGCAATCTCTCATGTTGTTGAACACTGGTTATTCTTGATCATAGCCTTGGTTTGGTCATCAACAGTGGTAATCGGTTGTCTAGAGCGGAAACTATTTTCAAGTGTCATGTCAGCATTATAGAATTTTTTAAAACACATTTTACACACACACACAATCGCTTACTGCATTATTCACATGCATTGTACATATATTTTTTTTATATTGCCTTTGTTGTAGTTACATTTTTTTTAATCTTCAAAATGATGTCAAAAAACCACCTTCATCATTATCCTGTCATGTAGCTCATAACTGAGCATCGTGACTCCCACGATAGCATCCGACGACTCCCCTCCATCTATCGCCGCACTCCGGGGCTTCAAGGGCAATTGTCAAGGGTAGTCAAGTTGCATCCCTCACTTGATCAGTCCAACACATTGGGATTTTTCCTCTTGTGCATCGTCCTTCCATACCTCCAGTAACCACAAAGCTTCTCCAAACGGTTTTCTTGGCCACGAGCAATGTCTCTATAGAATCGGAGGATTCTTCAAAAGCACATTGTCGACGATTCTCAGTTCTTCGACAATGGAGCCGTTAGTTCACCTTGCTTCCCATAGAATTTGTAACATCCTTCCGCAAACTCAACTAATCAAATAATAAACCCGTATTACCTAAACTTTCTTATCCCTGTCATTTCTCATTACCGAGGGTCGTGATCTATGAGATGTCGGTGTTACAAATTGGTACACATTCAAGTCCCTCAAAGAAATGTCTCCATTGTATTTTTCAAATCTGTGTCTAAAAGATGTTACTTAAGCGAGGCGCAGAACTCGGATGTCAATTGCATCTTCATTGAATAAATTGATTCTTCTGAATCTGGCGGGATATAATGATTGAATTCCACATTCTGTCGATATGTACTGATCTCCCTGGTAACACCTCGTACATAATTTTACATTTAACAAAAATCCTCTTATTATTATTAAATATATTTCAGTAATATTTATATTTCAGGTAGTGTGGAATTTTTAAACGTCACAATACGTCATAAAGATCTAGACTCTGTTCATCTCTTCTTCATGATCGGGAAGTCTTATAAAATGTTCAAACTGAAGCACTGTTTCAAATTGGCAAACTATCCCAACTTCGATATGAACCTAAAGACCGTGGTCTTCGCGCATGGATTCACGCAGAACGCCACCGGCTGCTCTGCGATAAGAATATCCAAATGTTATAGGGAAAAAGGTGATTACAATGTTTTGATGTTGGATGCTCGAGATCTGCTGTCTCTTGATTACATAAGGTTTGTATTTGATCAATATTTTGTACGTTTTTATATTAACACGTTGTGTTTCAAACTTGTGTTTTAACATGATGAACTAGATTTGTGTTCAGTCCGGTCTCGTGTTCTTACGTGATTGATATGTCTTCTAAAAATTAATGTACGAGTATTATTGGCATCTAGTAAATTAATTTTTAAGCAATTCAACTACTACTTAAATGTCAGCCTTTTGATTTATTTAGACATTGAAAATCACACTGTTTAACCATGTGTGTCCTTATATAGACAAGGCTCATGTGTCACTCAGCTTCTTCAGGAAAACTCTCTTAAGTTTTGTGTAGTTCTTGAAATAATTTCATTTTTATACTACTCGTATTTAACATGTTACATTTTCTCATAATGTTTCTGTGTATCATATACATTTTAACTATTGTCCTTAACAAATAGGTCTATTTAACATGCTACATTTTCTCATAATGTTTCTGTGTATCATATACATTTTAACTATTGTCCTTAACAAATAGGTCTATTTAACATGCTACATTTTCTCATAATGTTTCTGTGTATCATATACATTTTAACTATTGTCCTTAACAAATAGGTCTATTTAATATTCTAAATTTCCTCTTAATGTTTCTGTGTATCATATACATTTTAACTATTGTCCTTAACAAATAGGTCTATTTAACATGCTACATTTTCTCATAATGTTTCTGTGTATCATATACATTTTAACTATTGTCCTTAACAAATAGGTCTATTTAACATGCTAAATTTTCTCAGAATGTTTCGTGTATCATATACATTTTAACTATTGTCCTTAACAAATAGGTCTATTTAATATTCTAAATTTCCTCTTAATGTTTCTGTGTATCATATACATTTTAACTATTGTCCTTAACAAATAGGTCTATTTAACATGCTATATTTTCTCATAATGTTTCTGTGTACAATATACATTTTAACTATTGTCCTTAACAAATAGGTCTATTTAACATCCTACATTTTCTCATAATGTTTCTGTGTATCATATACATTTTAACTATTGTCCTTAACAAAAAGGTCTATTTAACATGCTACATTTTCTCATAATGTTTCTGTGTATCATATACATTTTAACTATTGTCCTTAACAAATAGGTCTATTTAACATGCTGCATTTTCTCATAATGTTTCTGTGTATCATATACATTTTAACTATTGTCCTTAACAAATAGGTCTATTTAATATTCTAAATTTTCTCATAATGTTTCTGTGTATCATATACATTTAACCTATTGTCCTTAACAAATAGGTCTTAAAATGTTGAATTATTTAATGCAAGCGTTCCCAAAGTTGTCGATATCAACCTCCTGGGGTCGATTAGATTTTTCTAGGGGTCGATAGTTTTAATAAAAAAATTTAAGGGTTGACGCCAGCAAAAATAGACCCCCTTACTACTGCCATTTGTTTGTTACTTCAAAATATCTATGATTCCAATAGGTACCTAATTAAGAAGAGAAATAATAAAAAAAATCCTTTTTTTGATAAAAAATCAAGCTACAGTACCCGGTGGTAAGTAATACACATCGGGCTTAAAAAAGAGACTGTCGGCCATAATCGGCTAACTTCGGCTTTATAGAGCATCGTCTCTGTCGCACGATGCGCTAACAGTCCAGTTGACAACAACTGACAAATCGCGACGGAATACGTGTATGAATTACAGAGACAACGCTCTACAAAGCCGAAGTTAGCCGAGTATAGCCTCTTTCTTAAACCCGATGTGTATTTACTTACTGCCGGGTACTGTAATTTATTCGGTATTATTATAATTCTGATTAAAATCTTTCGTTGTAATTTTGTTGATATTTAATTCTGTCTGAATATGTTGATTTTTCCACTAATTTAGTCACATATATGTACAGGCAATATTTGAGAGTAAAAACCAGACATGCGATCCGCCAATATAAGATTAGTGAACCGATGACTGAGCCATCTATTGGGCTTCTTGCAATCTGCATATTAGGTATCAAATAATTAATTATACCATGTTACGGATGATTTCAGATTTTTTTTTATAATGTTCCTAAACTGTAATGCTATAAAATGGTGCTTGTATATATTTATGAGTATAACTCATTACTAATCCCATAAACACATTTTATATCAATTTGTTAAATATACTGTATGAAAAATAATAGTTCAGCCCCGCCACACATCACCTGAATATTAAAATTACAGTAAAAATTTTAAAATCACTCGTGACCATTATTGGTTTAAAACTACTTCAATACGAGGATAGAAAGAAATTATTGGAATTTATAATCAATTATTACAGAAAAAATTGTACGACATCTGTTATAACACATCAGGAAATTCTAAATTATTTTCATCAAATATAGTGCTATTGGGTTGACATCTGTTTTTTGGTTTTATATTGTTTTTTGACGACGATCGACTAGTTTATCATGTTTTTTATGACGATCGACTAGTTTATCATGATTTTTTATGACGATCGACTAGTTTATCATGGTTTTTTATGACGATCGACTAGTTTATCATGTTTTTTATGATCGACTAGTTTATCATGTTTTTTATGATGATCGACTAGTTTATCATGTTTTTTATGATGATCGACTAGTTTATCATGTTTTTTATGATGATCGACTAGTTTATCATGTTTTTTATGATGATCGACTAGTTTATCATGTTTTTTATGACGATCGACTAGTTTATCATGATTTTTTATGACGATCGACTAGTTTATCATGGTTTTTTATGACGATCGACTAGTTTATCATGTTTTTTATGATGATCGACTAGTTTATCATGTTTTTTATGATGATCGACTAGTTTATCATGTTTTTTATGACGATCGACTAGTTTATCATGTTTTTTATGACGATCGACTAGTTTATCATGTTTTTTATGATGATCGACTAGTTTATCATTTTATCATGTTTTTTATGATGATCGACTAGTTTATCATGTTTTTTATGATGATCGACTAGTTTATCATGTTTTTTATGACGATCGACTAGTTTATCATGTTTTTTATGACGATCGACTAGTTTATCATGTTTTTTATGACGATCGACTAGTTTATCATGTTTTTTATGATGATCGACTAGTTTATCATGTTTTATATGATGATCGACAAGTTTATCATGTTTTTTATGACGATCGACTAGTTTATCATGTTTTTTATGACGATCGACTAGTTTATCATGTTTTTTATGACGATCGACTAGTTTATCATGTTTTTTATGATGATCGACTAGTTTATCATGTTTTTTATGACGATCGACTAGTTTATCATGTTTTTTATGACGATCGACTAGTTTATCATGTTTTTTATGACGATCGACTAGTTTATCATGATTTTTTATGACGATCGACTAGTTTATCATGGTTTTTTATGACGATCGACTAGTTTATCATGTTTTTTATGATGATCGACTAGTTTATCATGTTTTTTATGATGATCGACTAGTTTATCATGTTTTTTATGACGATCGACTAGTTTATCATGTTTTTTATGATGATCGACTAGTTTATCATGTTTTTTATGATGATCGACTAGTTTATCATTTTATCATGTTTTTTATGATGATCGACTAGTTTATCATGTTTTTTATGATGATCGACTAGTTTATCATGTTTTTTATGACGATCGACTAGTTTATCATGTTTTTTATGACGATCGACTAGTTTATCATGTTTTTTATGATGATCGACTAGTTTATCATGTTTTTTATGATGATCGACTAGTTTATCATGTTTTTTATGACGATCGACTAGTTTATCATGATTTTTTATGACGATCGACTAGTTTATCATGGTTTTTTATGACGATCGACTAGTTTATCATGTTTTTTATGATGATCGACTAGTTTATCATGTTTTTTATGATGATCGACTAGTTTATCATGTTTTTTATGACGATCGACTAGTTTATCATGTTTTTTATGACGATCGACTAGTTTATCATGTTTTTTATGATGATCGACTAGTTTATCATTTTATCATGTTTTTTATGATGATCGACTAGTTTATCATGTTTTTTATGATGATCGACTAGTTTATCATGTTTTTTATGACGATCGACTAGTTTATCTTGGGTTGACATCTGTTTTTTGGTTTTATATTGTTTTTTGACGACGATCGACTAGTTTATCATGTTTTTTATGACGATCGACTAGTTTATCATGATTTTTTATGACGATCGACTAGTTTATCATGGTTTTTTATGACGATCGACTAGTTTATCATGTTTTTTATGATCGACTAGTTTATCATGTTTTTTATGATGATCGACTAGTTTATCATGTTTTTTATGATGATCGACTAGTTTATCAAGTTTTTTATGACGATCGACTAGTTTATCATGTTTTTTTATGATGATCGACTAGTTTATCATGTTTTTTATGACGATCGACTAGTTTATCATGTTTTTTATGACGATCGACTAGTTTATCATGTTTTTTATGATGATCGACTAGTTTATCATGTTTTTTATTATGATCGACTAGTTTATCATGTTTTTTATGATGATCGACTAGTTTATCATGTTTTTTATGATGATCGACTAGTTTATCATGTTTTTTATGACGTTTTTTATGATGATCGACTAGTTTATCATGTTTTTTATGATGATCGACTAGTTTATCATGTTTTTTATGACGATCGACTAGTTTATCATGTTTTTTATGACGATCGACTAGTTTATCATGTTTTTTATGATGATCGACTAGTTTATCATTTTATCATGTTTTTTATGATGATCGACTAGTTTATCATGTTTTTTATGACGATCGACTAGTTTATCATGTTTTTTTATGATGATCGACTAGTTTATCATGTTTTTTATGACGATCGACTAGTTTATCATGTTTTTTATGACGATCGACTAGTTTATCATGTTTTTTATGATGATCGACTAGTTTATCATGTTTTTTATTATGATCGACTAGTTTATCATGTTTTTTAAGACGATCGACTAGTTTATCATGTTTTTTATGACGATCGACTAGTTTATCATGTTTTTTATGACAATCGACTAGTTTATCATGTTTTTTATGATGATCGACTAGTTTATCATGTTTTTTATGACGATCGACTAGTTTATCATGTTTTTTATGACGATCGACTGGTTTATCATGTTTTTTATGACGATCGACTAGTTTATCATGTTTTTTATGATGATCGACTAGTTTATCATGTTTTTTATGATGATCGACTAGTTTATCAAGTTTTTTATGACGATCGACTAGTTTATCATGTTTTTTTATGATGATCGACTAGTTTATCATGTTTTTTATGACGATCGACTAGTTTATCATGTTTTTTATGATGATCGACTAGTTTATCATGTTTTTTATGACGATCGACTAGTTTATCATGTTTTTTATGACGATCGACTAGTTTATCATGTTTTTTATGACGATCGACTAGTTTATCATGTTTTTTATGATGATCGACTAGTTTATCATGTTTTTTATGACGATCGACTAGTTTATCATGTTTTTTATGACGATCGACTGGTTTATCATGTTTTTTATGACGATCGACTAGTTTATCATGTTTTTTATGACGATCGACTAGTTTATCATGTTTTTTATGACGATCGACTAGTTTATCATGTTTTTTATGACAATCGACTAGTTTATCATGTTTTTTATGATGATCGACTAGTTTATCATGTTTTTTATGACGATCGACTAGTTTATCATGTTTTTTATGACGATCGACTGGTTTATCATGTTTTTTATGACGATCGACTAGTTTATCATGTTTTTTATGATGATCGACTAGTTTATCATGTTTTTTATGATGATCGACTAGTTTATCATGTTTTTTATGATGATCGACTAGTTTATCATGTTTTTTATGACGATCGACTAGTTTATCATGTTTTTTATGACGATCGACTAGTTTATCATGTTTTTTATGACGATCGACTAGTTTATCATGTTTTTTATGATGATCGACTAGTTTATCATGTTTTTTATGACGATCGACTAGTTTATCATGTTTTTTTATGATGATCGACTAGTTTATCATGTTTTTTATGACGATCGACTAGTTTATCATGTATTTTTATGACGATCGACTAGTTATCATGTTTTTTTATGACGATCGACTAGTTTATCATGCCCGTGTTGAATTATATATAATTTCATGGCTTCAACTTTCATGACATTTCGAAATAAGTTTAATAATTTTTATTTTACAGTTCTGTTACTGCTGTAAGAATGATCGGAAACCTTTTAGGTCAACAAATATATTCTCTTTACCAATTGGGATTTAATATATCAACCTTGGAACTAATCGGTCATAGTCTAGGTGCGCATATCATGGGTTTTGCTGGAAAAACTTTTCATCAACTCTCCGGAGTCAAGATACCAAAAATAGTTGGACTAGATCCCGCTGGACCGTGTTATAGGATGGTACCATCTGAGAGAAGACTCCATTTGACAGATGCCGAATATGTTCAGGTGATCCACACAAACGGCGGTTACTTCGGCTTGATGAAACCATTGGGACATATTGATTTCTATTTGAATGGAGGGAGATTACAGCCGGCGAATGCTTTTGAAATACCCAATATATTTTGCAGTCACGACAGAGCTGTGGATATATGGTACTCTGTAATAAGTAATCCTGGAAAGTTTATCGGTGTGAAGTGTACCAATATTTATGAAATAGATGCTGGCAGATGTAAAGGAGACAGTAGAGTAACGATTTTCATGGGCTGGGAAGCTGATATGAAAGTCCGTGGACTATTTTACATGAAAACACTGTCAGATTGGCCTTACTATTTGGAGGAAAATGGAATTAAAAGTCAAGGCATATTTCCAATACCTTTCTTGCTGAATATCTTCAAAAATCTATGAAATAAATAAATGTGTTACAAAAGTTAAATTTTTTTTTATTTTTCCACTTTAAATATGAGAATAAAATGTAGATGTTGAACAAGACTGAAATGAGCCGAATAAGTGCAGTAGAAACATACTTAGAAAAATATGTGGAGTGATGAGTGTGAACTTAAGGCTGATGTCATGAGTAAGATACTATCACCCTATTTCTTGGGGTAATCAGAGAGAATAGAACTTCAAATTTTCGTAAAACGGCATACTTACCTCACCTCCTCCATATTCAAACATCTTCTCATATAGTTCTTTCTGTTTCTCTTGATCCTTACCTTTCCTTCTTTCAAAATTTTATTAACTAGGTCGAATCTTAAGTTTGCTAGGTCATCCTCTGCAATAACTCCCACTCATGCTTGCATTGTTAGGTCAGTCTTTTAATTAGTTTGGTCAGTCTTTTAATTAGTTTAGTCAGTCTTTTAATTAGTTTAAACAGTATTTTAATTAGTTTAGTAAGTCTTTTAATTAGTTTAGTCAGTCTTTTAATTAGTTTAGTCAGTCTTTTAATTAGTTTAGTAAGTCTTTTAATTTGTTTAGTCAGTCGTTTAATTAGTTTAGTCAGTCTTTTAAGTAGTTAAGCCAGTCTTTTAATTAGTTTAGTCAGTCTTTTAATTAGTTAAGCCAGTCTTTTAATTAGTTTAGTAAGTCTTTTAATTAGTTTAGTCTGTCTTTTAACTAGTTTAGTCAGTCTTTTAATTAGTGTAAAATGTGCACATTTTTCTCAACCAACCAGACAAGAGTTACGCAGATTAGTGCCGATTTCTGAGTGAAAGGTTACACGCACAGGACTCTTCCATCCACAGGATGACTGATAGTCATACTTAAACACGAGGGAGAGCCTATAGCAGGGATGCCTAGCCTATTTCTGTCTTTCATAAGTGTGTCAAAGAATATGACCAATTCTAAAAAAAATCTTCTCCTGTTGGATTAATAATACGAAAATAAAAATTACAAAGTTTTAAAACAATTTGGTTTAATGTAAATATTGTATATAGGCTGAATAAAAAAAAAAAAAAACATAAAGTTTATGACACGAAACCGACAACAGATAACAAATTGAGAGCAGCCATTGAAATAGAATGCACCCAAATACCAAAACAATTTATTCGTTATATTTTCCATTCCAAGTTATCAGCAGTGCATGGAATAGAACGGCCATCAACTTGAGCATTTGCGATTATTAAAAAAATATCTACATTCATTTTCTTTAATTTGGAGTTTTATTTATTTATTTTCTCAAAACAGACTTAGTCCAATTACATTGAAAAATATAAAAAATGTTAACACTAAAAAAAAATTATATTGAAATAAAAAAAATATACATATGCATACATATCATATATATATATACACACACACACACACATATTCAAAGTCACTTAAATATGTCGATGAATGCTTTCTAACGCGCTCAATCTTAAAAGAACATTTTCGTTTGCTTTTGGTAATGTGATATGAAATATGTCAATATCCGAAGCAGTCCCGTTCAGAAGAGTTAAGGCCCTTCCAACAGGCATAACAGCTGGAAGACCCATTCTTGCGTATGTTATTGAGAACAGTTCTTGCCGGCGCAGTCTAGTGTATTATTAGAAAAATTTAACGCTAATCTTTGAAGTAATGCTGGACAGCTCACAACTCTTCGAACGAGTCTGACAATGTATACTAAGAGACGCAGATCTCTTCTTACGCTCAAGGAGTTATACCCGAGCATGCCCAGCAGAAACTGAGTACGATAAAGCCATGGATAGATACCAAACTCACTCATAAAGAGATATTGTAGATATTTTTTGTACCTTTTCTACCATGAGTGAGTTCTGCGCCCCCACCGGGCTTCAAATGCATGCACTGCTTTTTATTAATCTTAGATATACCTTAATGAATACTAAATTTATTATCAAAGTGTGTATATAATTTTTGGGACACCTTATACTAAAAATATTGGGTAACATATATTTTTACAATTTACAAAATTCAGGTATGTGTCACGACACTTTCATTACAAATAAGACAAAATGCACTGTCATATTCTTTCAGTCAAGTGTGTATGGTCTATTGACAGCTGATACAACTAGAACAAAGTACCTTCTTCATACATCTGAGATGAGAATATTACGAACCATCGCAGGAAAATCTCTTAGAGAGTTGGGTCAGAAATTCTCAAATTCAACAGACCTGCAACACAGAGGATATTGTCAGATATAGCAGAAGGGGAAAGTACGATCATATCGCTTTATACTGGAAGGCGCTGAACAGGTTGAATGTGAAAAATGTCCCGCCGCCCCCTCTTATCTCATTGAAAATTTTCAGCGTCTTTCCGATCATGGACTTGCGCTGCACTCGGATAGAGATTCTTTATTGGCCTTCCCAGTTCACGGCTCTTCTGTTTTTTACGTCGTCCTTTACTGTCCATGCAGTGAGACTCTGGAACCAGTTACAAACCAATATAAGACTCACTCCGATCTGGCATGATTTAAGAAACGACTGAAAAAATTCTTAATTTATAGTCAGTAAAATAATGTGTTTCATTCCTCATTTTTTTTCTTTTTCTTTCCTCTCCACCATCCCTTCCTTTTCCTTTGATTGATGATATCTCACTTTATATAAAAAGGAATGTTTGGGTGATTGTCCGTCTTTGTGGGGTTCGTGGGCATATGTTCACTTATGTGTTCATGGATTTCGTGGAGATGGATAGTCCTTTGAATGATTTATGCGACCATGTAACTATCTTCTCTTAATTTCTAGTCAGTAATATAACGTGTTTCATTCCTTCTTTCCTTTTCCTTTGATTGATGACATCTCACTTTATATGAAAAGGAATGTTCGGGTGATTGTCTGTCTTTGTGTGGTTTGTGGGCATATGCTCACGTATGTGTTCATGGATTTCGTGGATATGGATAGTCATTTGAATGTTTTTTACGACCATGTAACTTGCTTAATTTACTTTTGTCTGGTTGGTTGCAAGAGATTGCCGCTTGGTAATAAGCCTGCCAGATTGTATTTCCAACAAAAGTATTAAATAAATGAAAAAAATACGGGAAATAAATGAAGTATTCTCATGAAATTGTTATTGATAGAAAAAAATAATAAACTAAAAGTCATTAACATTAATGTTGATAATGCCATCACGTTCCATAAACTCAATAAAAATATTATTACGACACTAATTCAAATGTAACTTTTATTGCAAAAAAAGTGACTAAAAATTTATAACAATACAAACAAGTTTATAAAAGTACCCATAAAGTATTAACTTACAAATTTATGACAATACTTATAAAGTATTACACTGTTTAAGTTTATTTTGTAAGAAAACTATAATAAGAAATAATTGAAATGCGACGCAGTCTTACTAAGTGTAGTGTGGTTTTATTTATATTTGTTAGTTATTTAAAATTAAGTGACTGTTCTGTCGAAACTATATTTAATCTTATTGAAGTAGGGATTATTCCATTATGTAAGTATCTTTCAAAGATTCTATTATTAATTTATTTTTAAAGGAATCGAAACGTGCAGTCTTATTAAGTGTTATTTATTTAAAATTAAGTAACTGCGCTATAGCACTACATTTAATCTTATTGAAGTAGGGATTATTCCATTATGTAAGTATCTTTCAAAGATTCTATTATTAATTTATTTTTAAAGGAATCAAAATGCGCAGTTTTATTAAGTGTTATTTATTTAGAATTCAGTGACTGCGCTGAAGCACTATTTTTAATCTTATTGAAGTAGGAGTTATTCCATTATGTAAGTATTTTTCAAAGATTCTATGATTAATTTATTTTTAAAGGAATCAAAATGCGCTGTTTTATTAATTGTTATTTATTTAGAATTAAGTGACTGCGCTGTAGCACAACATTTAATCTTATTGAAGTAGGAGTTATTCCATTATGTAAGTATCTTTCAAAGATTCTATGATTAATTTATTTTTAAAGGAATCAAAATGCGCGGTTTTATTAAGTGTTATTTATTTAGAATTAAGTGACTGCGCTGTAGCACTATTTTTAATCTTATTGAAGTAGGAGTTATTCCATTATGTAAGTACCTTTTGATGGTTCTATGATTAATTTATTTTTAAAGGAATCGAAATGTGCAGTATTATTAAGTGTTATTTATTTAAAATTAAGTTACTGTGCAATTAAAGTAGGGATTATTCCATTATGTAAGTAAGTACCTTTCGATGGTTGTATGAATAATTTATTTTTAAAGGAATCAAAATTCGCAGTCTTATTAAGTGTTTCGATAGTTGTATGAATAATTTATTTTTAAAGGAATCAAAATTCGCAGTCTTATTAAGTGTTATTCATTTAAAATTAAGTGACTGCGCTGTAGCACTACATTCAATCTTATTGAAGTAGGGATTATTCCATTATGACGGTATTTAAACGTCTAGAATTTGTGATAAGCTGCTGTGATAACTGTTTATAATTCTCTGGTTCGCAGTAGAGTGCAGTTCATTTGGAACTCGAGAGGAATCCACAATTCCCTGATAGTTGAGCAAGTCCAAAAGAAATTCTTGAGATGCTTTTATTACAAACAGTATGGATTTTACCTATGACTCTATTCCACATTTTTTCTAATGAGAATGCTCCGATAGTCTTAAGCGTAAGAAGAGATCTACGCACATGTTTATACATACATAAATTGCTTACGGGAAAAATATCAAACCCTTTATTGATTGAGCAACTTTCGTTTAATGTACCAAATAAAACTGTCTCAATAGAAGGGCTTCAAAAACTATGGAAGGTTGAAGACCATTGATATACATCACCGGTTCCGTATACTCCTCGATAACTGACAAGGTGAAATAATACTTAGAAGTTGGCTAAGGGAGCAATGAGCCCTCTATAGACTCATTTAGGGCTGCCAGATGTAATTTTTTAAGAGTAAATATACTCTATTTGGGGTGTTCCACTTTTGAACACTTAAATTTTTTTAAATTGTCAAATTTTGTCTTCATTCTTTTAAGCAAACAAATTTTATGATTATTGAAAATTTAGTGAGTTTTATTGCTAACAATTTTTTTAACTCCTATTGCCATCTAGTAAAACAATATACCAGCAGATAAATAACCTCCAAGTACAGTACCCGGCGGTTAGTAATACACATCGGACTTAAGAAAGAGACTGTCGGCCATAATCGGCTAACTTCGGCTTTGTAGAGCGTCGTCTCTGTCATTCATACACATGTTCCGTCGCGATTAGTTAATCGTTACCGGGCCGAACTGTTAGCACATCTTGCGACAGAGACAATGCTCTACAAAACGAAGTTAGCCGATTTTGAACGACTGTCTCTTTCTTAAGTCCGATGTGTAATACTTACCGCCGAGTACTGTAAACTGCAGATTGACTGTTAATATAATAAATTCCGAATCAGGTTTAGTGTTTGTTTAGTATAAAGTTTCAGAACATAGATTTTCTCTGTTTTTGAATGGTCTAATTTGGTCCTCTTTTTAAATTGAATTAGTTCAAAACGACATCTTTTTCATAAGTTCAGTTCAGTTTAGTTCCATCCTATTATCATCAGACAAAATAAGTTCCCATTCATCGCAACCTACACAAAAAGATAGGAATCTTCTTTATTTTTATTATGAGCGCGACGTTATGTAGTGTCAAAGAAGCAACTGCCCAAAGGCACTCCTTCTCTGGTGACAACACACCTAAGTGTGAAAAGAATGGTAGCAACGGTGGACTTAAAGGTCTAACATCACAGGAGATGAAAAATGACTTGCAGCGCAGTAAATATACTTATAAAGTGCATAACAAATTTTTAATGCAGCAAAACTATCCTTTGATCCCAAATGTCTCTTTTATAAGTAAAGGGTCTTTACAATTGAGCAGTTTTTTTAATTAATTTATTTTAAATTCTTGAATAAAACACACAATTTGCTTTGATTTCATAAAAAACTTTTTATTGGCCATTGAAGTATAATGTATGACATTTAAACACAAAAAACAATATCCGTCAAATGTCCACCTCTTGCAGCTCCACAGATGTCCACTCTTTTGTCAAAATTTTCTATGACATTTTGGTATAATTGCGGTTCTAACTCACCAATAACGCAAATAATTTCGTCCTTCAACTCAGGAATTGATCGGGGGTCATTCTTATAGACCTGGCTTTTATGTAACCCCAGAGAAAATAGTCCAACGGTGTCAGATCACATGATCTTGGTGGCCAATTAACATCACCGTTTCCGGAGATTACAATACATAAAATAATTCAACAATTTGAACGCGTTGTTGTATTGTATACGACTCCATTTTTATAAATGTCATGAATTCTCAGTGAGATACAAGCAAAAGCCTAGTTTAATGTGGACACGACAAATGAAAGGCAACAAACCCAGATCCATTAAAATTGTATGTCCAAATTAAATTACCTATTGTTTTTTCGCAAATGATGTATATTTTTTGTCATGTGTAAATAAAATAAAAATATATATATATTACACTTCTCAAATGTCACAAGACCAGGCAAGCTCGCGACGCCATCTGTGTTTTATCCAAGAATTTAAAAAACTTCTCAATTTGAAAGAACCTTTTGAACATCTGGTAACCCTATATTCGTTTAGAGGGATCCATTCCACATGGAATCAAATAAATAGGTCTATTGTTTTCTTTTCAGGTTCTGTAGAATATTTCAATATCACCATTTCGGATTTATCACTGGATAGTGTACAAATTTTATTTACGCAGAACCAATCCTATACAACAATTCAACTGAGGAAGGCTACCCATCTTCTTGACTTACCACAATTTGATGTCAACCGAAAAACTATGATTTTTGCTCATGGCTTCACACAAAACGCAATGGGAGATATATCGTCTAAAATATCTCGAGGATATTTGGAAGAAGGGAACTATAATGTTCTGATGTTGGATGCTCGAAAGCTTCTGCATTACGACTATATGAGGTTAGTATCAATATTCAGGCCATGTGCTAATGGTTAGCATTCATGCTATGCAAGCAAGAAACCTTGGTTCGATTCTACACAGAGTCACAATCAGACTGGCTTTATTGTCAGACTTTCTACCCTTTGAATGTATGTTTTTTTGTAGCTTATGAATATATATATACTGCCTATCACATGATATTGTGCGACATAAAACCCCTTACATACAATTAAAAATATAAAAAAATTCAAAATAATGACGGAAACGGTTCTTAGTACAGTACCCAGTGCTAAGTAATACAAATCGGGCTTAAGAAACAGCCTGTCGGCCATAATCGGCTAACTTCGGCTTTGTTGAGCGTCATCTCTGTTGCTATGATGCGCTAACAGTCCACTTGACAACGATTGACAAATCGCGATGAAACACGTGTATGAATGACAGAGACGACGCTCTTTAAAGCTGAAGTTAACCTAACCTAACCTAACTTCCGCTTTGTAGAGCGTCATCTCTGTTGCACGATGCGCTAACAGTCCCTTTGACAATGATTGACAAATCGCGATGAAACACATGTATGAATGACAGAGACGACGCTCTTCAAAGTCGAAGTTAGCCCTTTATGGCCGACAGTCTCTTTCTTAAGCCCGAAGTGTATTACTTACCGCCGGGTACTGTTAAATGTAATTTATTTTCTGCCTGACTTTTCCCATCTTTTGAAAGAAACAATAATCGACTGACATTAAACTTTCAACATTTAAGAATATAATGAAACAGGGCGTTTTATATCAACCCTAGTTGAAATATTACTAACGATAGAGATATGAAATTTTAACTGTAATATTGCCTGGCCATGCCGTGGACATGGTTGTTATGATATTTGTCCACAGTACACTCTTATTTGTTCAGGCTAAATGCTTTTGGACCTTACTACGTATGTATGCACGAGTATATGCAATTATTATTTTGTTCTTTAAATATGATTAATTTTACTATGTATGCGACCAATAGACAAAAATGTAATTTTTTTCAAGTTTTCTCTTTAAGCACCCTTCTTCTTCTTCATCTTATTTTAGGCCTGTTGAGCTGTTATGGTCCTGCATCATTGTTTCCCTCTTGCGATGTCGACTGCCAGCTGTCTTTCCATCTTTTGGGAGGTCGTCCTGGAGGTCTGCTTGCTTGGGGGATACTGTCCCTGGCCATTCTTACGGCTCTTGGTTTAAGCAACCAGTTTTAAGCAACAAGTTTTAAGCAACCAAATACAATAATCCTCAATTACGCCATATTTACACGAGCTTAGTACTTATTAGTGCTTCTCACTCGCACTTCTCACTCCCACTTGTATCCACGTGTAAACAAGCATATTTGTACTAAGCATTAGTAAATCTGGCAAGTGCAAGTGAATATGATGCCGACTTATTTACTAAGCAACAAGCAGCTACCTCCACCACAATTCAATTAAGCACTTGTCACTTGCAGAGTCGTCTAAACCAGTGCTCCGCAACCGGTGTGCCCTGGCACACTGGTGTGCCGTGAGCCGGATACAGGTGTGCCGCGGTCAAATTCAATGTACGAGTATTTGACATTTTACAATTTTTCATTATGTATTTAATACACAATTACTGGTGCCAACTGTTGAAAACTGCGTAGTGTGCTTTGTACACACCATGGCCGCACCAAATTAGTCATAGACAAAGAAAAATAACCCTTATGCGCGTCGCTGAAGACTCATGCCTAATTTAATACCTATATATTTTAGCTTTTGGTGTGCCGCGGAATTCTAGGAAGAATTTTAGTGTGTCGTAGGTGAGAAAAGGTTGCAGAGCACTGGTCTAAACAGCCGCGGCGAGTGTTTAGTGACAAATTGAAATGGCAAGTGACGTGTTCATTCTTTTTTTGGTATTTGAACACAATTCTCAAAATAAGGCGGCGGCGGCGTTTGTCCATTCCGGACGGATGTCCTGCTACTAATACCTCTTCCTAACACCAACGTGTAAACGATTTCTTTTCACTTGTCACTAAGCAGCTTAGTACAAACGATAAGTACTAATGATAAGTTGTAAACTCGTGTAAACATGGCATTATCCATGGGGATATATTCCAAAACAAAACCCTATATATCATGTTTAATTTATATATCAGGCACTATAAAATATTAAAATAGGCACAGTGAGAGATTAACCAGCCAGCCCCAGGGGAGATGAACCAGCTAAGTCTCAAAGAAGATAATTTGTCTAAGAGAAGAAAACTCCGAAACCAAATCACCTGATGACAGGCAGCAACGCCATCAATACTGGACCAAGGTAGAGAAGATGAACTTCGAAATGGCTTAAATTTAGATAGTACAATCATGTTCCCGTTACTGAAATATTGTGAGGTGGATAGTGATGGAAGTCTATGACATTATTTAGCCCTAGTAATCATTATGGTTGGGGGATTGCATTAATGGTGGTAAAACTACTAATAGGAGACAGCATCTTGAGAAAAAGATGAGACTTCTTCTTCATAGTGTCATGTCAGGTACCCCCAATGTTGACTATCACCTGAGAGTAAGCATCTTTGTCCCCGGCAGCCCGAAAAGATCCCCAACGCTCCTTATGACAGTTCAAATACGTATATTGCGGAGCCAGGAGATTTGCCACCTGCCAACACCTCTTCGATCCTCTATTTTGCGTTAGATGATCAGGTGCAGTAATTTGTACTTTTCTAAGTATATGACCCAAATAGGACACCTTTCGGAATTTAATATTAGTCAGCAATTCTCTATCAACTTTGACTCTTTGAAGAACCCTTATGTTGCTGACCATATCCGTTCAGGGTATCCGTAGCATTCTCCGGTGTATCCACATTTCGAATGCTTCCAGTCGGTTAATACTACTAACTTTGAGGGTCCATGATTCCACTCCATATAATAACACTGAGCAAACATAGCATTAGACGGTAGTGAAGTACGAGATAAAGAGTAAAGAAAGCTCATGAAGACTCGCCGTGCCACATCTTTGCGCCTTCTTCACCGTCCTCTCCAGCATCATCACCTCATCTCTACCGTCTTCACCATCGTCACCACACTGAGGCTCCCGGGATGAGCGGGAGGACGTCTAACCTGAACTGCGCCACCAGGGCCGCTGACATGAGCGCTCGAACACCTCTGGAGATAGTCACTACGCCCAACTAGGGTTGATACAAATGAAGAGCAGAGATGCAGAGAGCGTAAAATTAGGGATAAAATCGTACACAAAATACTTAATATAAGTATACATACATAAATAACACAATCACACATATGACACAACAGTGGAAAAGATATTCCCTCAAATCACTGACAAAAGATCTACGGTGCAGTAAAAATGCACATGTATTAAAAATTTAATAAAAGACAAAGAACTCGTTCAGTCAGTCAGTCAGTCAGCATTTGACTAACCGTTGTCGAAGTTTCAAGTTTAGATTATCATCGCAGAATACGTTTCTCATTTTATTAAAAGCCGCACGAGATGATTCAATTCTGCACTTGACTTCGGTTTCTGGGTCGAGATCTTCCACTTGGATTCTTCCGAGGTATTTAAATGTTTTCCCTCTCTCTATATCAGCACCGTTCAATGTAAGACGTGATCCTGCCGGCCAAACACCATGAACTTAGTTTTACTCACGTTCATGTTCAGCCCCAGCCTCACACCGGCTTCATTAATTCTATCTATAAGCGTTTGAAGGTCGTCAACACTGTCTGCTAGAACAACCGTATCATCTGCGTACCTGATGTTCGATTCGATTTATATAGGGCTTCCTTGAAAACTATATCAGAGTGCAGATTGAATAACATATGCTTTGAAAAGCAATCTTTACTAGATGATCAAAATCTTTATTTTTATTATGAGCGTGACATTATGTAGTGTCAAAGAAGCAACTGCCCAAAGGGACTCCTTCTCTGGTGACAACATACCTGAATGTGAAAAGAATGGTAGCAACGGTTGACTTAAGGTCTAACATCTCAGGAGATGAATTTAAAGATACTTATAAAGCACATAACAAATTAGAATGCAGCAAAACTATCATTTGACACCAAATATCTCTTTTATAAATAAAGGGTCTTTCAAATTGAGCGGTTTTTTAAATTCAAATTTGCGATGTATTAATTCTGAAAAAGCTGCGATGTTTCAATTCTGCACTTGAGTTCGGTTTCTGGGTCGAGGTCTTCCATTCGGATACTTCTGAGGTATTTAAAGTTTTTCGCTCTCTCTATATCAGCACCGTTCAATGTAAGATGGGACTAACAACAATTATTAACAATAAAATATATAAATTAACTAACTTAAACTGTGGAAACCATACCGTAGATTGGAGGGCAACTGCTATATATAAGTTTTAATAAATTTTCTTTCTCGACTTCTCTAAACTTTAAACTTTAACACTTGCCACCCTGTGATGGATAGCGAGTGACCAAGACTTATATTTTATTTGATTGTTCGACGTTTTAATACATGATAAAATTATTTTTATAGCTTATTACAAAAAATAACCTAGCAGGTTTTGCATAATTTTAATTTAAAATATGCATTTTTCACTGGACACTTAGCGTCCAGCACCGTGGCTGGCGGAATTTTTTAGCACAGTAAGGCAAGTGTTAAAATATTTCAAAATTGTGTTCTTCCAGATCTATAACAGCAGTAATGAAAATAGGGCATCTGCTCGGAGAACAATTATACCGACTACACTTGTCTGGTTTCAACATCAGTAGCCTGGACTTGATTGGATTCAGTCTTGGAGCTCACATCATGAGCTATGCTGGAAAGATGTATAAAAGTCTTTGCGGAAGAAAGCTTCCTCGAATAATTGGACTGGATCCAGCTGGACCTTGTTACAGAATGATTCCAACAGAGAGAAGATTACACCATACGGATGCTGACTTTGTCCAAGTTATACATACAAACGGAGGTTACTTTGGAAATATGGAACCTTTGGGACATGTTGATTTTTATATCAACGGTGGACGCCTTCAAAATCCAACAGCGCCGTACATTAATTCAGTTTTTTGTAGCCATCACAGAGCTGTTGAGATTTGGTATTCTGCATTACGTAACAAAGATAAATTTCTCGGTATTAAATGCTCTTGTTTGAGAGAGATTGATTATCGAAATTGCTACGGAAACGGAAGAAGTATAATTTTGTTAGGTCCACTTGCAAATCCAAAGAACCGTGGGATATTTTACTTGAAGACTACCTCTACATTTCCATACTATCTGGGACTTAAAGGAACTGAGAAGCAAACATTGTTTGAGAAAGTTCTACCAAGTTTTTAGAATTTTTACGTAATAATTGTTAATACACTTATTAAAAGATAATAAATTTTCACAGCTTTATACGAGTATAATTGTTTTGATTTGATTTGATATTGCTGTTCCCAATTTTCTCAGGACCCATATGTTAAAATACTTTGAATCCAATTAATAAATTTATATCATCACCATTACCATTTCAGTATATATCAACTCAGTATACTCAAGAAAATGTAGCATGGCTCTGTGACACTTGAAATGTCATGTCTCAAAGGGATGGGGTTATAAATAGTTTTTTTTTACAAATCGAATCGTTGTTTTATAAATGGAAAAATTGTTTTTCTCTAAACTGACGTTTTAATTCCTAATTTTCATTATACTGACTTTCTAATGTATTGTATGATTTGTATATATCTTTATATAGGCCAAGATCCACTATGAATTAATACTAATTACGAACATTTTATTTTTGGTATAAAAAAATCGAAAATTCAATTATCGTATACCCCATCCCTAGCCAATGCAGACTAACGTAGTGACTTTTGACAAACGTCACCAAATATTATTTGATTTTAATAAACTGATACATTTTTGCTAATTTGTAACAAGATGTATTCATTTGTCATTATTGTTAGTTTTATGTAATGTATTTACCTAAATAACTTGCTATTTATTATGTTGTTTATAGTTAAGGCATTAACGTTGTGGAGGTTTAAAGACATTGTAATTTATTTTTAACAAACACTGTTTATTCCACTTTTTTTATGACGGTATAACCCTACCGGTTTCAAGGCTTTCACCTCATCTTCAGGGGAGCGTAAACAAGACTAAATGCTGTTCGGACTGGCACCGATATAGACACTTCAAGATTGGACAGATTAGAGGCCCTAGAAATTTCTAATTCAGTATACAGATCAGAGCATCTGCTGAATAGTTATTTCCCCAAAATCTCCCCGCTCTTGGCCGAAATTATACCTAGCCTTCCTCTCACCCCTCCCGCCTCCAACCGTTGAAGTGTCTATATCGGTGCCAGTCCGAACAGCATTTAGTCTTGTTTACGCTCCCCTGAAGATGAGGTGAAAGCCTTGAAACCGGTAGAGTTATACCGTCATAAAAAAAAAAAAGTGGAATAAACAGTGTTTGTTAAAAATAAATTACAATGCTATTTATTAGAATCGAGGCTTATATTAAAGTTGATAAAATAATTAAAATTACTGAACATTGTTACAAGGTTGTATTGAGGCAAATTTGTGAAACATCACAGGGACCATGCTACATTTTCTCAAGTATACCAACAAAGATTTCTCTTTGTTTTATGTTTCCTTAATTTAATCCAGAAAACAACTTGATATCACCTATTCATCTTGTCGGAAGATTTCTTTGTGATCTTTTTGTGGTTTGCTTCAAAACACACTTGGTTACTATAATTTGGACAATAACCAATATGGATAACTCAATTCCACTTTAAATATGCAATATTTTCCACTATATACAGGACAAAGATTTCTCGTCTTCTTGTCCATTTTTCTTTAGTTATGTTTCCTTAATTCAATCAAGAAAACAACATGATATCACCTATTCACCTTGTCGGAGGATATCTTTGTGATCTTTTGATGGTTTGCTTCAAAACACACTTGGTTACTATTATATAATTTTGAACATAAGCAATATGGATTACCTATTTCCACTTTAAATATGCAATATTTTCCACTGTATCATTGAAATCAACGTTCCCCCTAATTTTTTCATTGTGTGTGCGGCCCATCAACTTAAATGTGCAAGAAAAAAAGAGCCTCCTTACAGCGCGTGGAATCTATATTATATGGTGTTTCCATATTCCGCACACAACTCAAAGAAAGGAACCTGAGAACCCATCATGAAATATCAAATAAAATATATAATTGCGCAAAACAAAATATGGTTACAAGTTCCTTTCTTTGAGATGTGTGCGGACAATTTTTAACAGATGTGCGGTCACACATGCGCGCACCTTAGAGGGAACGTTGATTGGAACTAAATTTGTTAATAAAGGATTTCAGTCTGGATTTTTACAGCCTCTTTAACACATTTCTAGCTATTTAGAAAAGATTGACACATGACAGTAAAAAGCAGTGACAAAATCGAAATGACTGGAACAGATAAAGCCAAATTGAATGTCGAAAATTAAGTAGGGGATTGTATCATATTACATTTTTGTTGTATACATTTACAACCTAACAGGCTTATTACCATGTGGCAATATCTTCTCACCAATCAAAAAGATGTGAAAGAGGTCTTAAGTGAAAACTAGACTGGAATCTTTATTTTTAAATCTGGGTTCCAACGGGAATCGAACAATTGAATCGTTGGGAAACAAATGTCTTACCTACTAAGCAACAGAGGTCGTCCCACGGATAGATATGTTGAGTTATGTAGTTGTGGGGTTGAAGTGCTATGTTTAGTCTGTTCTGTTGCATGGCTCGGAAACATGGACGCTGAAAGTTCATACTATGAATCGGCTGGAAGCGTTCGGGATGTGGTCGCACAGGAGAATGCTTCAAGAATACCGTGGACTGATATGATCACCAATTCGGAGGTCTTGAGAAGAGCTAATTGCCGTAGACAGCTGCTGACAGATATTAATGTACGCAAGATATCCTATCTGGGTCACATTTTACGCGGAGAGAAGTACAAAATCCTCCAGTTGATACTGATGGGCTAGATCGAGTGGCAGCGTGGTCCTGGTAGAAGGTAAACATCTTGGCTGAGCAATATAAGAGACTGGACGGGGATGGGGCGTGTGGAGGACCTGTTCCGGGTTGCGCAAGATAGAGAAGTCTTTGCCAGAGTGATTACCAACGTCGGGGGGACTTGATGGGGCACGACAAGAAGAAGAATGTAGTTGTTGATACAGTTGAAAATTATGATGATTAAATTTCTGCAGATAGTAATTTAATTATTGCGAGCGACCTGACTGAAAAAAGACATTTTTGATAATTTACAGTAATTTACGAACGAGTATGTTGAATTCAATCCTTACATTGTATCGTGCCGTCGAGAAGATGACAATTTAAATTGAGTTATACCAACTGATAGGAAGTTTTAGCATAAAGAAGCTGTGGATAGATTGAATTATCTATCCTAAAATACTGATATCACAGAGAATATTTTTCAACCATTATCTTAACCCTTCCTTCCCTGTGATGTGTAACTAGTACACATTGCTTCTAAAAACTTTAATATCTCTATAAATATAATAAATACTAGGTTCAGATTTTAGGTATTCCTTCGTAATACATTTTTTGTTTTTTTTTTTAATCTGGCGAGCTTATTGCCATGTGGCAATATCTTCCAACCAACCAGAAAGACGTTTTTATAGGCCCTAAGTGTTAACCAGACTGGAATCCTATTTAAAAAAATCTGGGTACCAGTGGGGATCGAACCCGCAACCTCCGGATCGTCAAACAAGTGTCTTACCACCAGGCCACGGAGGTCGTCATTTACATTTACGAATTGAATGAAAAAATAATATTAATAATAATTAGCACTTATCAGCCACATCAGAGATATTTTGTGAAAATCGGGAATAAATTCACCAATACAATCAAACGTGTGCCAGTGTGTGACGTAGGTATATTCATTCTAAAAAAACCGCTATGGGTGAGGAAGCGACGCTATTCACGCCTAACTCTCACTCTGCTTCAGTATATGGGAACGCAAGAAATAGAATCTCAGTTCTCTCGCTTCGGTAGTTCTCGGACATACGTTTGAGGTGGTCTCTTCGCCCGTTTTGTGAACGTCGGTCGATGTTTTCAGCAATTAAGTTTCAATTATTATCACTTTTGACTTCAAATTTAATTAATTTAAGCGATTGGCTATGAATATTCTTATTTTTCCGATTTTAAATCGCTCATTTTTACATGTGTATTGAATACACAGCACCGGAACCCGCGGATTTTTTATTATTTATTATTTAATATTCAAAATCAAAATGGAACTGTCAAAAATTTCAAAGCAATCCGTGAATAACTTTCGGAGATTAGAGATTTTTAATATACGAACAATTACATTTTTATTTATATAGATTTCTTTTTCACTTCAGACAAACTTCAAAGCGTTTTGGATAGATCTGAATAATTATTATCGTATTGCATGTATTTATTGTTTTTTTTCCGGTTTAAATTATAAATTGCGCGCTATTTAATGCTAATGCATTATATGATATCAATTTTGTTGTAATTCTGCATTGTCATTTTTGATGGAACATTTCAGAATAATTATTATTGCTTTTGATTAATTTGACTGATTTGGGTAATTTACTTACGAGTACATCTGGATAAAATCAAATATTTTATCCAGATGTGCCCTCCAAATACTCGTTTTCATATAACAGTTTTTTTATGGGAATATATTTAGTTTATTTAATATTCACATTTAAGATGTTTCTTTTGATAAATGTAATTTTTATTTCATTATCAGAGCCGCTTTTGTTAACAGGCAAACATAGGCTTTTGTTAACAGGCAAACGAGGGACTTCTATCCAATGGAGGTGCCCAAAAATTAATTAATCTACTAATGTATAAATATATATAATATAAATATAATAAATATATATATGAGTATATAAATAAAAATGTAAATGTTCGTTTATTAAAAATCTCTAATCACCGAAAGTTCTTCACCGATTGCTTTAAAATTTTGACAAAAGGTTGCATTCGTATACGAAAATGTTTATATATATTTTTATTTATATACAGTTGTATTTAAAAAAGTTTATAAATCAGAAACAATAACGTTTGCGCCTCCTGCAGCGACACAGGCAAACTAAACTTGATAGTTATATCCAGGGCTGTGGAGTCGCTAAAAAAAAAACACGACTCCGACTCCGATTCCTATATTTACCTACAATACGACTCCGACTCCACAACTCCGACTCCACGACTCCGACTCCACAACTCCGACTCTACAACTCCGACTCAAAAAAGCTCAATTTTATCAGGTTGTTTCCTACCTTTGCATATAGCCATTTTTTTCATGTTATAGGGATAAAAATAAAACAAGATCAAACTTTAATAATTATTTATTAGAATTTATTCTTAAAAACAACATTGCTTCTATTAAATCTGTATTCGTAGAGGCTCTCAAATCAGAATTGAGAATTTTAAGAGCGGAAAATAACCGCTCTACGGATACTTGGGTTGGGGGTAATGCTGTAACGATCAATGCTGAATCTTTTACGATTTCTAGATACCGCTGTATTACCATTTCAACATTTAACTTATAAGTTCGGTCAATTTTTTCCATTATTTTGAATGCATCATAAAATTCAATTTTAAATTTTGAAATAGAGTCTCCTTTAATCTATATTGGGACTGTGATTCAAACGAGGACGTTTTAGTTTATCTTGTTCATTGAGATATTTTTCAAAATCGTGTTCAGATTCAGCGGTGTCGGATGAAGATGATGATACTTCGTGTACGCTGCCTGCTGTCGTCTCTTTTTCTAGTCGAAGGCCTTTCATACGAACGATTTATTCAAACATTGCGTTTTTCGCTCTATTTATTTGTTCTTCCGTCAATATGGATCGAACCATGGGGTTAGCATAGATCCCAGCCAACAGAATTTTCTTTCGACGTGAGAAAGAAGGAGACAAACACATTTTCGTAGACTTTGGAAATGGATCTCGGTGATTCACCATATCGGCGCGACTTGCGCCTGCAAGTTTAATATTCGTGCACAATACACATTCATTATAATAATTAAAAAAAAATGTATTTTAAATTTTAACGAAAAATTAGTCGGAGTCGCTCGTTTTTTACGACTCCTACTCCGACTCCGACTCCGGCCCAAACACCGCGACTCCGCGACTCCGACTCCAACTCCGACTCCGACTCCACAGCCCTGGTTATATCACATTGCATTTTCGACGTTTCGGAATAAATATTAAACATTAAGTAATCAAATGTTAAATAATAAATATTAAATATCTATATAAATAAAAATGTAAATGTCCGTTAATTATAAACCTCCGAAAGTTCTTCACGGATTGCTTTGAAATTTTAACAGTTCCATTTTGATTATGAATATTAAATAATAAATATTAAATAATTAAATATTAAATAATTAAAATATATATAAATAAAATATTAAATAATTAAATATTAAATATTTATTAATAAATATTTAAATAATAAATATTAAATTTGCAAATACGTTTATTGAAAAATAGCGCCATCTGCGCTATACTTAATAATTTATACGTCATTTTCATTTCATTTCATTTCAGTTCGTCGTTGACATGTAAAATGTAAAGAATATCTGTTTCACTTGGTTTTTTTAACTTATTTTTTTATTTTTTGTTCAATTAGCGGTGAAATTGAATTGTGTTGATTGATTTTCGTTTGAATTCAAATCATATCGTGAATTGATCTCTTGGAGTGATGCGATCATTTGCTTCAGAGAGACGGTGTGATGTTGGTATGTACATTTTTGAGAAACTAATTTGTAACAAGATGTATTAATGTGTCATTATTGTTAGTTTTTTGTAATGTATTTACCTAAATAACTTGGTATTTATTAGAATCGAGCCTTATATTAAAGCCGATAAAATAATTAAAATTACTCAACGTCGTTACAAATATTAAACGCATTAGGGCAAATTTGTCTGCAATTTAGTGACGTCAAAAGAAGAATTGGTTGAAAATGTGTTTCCCAATATTCAAATCAATTATAAGAATCACGATTGGCTGAGTGAACGAGCTATTCTTGCCACCAAGAACAAAGACGTCTACGAACTTAACAATATTATTCAGTTCCTTTTTTTATATTTTTAGTTTCTGTTATAACTTTCTTTCTTCTTTTTCTGTTATATCTTATGGGCGACCTGGGGGAGTGCCCGAGTTGTCCAACTTCGGAAGGAGTGATGTATTATAAATAGGGTAAGACGTTGATCGCACTGCATACAATAGTGAGGCCTAGCGGAGTTCCCTTTCTGTGAGTTTGAGGAGATGGAGGCGTGCAGGTGCTACACAATCCAGCACCGGACGCTGTGATTAGGTTGGAGAAGACACATTACGTGTGAGGGCCAAACTCAGAAGATGAATTCAATCAACAATACAAGTGATGACGAAGATGATAATAAATCCAATCAACAACACAGGTGAAAATAAAGATAAAAATAAATGCAATCAACAATACAAATGATTATTATGATGATAATAAATCAATCAACAATACAAGTGATTATGAAGATGTTAGTACATTTTTATTGTAAGAACAAAATCGACCATATATTATGAAATTCTCCATATATACGGTCGATAATAAATTCAATCAACAATACAAGTGATGATGAAGATGATGCTAAATCCAATCAACAATACAAGTGATGATGAAGATGTTAGTACATTTTTATTATAAGAACAAAATCGACCATATATTATGAAATTCTCCATATATACGGTCGATAATAAATTCAATCAACAATACAAGTAATGATGAAGATGATGCTAAATCCAATGAACAATACAAGTGATGATGAAGATGTTAATACATTTTTATTATAAGAACCAAATCGACCGTATATATTGAAATTCTCCATATATACGGTCGATAATAAATTCAATCAACAATACAAGTGATGATGAAGATTATGCTAAATCCAATCAACAGTACAAGTGATAATGAAGATATTAATACATTTTTGTTATAAGAACAAAATCAAACGTATATATTGAAATACTCTATTCAGAAAATTACATTAAAACATCAGTATTTTATACATTAGAACATCAGTATTATTTAAGTACTTAAAATATAATAGCTTTATGACAAATCCTTATTTATAATTTAATCACATATTCAAGTTTATTTTGACTTCAAACCTTCATGTGAAGTGTGTGTCCATTCAAGCGTTCTTATAAAATTCATTAAAAAGAAACAGTTAAATAATTCTACCGTATTTTGTCAACTAAATATTTATAGCATTGTAATTTGTTTTATCGATCACTGTTTATTCCACTTTATATAACGGTATAACCTTACCGGTTTCAGTCTTGTTTGTGCTCTCCTGATGATGACAATGACTAGCCGTTTCAGAATAAACCGTGATCATATAATTTCTATCGATGATTCCAAATTCTGTCATATCAATAGTAATGGAAATAAATTGAAATCGGTAGGGTTATACCGTTATATGAAGTGGGATAAACAGTGTTAGACTAAATAAATTATAATATGTTTAAACCTCCACAGTGTTAATGCCTTAACTATATACAGGTTGGGCCAAAAGTCACTTCTCTATTTTAAAAGAAAATAACTGTTTTATTTCTGAATAATTCACATTTATTCTTTTATAAACAGAAAAAACACTTTTTGAAAATAAATTTTATTTAGTTTTGAAAATTACATCCTTTAAATAACTGCCATTTTGGTCGATTAGGCCCACTTCCATCTAAACGGATTTATTAATAAACAAAATATGCGATTTTGGGGGACAGAAAATCCAAGAATAGTCCACCAACGTAGTCTGGACCCCGTAAAAGTAACAGTTTGGTGTGGTGTAAATGCAGAAAGAGTTCTTGGACCTTATTTCTTTGAAGATGAGGTAGAAAACCCACTAACCGTCAATGGCGAAAGGTATCGAGAAATTCTAGAGAATTTAGTGCGTCCCGCAGTCGAGGACACCCCAGAGGTATGGTGGCAGCAAGATGGTGTTACTGCTCATACAGCTCGCCCGACAACTCTTAAGACAATTTTTTGGAAGAACGATAATTTCGCGAAACTCTGAAATCAAGTGGCCGTCACGCTCACCTGACTTAACTGCTCCAGACTTCTTTCTATGGGGATATTTAAAAGATAGAGTATACCGTAACAATCCTTGAACCGTTCAGCAATTGAAGGGCAACATCCGTGAAGAAATAAGCCAAGAAATATTACGACAGGTGATGGTTCATGCCTTAGAGAGAGCGCGTCAGTGTGAAGAGCAAAATGGCAGTTATTTAAAATATGTAATTTTTAAAACTAAATAAAATTTATTTTCAAGAAACGTGTTTTCTGTTTATAAAAGAATAAATGTGAATTATAAAAAAATAAAAAAGTTATTTTCTTTTAAAATGGAGAGGTGACTTTTGGGTCATCCTGTATAATACTTTTATAGCATTGTTTTTATTCAAGTGTTTACGTTATTCTACCAGTACCTATACAATATAAATGGTCTATGTAAGCTGTTTCACTAGGCTCTTTGCATGTTCTGAAACACACATGTTTATGTTTATGTTGTTTAACAAAACAGTAAATTCTATCGTATCATACTTTCGTCGTACCAGGCGGGCATATTGCCACTTAGCAATCAATTCCAACCAAACAGAAGATTTTATTAAACAAGTCTTAAATTAAAATTAAACTAGATTAAAAAAATCTAGGCACTGACAGTAATTGTACTCGCCAGCCCCTGGGCTGTAAAACAGGCGTCTTATCAACTTGACCGCGGAGGTCGTCTGTAGAATATAAATAAATTGACACAATTTCATTGAATATCACTGACCGCGAGCAATATACGAGTAGCGATCGTGCATAGCGTCGCTTCCTTATCCATAGCGGCTTTTTAGAATGAATATACCTACGACACACACTGGCACACGTTTGATTGTATTTGTGAATTTATTCCCGATTTTCACAAAATATCTCTGATGTGTCTGATAAGTGCTAATTAATATTAATATAGTTTTTTCATTCAATGCGTAAATGTATTACGGAGTAATATCTAAAATCTGAACCCAGTATTTATAGAGATATTAAAGTTTTTAGAAGGAATGTGTACTAGTAACACGTCACAGGGAAGGAAGGGTTAAAGAAATAAAATAAAAATGAACATTTAAATGGATTTAAAAAATACACTTTAATTACAATACAGCATATTGGTGAAAATATAAAAAATAGTTTTGATATAAATAATTTTCAATGAAAAACTTATGTTCAAAAGCTTGGTAAGTGTTTTTAATTTTTTTAAATTTATTTTTTAACTAACATTAGGGGTAGCCAACCTTTTCGGGGCGCGTGTCAAAACCGTTTTGTTGTATTAATAGGCATGTCAAAATGTATTTTATATGCCTGAAAATGAGGTAACTTGCTCCAATTTGTTCTGATTTCTAAAGCGCTATTTTTTGTGACCCAATTACAATCATCCAGTGAGATACCTAACTGTGCAAGTCAGGTATACACTCGACTTGCTAATAGGCTGCTATAAAGTGCCACCAGAGGATATTTTAGCTGTACCCGATCTTACTAGCCAGGAATCACACTGGAAATAAATATGACAACACTTGGAATCGAACCCGAGATCTTTGGTTTTAACCACTAAACCATAAGTGTAGAGTAATTATAAAATTGATATTTTTATTGAATATAAATACAATTCACATTATATGAGTGTCATATAACATAAATATTATAACATACGTACTCAAATTTTTGTAAGTGTATAATATTATATTATTCACATTTTGTTAGTGTATTATACTATATTACTCACATTTTGTTAGAGTATAATACTATATTACTCACATTTTGTTAGTGTGTTATATTATATTACTCCCCTTTTTTAGTGTATAATACTATATTACGAGTACTCACATTTTGTTAGTGTATAATATTATATTACTCACATTTCGTAAGTGTATAATACCATATTACTCACATTTTGTAAGTGTATAATACTATATTACTCATGTTTTTGTTAGTGTCTTATATTATATTACTCACATTTTTGTTAGTGTATAATATTATATTACTCTCATTTTTGTTAGTGTTTAGTAATATTATATTACTCACATTTTGTTAGTGTATAATACCATATTACTCACATTTTGTTAGTGTATAATACTTTATTACTCATATTTTGTTACTATATTACTCATGTTTTTGACCATATTTCTATAAGATTTTTATAGATATTCTTCTTTCCATCTTACCTTCTTTTTTCTGTCTGATATCGAGGGTGTGTTGCTATTACTAAACAACTGGGCCACACAAAACAACCTTGCGGGCTGCGGGTTGGTCATGCTTGATTTGAAACATTAAAAACAATTTAATTTTTCAAAAAATATTCCCTCTCTGTTAAATGTGTTTTAGTATTGGTTTGAAGTTGGTAATAAATCATTTGAAACTGTGCTATATGACTGATTATAGTAATACAATGCTAATTTATATAGCGCTGTTTAGAGAGCAAGCTATTTTCAATGGTGCGCTACTCGGGATTCGAACCCACTATTATTGTCAGATTAAAAACATTGCAAAATTAATCTATACGGTATAATCCTGATTTTACACTTTTTTGGGGGACGAGGTTAAAATGTTATAAAACAGGGAATGTTTAAATTGTGTTTTAGTACAATATCTACGTTGATTTTTGTTTCAATTAGTAAAGACATATACTGATATTCATTATTTGCTATGCTACTATATTGTGTAAACATAGCTTTACTTTATTGTCCGGAAATGGAGCTACAAAAAATATATTCAACCAATAGTTATTGAAATAATCAATGAATAAAATTTTCATTCATTAAAAAAATCAATAATTGATGATAATTTCATTGATTTATCAATCCACTTCAATACACAACATTTTGAATACACACAATCAATACACTTCAATACACAAAATTATCAATGCACACAATCAATCCACTTAAATACACAACATTATAAATACACACAATCAATCCCCTTCAATACACAAAATTATGAATACACACAATCAATCCACTTCAATACACATTATTATAAATACACACAATCAATCCTCTTCAATACACAAAATTTTAAATACACACAATCAATCCACTTAAATAAACTTATTTATAAATACACACAATCAATCCACTTCAATACACAAAATTATAAATACACTCAATCGATCCACTTCAATACACAAAATTATAAATACACACAATCAATAAATTTATAAATTTATACTTCAATAAACAAATTTATAAATACACACAATCAATCCACTTCAACATACAAAATTATAAAAACACACGCAATCCACTTCAATACACAACATTGTAAATACACCCAATCAATCCACTTCAACATACAAAATTATAAAAACACACACAATCCACTTCAATACACAACATTATAAATATATGCGCAATCAATCCATTTCTATAAACAAAATTATAAATACACTCAATCAATCCACTTCAATACACAACATTATAAATACACACAATCAATCCACTTCAATAAACAAATTTATAAATACACACAATCAATCCACTTTTTAATACACAAAATTATAAATACACACAATCAATTCACTTCAATAAAAAAATTATAAATACACACAATCAATCCACTTTAACATACAAAATTATAAAAATACACACAATCCACTTCAATACACAACAAAATTATAAATACACACAATCAATCCATTTCTATGAACAAAATTATAAATACACTCAATCGATCCACTTCAATACACACAATTATAAATACACACAATCAATAAATTTTTAAATTTATACTTCAATAAACAAATTTATAAATACACACAATCAATCCACTTCAATACACAACATTGTAAATACACACAATCAATCCACTTCAATACACAACATTGTAAATACACACAATCAATCCACTTCAACATACAAAATTATAAAAACACACACAATCCACTTCAATACACAAGATTATAAATATACACAATAAATCCATTTCTATAAACAAAATTATAAATACACTCAATCAATCCACTTTAATACACAACATTTTAAATACACACAATCAATCCACTTCAATAAATAAATTAATAAATACACACAATCAATCCACTTCAATACGCAAAATTATAAATACACACAATCAATCCACTCCAATGCTTAAAAAACACGGGTAATCGAGAATAATGATTTATTTCAGGTGTTACTTAGCAATGGATCTGATCTTAAAGCTTTTACCAACAGTATGGAGTACTCGTAGTTTTCTTTATGAGTATAGTGTTTTGGGATTTAAAGAGGAATTTTTGAATGAATGTAAGTACAATTTTTTAATTTTAATAATGCAATATATAAAGTTCTTCCCTTACCTATCAAATGCCCATCTTAAAGCTGATAGGTTTCACAAAACAAAACAAAAAAACTTCATGAACATTTCTACGGCGTTTTGGTAAAGAGGTACACGCCATCAATGACTTATTTGTCAGTTTGAAGTTTTGCAGCACTTGTATTCCTGAAATACAGACCTCAGGTAAGTTTTAAAGGTAAACTTTGAATACATAAATTATTTATGTATTCAATGTTTACCTTTAACATTTACTGTATTTCAGGAATACAAGTGTTGCAAAACTTCAAACTGACAAATAAGTAATTGATGACTTTTACCAAACCGTTATAGATTTGACTGTTATACTTGATATAGATTTAGACAGCATATATTATATACTACGTTAAGTTCCAATCTCAACTCCAATCTGAAGACTTTCTAAGGACACATTTTTTTCAAATATCTTAGTTCAATTATTACAATAGATGCGGAGGCGTTCAAGGAAGTTAAAATAAAAATTAAAATTGACTGGAACAAATGGAGAGAAACGACCGAAGTATGTGATAGAAGGCTACCTATAAAGCTTAAGAGAAAGATCTACAAAAGAGTGATCAGTGATACAACATGGGTGCTGAGCACTGGCCGTTAAAGAAAGAAGAAGAACATTTGCTTTATGTCGTGGAGATACGCAAAGTGACCTTTCATTTAATTTGCAAATCAAACCAGTCTGCGATAGAGCAAATAAGATGCTTGGGTTTGTAATTCGTACCACCAAACTATTCGCAGATTACCTACGTACTCAGGATATTATATAATTCGTACCTCCAAACTATTCACAGATTACCTACGTACTCAGGATATTATATAATTCGTACAACCAAACTATTCACAGATTACCTACGTACTCAGGATATTATATAATTCGTGCCACCAAACTATTCACAGATTACCTACGTACTCAGGATATTTTTTATTTTATTTTATTTTTATTTTATTTTTATTAACGACACAACAGTGTCTTTATATACAAATGAACATGTGACAGGTTATACAAGTACTTAAAATTATTGACAAATAATACAACTTTATCTTAAACTAACATGAAGATACAAAAAGCAGTAGAATAAATTAAAGTCATCGTTTTAAAATTATTTAATAACCTTTGAGAATTTTGTGGGAATTTTATGGATATATATTGAGATATAGAAAACACATGGCCTCATTAGTGGAACGAGATGCAAGTTGCTTTGCAGAATTAAAAGGTTCACATATGTTGATGCAGGGTTACTCAACTCCAGAGGCAAAATATTGTCCTTAATATTTGGTATTTATATTAATAAAGGAGAGCACAGAGTTAGTAGCTATTTCTAAATATTGTTGTAATATTCTGGCGAATACTATATATACTTATATTAAAAATATCTAAATTGTTGCAAAACTCGTTTCCAAGTCTTTGCATACGAATTATAGAGGAGTTGATTTTATAGTTAGTATAACAATTTTCGGTATAAAAGGGATTGAGCTGTCTTGTGGATCTAGTGGGAATACGAAATGAAATGCTCGCGAGTAAGTGAGGTGCATCAATCACTGAGTGAATGATTTTGTATAGCAGTACTATATCGGCTGTTTTTCTTCTGTCACACAGCTTCAAGAGTTTCACTGCATTTAATAAGTTGGGATAATTTCTTTCTTCATGCGGTATTCCAAGTTTAAAGTTTATGAATCTTAGAAATTTGTTTTGCACACGTTCTAAAGTTAGTGCATGGGCGGCGTAATGAGGAGACCATATTGGTGAGTTGTAGTCAAGGCGACTACGTACTAAAGAGCAGTACAGCAGTTTTAATGTTCGTAAATCCGAGAAATGTTGGGCAGTTCTTAGTACAAATCCCAAGATTTTTGAACTCTCCCGAGTGATTTTGTTCACATGTTCTATAAATGAGAGTTTTTCATCAAATATAATTCCTAAGTCCCTTATAGAAGATACACGTTTTAATATATATTGATTTAGCGAATACTCGTGATTAATTGGATTTTTATTTCTATAAAAACTAATGGACTCACATTTACTCAGGTTTAAGTGCAGTTTATTTGTGGTACACCATTGTTGTAATTTATTTAAGTTTTCTTGTAATTTAAGGCAATCAGCAGTATTATTTATGACTTTGAACATTTTTAAATCATCAGCAAAAAGTAAAATTTCTACGTCACTAAGTGTGTCAACTATATCATTAACGAATAGGAGAAATAATATTGGTCCTAGATGCGATCCTTGGGGTACACCGCTTGTAGCTGTGAAGGGATATGAAAGACAACTATCGATTTTGACAGTAAGTATTCGGTTTTTAATGTAGCTTTCGATCCAGTCTAAGAGCGGGCTAACTATTCCTAAAGCTTTTAGTTTACTTAATAGTATATTATGTGATACTTTGTCAAATGCTTTACTGAAATCTGTGTAAATTGAGTCCACTTGTTTTCCATTTGAGAACGAATTGAAAATATAGTTTTCATATTCGAGTAGATTAGTCAGTGTGGATCTACCTGAGATAATGAATATTATCGTCTAGGCTTCTGGAGTTGTGAGCATCCCAATCACACGTATCTAGATAATTTATTATGTCAGTATAAGGCGCTTGGTGAAAATTATACTTATATTTTGGAAATTTTGCATTGTCTTCAAAGTCTGTCGTGATATATATATTTAAGGGTGGATGGTGATGATCTATTGGCAATAGTCCATCTTCTGTTAGACTTACTAAAACACTTTTTTCACTTGTAAATATAAGATCTAGGGTTCGATTGTTTTTGTTTGTAATTCTATTCACTTGATTGATCCCTAAAAAGTCTGCCATATCTAATATGATTTTAGCACTGTCAGATATATTTTGTCAGATATTATATAATTCGTACCACCAAACTATTCACAGATTACCTACGTACTCAGGATATTATATAATTCGTACCACCAAACTATTCACAGATTACCTACGTACTCAGGATATTATATAATTCGTACCACCAAACTATTCACAGATTACCTACGTACTCAGGATATTATATAATTCGCACCACCAAACTATTCACAGATTACCTACGTACTCAGGATATTATATAATTCGTACCACCAAACTATTCACAGATTACCTACGTACTCAGGATATTATATAATTCTTTGGTCAGAAGTTATTTGGAATATTGCTCTATACTACTCGTATATGGGTGCCAGCAGGGATAACATCCAATTCATGCTAGAAACGGTTCAGAAAAGATTTCTCCATTGTCTACATGAGAGAGTATGGCTATTATCCCTGGCTTTATCAAAGTGTCTTCTTACTGGGGATGATTAGCTACAGATCATTAGAGAGGGGAAGATCTCTTCAATTGGGTGTACACTTTTTTATTTGCTCAGGGGTAATTTAGTTAACCCAACCGTCCTGAACAGTCTTGGTTTGTATGTTCCGGATAATTATTCGAGACAACGCTCCCATAGATTGTTCTATCAACCTATAAGTCGAACCAACCTGCCTTGAGGAACGCCGGTAGGTAGAGCAATCACACTGTTTAACCGTGTGTGTCCTCATATAGACGTGTTTCATATGGCGCTCAGCTCCTTCAGGAAAAATCTCTTCAATTTAGTCTGCTTGAAATAATTTAATTTTTTTAATATTATTTCTTCTTCTTCCTAGTGTCATGTCAGACCCCCTCAACGTTGACTTTCACCTGAGATTTTTCTCTCCATAGTGATTTTCTGGGGAGGGATATCCAGAGTGGTTTCCTCTTGCTTTCTCTGGAGGATTTTCTGTTGGGGTTACCTTCCCTTAGCTGGGTGCATCCAGTTTTATGGCGTTGGAAACTCGCCATTCGTCCACTCTCTATCTGCTAAGACACTGATGGAAATGTCAGTGGTCACATATTCCGGGGTTCGCGGGGCCTGAGAGACCACTCGTGGACGCTAAAGAGTTGGACTTGGTAATAGTGTTACTGGTGACATTGCAACGTGGCGCATTACGACATTTTGTAGAAGTATACTTTCCAGCCATGCATACTCCATCGTAGCCCTACTACCCATTAGAACCCCTTATATTATTTAACATACTATATTTTGTTAAAATGCTTTAGTGTAACATACATTTCTACAGTTCTTTTTATCAAATAAGTCTTAAAATGTTTGGTCGGTGTACGAATGAAAGAAACCTGTAATGTGCCAAGGAAAAAACAAATTAATAAACGGAGTTTAAATGCTACGATTGCCACTGGGTGTCACTAGATTGTATACGATACAAAATTAACAAACAGAGTTTAAATGCTAAGATTGTCACTGGGTGTCATTAGATTGAATACGATCCAAAATTGATAAACGGAGTTTAAATGCTAAGATTGTCACTGGGTGTCACTACATTGAATACGATCCAAAATTAACAAACGGAGTTTAAATGCTAAGATTGCCACTGGGTGTCACTAGATTGAATATGATCTAAAATTAACAAACGGAATTTAAATGCTAAGATTGCCACTGGGTGTCACTTGATTGAATACGATCCAAAATTTACAAATTCGTAGAATAATTAAAGTGGCATCAATAAAAGGCCAGATAAAGCCCGAGAAGTACGACTACGCTAGTATGAACATGTGCAACGGGGGGATGAAGGGTCTGCGCTAAAAACTGCCACGAATTTGGATCTCCTAAATAGATGCAGAGAGAGAGAGAGAGAGAGAGAGAGAGATACCCAAAAAGAGCATATGGAAGAAATTGCAGGAGAATACGATGAGGCTTAGACTGTCCCTGAGTGATTGACGGGATTGAAGGGGATGGTGGAAAACCGTCCAAGCCGACCTTAAATGGATGCGGATAGCGCAAAGGGAAAAGAAGAAGATACTGCTTTTAAAAATTAACAAAATAAACTTAATTATGTAAGTATTCAGTAAGTAAGCTTTAAGTATGTGTGTTTTAAACAAATACACAAAGTTTCATTGCAAAAATTACTTAGATAAAGCATATTTTGTAAACCCTTCACAAATATTAGAATTCCTAAAAAACAAACTGTGAACTGCAAAAGGTGGTCTTAGTTACATTAAGGTCTTTAAGTCTTGACAGAAAAAAAAAACGTTTTGCAGGTAATCTGGAAGCTCAAGATTCAAGTTTTCATTCGAACTTCTCCGAAAATCTGTACCTTAGATTGTATGACCAGTATCAACATTATCACGAATTCCGCCTGTCAAGAGCAGTTTCTATGCTTAAGGATCCAATATTCAGAGCTGATTTCAACACTGTCATCTTCTGCCATGGTTATATGGACAGCCCTCAGGGATTCCTTGGTTTCAATATCATGAAAGGATATCGCGAGAGAGGAGACCACAATATCGTGATGCTGGATTCGAGTCGACCTTTCTCTTCAAATTATTTTTAGTAAGTATTCAATTCCTTATTATTTACATGATACGAGTAGTTCAGCACTTTCCAAATGAGATTCTGGAAAAAAATAACTGTGTGTTATAAGGAAAGGCAAAAAATACGATGTGAAAGTTGGATACCATATGGAATAGCAGAATTATCACCATCACTAATATAATATGCCCATTTAAGTCTTCCGTCTTCATAATATTTATGCACGACGCGAAAACTTGGACTCTGAGATCAAGAGAGAGACATAGGATAAATGCATTTGAAATGTGGTGCTGGCGAAGCGTGTTACGAATTCCATGGACAGCAAGGCTTACTAACGACTCTGTTATCGAAGAAATGAGAATCACTGACAGATTATCGACAATTTATTTATTTATTTATTATTACACATGACAAGAAATATACACAATTTGAGAAAAAACAACAGATAATTTGATTTGGACATACAATTTTAATGGATCTGGGTTTGTTGCCTTTCATTTGTCGTATCCCCAGTAAACTAGGCTTTTGCCTGTATCTCACTGAGGATATTTAGCATGAAAAAAATAAATCGATACTTCTTTCCGATTTTTGATTACACAAAAACAAAACCCCGTTGCACGCTCTCATCAACTTGACAGTGACACTCAACTACAACTGGAAACATCTTGCGAAATTCAACTCCTCACACATCATCACTCCAGAAAGACCAAAAATATTCATCCCACATTATACCGCACACAGTCATCCTGAAAGCCCAAGTACTAAAAATCCTGTCGCAATAACAACCACGCTCCGATCGACTGTCTAAATGGTTTTCCTTCCTTTATCTTTATTGAAGTCGGCACGCCATTGTATGTAATGGGAGCCAAATAAGCATATTGCCTTTGGGCAAAAGAGATTTTAACTCCAGGGATACAATATTCACCCATTTATCTATACATCAGTACACACTCATACATTCATGCATGCCAACAAACATTCACAAATGCATAATTATTGTGATGTTACCAAACATGTTATACAACATGACTAATATAACATATTCTTACTTTAATACACACTTGAATTTTTGTTATCTTCTTAGATGGATATAATCTTCCTCTCATTTAACGTTTCAATATAACTATAGTTTATTTTCAAATAACAATGTTTGCATTTGTGGTTTAGGCAATGTGCAACAACACTATACGAGTGGCTCTTTTTTCAGGGCACATGACTAATAGAGAGGGGACATGAATTTTAATTGTAATTCTTTGAAAACATGATATTATAAGCAAACTAAATGCGCAAGCACTTTCAAGAAATTGCAATATGGCCAGCGAATAAATTAATTTTATCTTGAGTCTTAAAAAAGACGTTTGTTTCACTTTGTTGTGTTATAATTTTTAATTTGTAATTCTACAATATATATATATATATATATATATATATATATATATATATATATATATATATATATATATATATATATATATATATATATATATATATATATATATATATATATATATATATATATATATATATATATATATATATATATATATATATATATATATATATTTATGGAATCAATAAATTATTTTTTCAGTTCAGCTCGAGCAACGTACCACATAGGAGTTCTCCTGGGTGCACTTCTAGTCGAGTTGTCAAAATCTGGTCTTAACATGAAAAAACTTACTGTCATTGGTCACAGTTTGGGAGCTCAAACAGCCGGTTTCACAGGCAAAACGTACTTTAATATGACTCGTGAAAAACTTTCAAATATCGTCGGCCTAGACCCTGCAGGACCTTGCTTTAGAAATCTTAATGATCGCAGTAGGATTTCCAGTGATGATGCAGAATTCCTCCAAGTTATCCATACAGACGTGAAAAATTTGGGTCTCACTAAATCCCTCGGTCATGTAGACTTTTACATCAATAGCGGGAAAAGACAACCAGCAAACAAAGGCTCATGTCGTTCGTATTGCAGTCACATCAAAGCAGTCGCCATCTGGAGTGCCGCTGTTCAGTTTAATAAGTCTTTTGTTGGTATTCAGTGTAACAGTTTTGAAGAAGCCATTGAGGGTAAATGTCTTGGAAGTGATAGAAAGACAGCTATCATGGGGCCTGAAGCTAATCCTAAAGTCCGTGGGATTTTCAATATTGTGACTTCGAGTATCTTTCCTTACTTTTTGAAAAATTCCAGTCAGCAAGAATAAAGTGTATAAAATATTAATATCAATAAAATTTGGAAATTTATATAATTATTTATCTTTAAGATTGTTTTCTATTACACATTTGTTACATACGATCACGCCACTATCCTTTCGGGATAGACAGAGAAAACGACGGACATCCGTGGTCTAGATGGTAAGACGTCTGTCTCCCAACTCGTAGGTTGCGGGTTTAAATCCCGTTGGAAACCTGGGGTTTATAAAGATATTCCAGCCTGATTTTCCCTTAAGGACACTTGAATATCTTCCTGATTGGTTGGAAGAGATTGTCACATAGCAATAACCCAGATTATACTGTATGCAACTAAAGTGTAATACAATACAGAGTGCCAGACTTTCTTATTTCGACACAAATCCTTCACCTCTTTTACATCCATGCACGTTCTCACACAACTCGAACGATTTTTCTAACTTTTGACATTTTCTTCCTTCAAAATATAGTTAATTTGATTCTAATATTTACGTAAAACCACAAAAGATTAAGGAGAACAGCAAAGATGTGAATAAACATGTATTTATTTCACATCCTGAAGGTGATATACCTCCTTTAACCTTTCCCTTCCTGTGCTAAAAAAATCCGCGCGTTCCGTCGCTGTGTATTGAATACACATATAAAAATGTGCGATTTAAAACCGGAAAAATAAGAATATTCATAGCCAATCGCTTAAATTAATTAAATTTTAATTCAAAAGTGATAATAATTAAAATTTAATTGCTGAAAACATGAAAAAAACATCGGCCGACGTTCACAAAATGGGCGAAGAGACCACCTCAAACGGATGCCCGCGAGCTACTGAAGCAAGAGAAGCGAGCGAACTTATATTCTATTTCTTGCGTTCCCATATACCGAAGTAGAGTGAGTCGTGAATAGGGTCGCTCCTCACCCATTGTGGTTTTTTAAAATTAATATACCTACGTCACACACTGGCACACGTTTGATTGTATTGGTGAATTTATTTCCGATTTTCACAAAATATCTCTGATGTGGCCGATAAGTGCTAATTATTATGAAAAATATTATTTGTTCGTTCAATGCGTAAATGTATTACGGAGGAATACCTAAAATAGTGGAGTTGTAAGCTGGGATGGTGCGTGTCGATTTGCTATGGATTATTTGTGCAGGATTCAAAGGGGCTTAATTAACACTTCCCTTACTGTGCTAAAAAATTACGCCAGTTACGGTGTTGGACACTGAGGGTACACTAAAAATGTATGTTTTAAATTAAAATTATGCAAAATCTATTAGTTTTTTTTTTAATTAGCTATAAACATCATTTTATTGTGTAATAAAATGTCGAATAATATAAAATAAGTGTAAGAAATGATAAAATAATAGTTGAAACAGAGAAGTGAAATTTCTATAGGAATATAATTTTCCCACTGCGTCGTTCGGTCTGCGCAACGTTCAGAATGCGCATGACTGAAAAGAGGTCTCCAACCTTTTAACACTTCCCTTACTGTGCTAAAAAATTACGCCAGTAACGGCGTTGGACACTGAGGGTACACTAAACATGTATGTTTCAAATTAAAATTATGCAAAATCTACTAGGTTATTTTTTGTTATTAGCTATAAACATCATTTTATTATGTAATAAAATGTCGAATAATATAAAATAAAGGTAAGAAATGATAAAATAAGAGCTAAAACAGAAAGGCATTTCTATAAGAATATTATTTTTACGCTGCGTCGTTCGGTCTGCGCAACATTCAGAATGCGCATGCGTGATAAGAGATTTCCAGCCTTTTAATTTTTTTTCATAAAATTATACAATAAAATGTAGCGTGTATTTTTTTGGCAATAAAACCATAATTCGAATAAAGACAATAAATAACATATAAACAAAATATAAAATGAATATATAAATTCAAAAATCAAGGTTTTAGGGCGAGAAATTTATATAGTATAAACAAACACGAAATTCAAAATTATATATAAACAAACACGAAATTCAAATCAATAAAATATATGCAATTTGGAAAATATAAACACTACAGAAAATTTGAAAATAGGACAAACATATCATATAATCAAAGTTTAATCCTGTGGAGAAAGTTATCGCAATTGGGGCATGAAACCACTTTTTTTTACTATATTCTACGTACTAAACACGCAGGTGTTTGACAAATATTGCAGAATAGCCTGTTTTTTTTTCTCGAATGTTTTTAATAAAACCCACAACTTCCTCTTTTGAGGACCTCACGGGGTGCCAACAGGGTATTATTTACTAATGTTTCGGATATTGACTCGCCACAATATGTTAAAACTGTATTAAAAGCATCTTGTTGTTGCTATTTTTCCTTTTTAAGATATTGGGCATTGCCAATTCCAAACTTAACTCTCTTGTGAAATGTTTTCGGTGGTAATAATTATTTTGTTTCCACTCTGGATATTTGTCTTTCCATAAGAGGTATGCATTCAATGCAGCCATATCTATAATTTCCATAAAAAGACGGAAAGGCCATCTTTTCGTTGACCTTGAGCAAGAGTACTCTCAAGTAATTTGGTCTCCCGTATCTACTCCAATTTTCGTATTATTATAATGATGTATAATTATAGTGGCTTTTGTTTTTCTGAATAATCAATTTCTGCATCGTTGAATTGAGTGGATAATAATAATACTGCTTTATTTTTTGTGGTACACACGAAACAAGTATTTTATTTTCAGCTACTATGGATTGTTTTCTCTCTAGACGGTATAAATTCAAGTGAGATTACTCTTTTATTTTTTCGAAGCGTGCCAGTTAGAGTTAAACCTTTTAATAAAAGATTATCGGCTAATTTGATGGAGGTAATAAAAATACCTGTGGTTATCCTCCTGTTCGTGCCATACTGCGGTTGAACCATTTCTATAACTACTCAGTTACCTTGATTTATCTCTCTCTACGATTATTTATCATACCAGAATAAGCCTGTAAATTTGTTATGCGTCATATGCCGCCGCAGTTGGCAGCAACCCAGATTTTGATGCCATATTTACCAAGTTTAGACTTCATGTACACGCGAAATGAACAATTCTCTCTAAAGTTTGCCAAACGTTCATCTACAGTTATATTCGAAGATGGAGAATAATTATTCTTTTTTTATGTGTGTGCAAAAGCAATTGCTTTTGCACATATCCATAAACATTTTTGAAATCCACTTAATTGGTTCTAATTTATCTGAAAAAACCCTGATATCTCTCTTCTCGGGTTTCTTTATCATCAAAACGAATATGACTGTAAATATAGATGAATCTATCTCGAGACAGAGCTGTTGTGAAAAATGACTGGCAAAAGGGACTTTCACTTATCCACAATTCACTCAAAGATAGCTTTCGTGTTCGATTTCTGCCAGGTGCGAGCAATATTCCAATGAATTCATATAACTCTTCTTTTGATATTGGTTGGTTCTTTTCTGAATGAATTCGATTTAAATGACGATTTGTTTCTTAAACATCACTTTTACCACCTCTTCATTTACAAACAGACAACACATATCTTTTATGGCATGTACATTTATACTTGAATTTCTCAGTCCAGAATCTTCGATGAGAATATTTGATACCCGACCGATGCCTCGAAGATTGAGGTGGTACTCGTAATGAACTCCATTCGAATCCATGTTTTGATGTAAATAATATTTCTTCGTCTTCTTCACTCGTCTCCAAATCAGAATATACTTCATCCTGTACCTCGACAAAATCTTCTGATTCTGATATATTGCCTGTCGCCTTAAATTCCAAATCGCTATCATCGCCGTCGATATTTCCCGCCATCTCAATTATTATATTTTTGAAAATGAAATAATAAATAAAATGTACATTTATTATAAAAAGAGTATTGGTACAATATAACATACCAGATAAAAAATGATAATAGAAAAAACATACCAGATAAAAATAAAAAATAACAATCAGGATTATAAAACTGGTGACGAACCCCTGGAACGGGGCGCTATACGAACTGTCAAAAAAGAATGAGTGTTTGACATTTCGTCAATTCGCGATTTAAAATCATTAATTTCTGTTGAATTAACTATGAATGTTTTGTTTCCTAATGACATCATTCAAATCATAGAGGTTTCGATGAGGAATACATAAAGTATGAAGACCCTGCAAGCAGTATATTTCGAGAAATTAAATAAAATATAAGTCATGATCACTCGCTATCCATCACCGGACGGCAAGTGTTAAAATTAGGTTAAAACAAGAGTTTCATTGCTCTAATACAGAAAAATATACCTATATGTGGGAATTGGGTGTCAATGCATGGGTTTATCTTACTTAGTTTCTGCTGGGTATACTGGGATGTCCTTAATACTGGGCCTCAATTCAGTGGGAAATTGAAGCTGCACCGTGAAGTTTCTCATATCTTTCTTAAAATTTCTTATATTAAAGTGAGTGAGCCTTTGCACACCAGCAAACCCACTTGTCATACCGCTGTACTGGATCCAATGACGTACCTGATGTAAGACGATCGAAACACAAGGAAATGTTTTTTAAAGAATAGATATGATCGAAGTCATAGGTATCCTTATACGAGTACAACCAAATACGGTACTACACGGTAAAACCAAAAAAACAATTTTTCATACAAAAAGTATCATAATAAAATCATATCAGTAAAGAATCATACTGAATCAACACAAAAATATAGAAGAAACGCATTGCCGTTAATTTTGATATAAAACGTCAAAATCTGCAAAATGTGTAGGAACATTTCTTAGTAATATTCTGAAATTTACTACTTTTCACTCAAAAAACTGGCATTGTAGACCAAGTTTACAAATAATATATGTGTACAAAATCACGTCAGAAATATTATTTGTTTAACGTGTTCCAAAACTCAAATTTTGCAAAATTTCTATATTATTTTTCGTCAATATTTTGAAGTTTTATTACTTTTGACCTACAAAAAAACATTTAATTTTTTTTTAATTCTAAAATCACACTGAATCAACACAAAATTATAGAAGAAAAGCATTGCCATTAATTTTTAAATAGAACGTCAAAACCTGCTAAATGTGTAGGAACATTTCTCAGGAATATACCGAAATTTACTACTTTTCACTCTAAAAACTGGCATTGACGACCAAGTTTACGAATATATGTACAAAATAACGTCACAAATATTATTTGTTCAACGTGTTTCCGTGTATTTCATCCCAAACCCCTAATTTTGCCAAATTTCGATATTTTTCGTCAATATTTTCACGTTTAAATATTTTTGACTAACAAAAAAAAATTTTTAATGTTAAAAGTTTAATGTTTTTAATGTTTTTTTGTAAGTCAGAAAATAATGACGATAAATATCGAAATTTCGCAAAATTAGGGGTTCGGGATGAAATACACGGAATCTCGCTGAACAATTAATATTTCTGCCAAGATTTTGGACATATATTCGTAAACTTGGTCGTCAAAGCCAGTTTTTCGAGTAAAAAGTAGTAAATTTCAGTAAACTACTGAGAAATGTTCCTACACATTTAGCAGGTTTTGACGTTCCATTTCAAAATTAACGGCAATGCGTTTCTTCTATACTTTTGTCTTAATTCAATATGATTCTAGACTTTTTACATGAAAAATTGTTTTTTTGTAAGTCAAAAGTATTAAATCTTGAAAATATTAACGAAAAATATCGAATTTTCGCATTATTAGGGGTTTGGGATGAAATACACGGAAACTCGCTGAACAAATAATATTTCTGACTTGATTTTGTACATACATTCGTAAACTTATTCGTCAATACCAGTTTATCGAGTTAAAAGTAGTAAATTTCAGTATATATTACTGAGAAATGTTAACACACATTTAGCAGGTTTTGATGTTTTATTTCTAAATTAAAGGCAATGCCTTTCCTTTATACTTTTGTCTTGATTCAGTGTGATTTAAGATTTTTTTTACGAAAAATTTGTTTTTTGGAAGTCAGAAAATAATTACGAAAAATATCGAAATTTCGCCAATTTAGGAGTTTGGGATGAAATACATGGAAACACGTTGAACAAATAATATTTGTGACGTGATTTTGGACATTAATTCGTAAACTTGGTCGTCGGAAATTTAAAGTAGGAAATTTCAGTATATTACTTAGAAATGTTCCTACGCATTTAGCAGGTTTTGACGTTCTATTTCAAAATTAACGGGAATGCATTTCTTCTATAATTTCGTCTTGATTCAGTGTGATTTAAGACTTTTTTTACAAAAAAATATTTTTTTGTAGGTCAAAAGTAATAAAACTTGAAAATATTGACGAAAAATGTCGAAATTTCGCCAATTTAGGAGTTTGGGATTAAATACACGGAAACACGTTGAACAAATAATATTTCTGACATGATTTTGTACATATATTCGTAAATTTGGTCGTCAATGCCAGTTTTTCGAATGAAAAGTAGTAAATTTCAGTATATTACAGGGAAATGTTCCTACACATTTAGCAGGTTTTGACGTTTTTTTTTCAAAATTAACGGCAATGCGTTTCTTCTATACTTTTGTCTTGATTCATTATAATTCTAGACTTTCAACATGAAATTTTTTTTTGTTAGTCAAAAATATTTAAACGTGAAAATATTGACGAAAAATATCGAAAGTTCGCAAATTTAGGGTTTTTGGATGAAATAGACGGAAACACGTTGACCTAATAATATTTCTGACATGATTTTGTACATATATTCGTAAACTTAGTAGTCAATGCCAGTTTTTCGAGTGAAGTAGGAAATTTCAGTATGTTACTGAGAAAGGTTACGCGTTTAGCAGGTTTTGACGTTATATATCAAAATTAACGGCAATGCGTTTCTTCTATAATTTTGACTTGATTCAGTGTGATTTAAGACTTTTTTTACAAAAAAATGTTTTTTTGTAGGTCAAAAGTAATAAAACTTGAAAATATTCACGAAAAATATCGAGATTTTGCAAAATTAGAGGTTTGGGACGAAATACACGGAAACACGTTGAACAAATAATATTTGTGACGTGATTTTGTACAAATATTCGTAAACTTTTGTATAAAAAAGTAGTAAATTTAAGTATATTACTGAGAAATGTTTATACACATGTAGCAGGTTTTGACGTATTATTTCAAAATTAGCGGCAATGCGTTTCTTCTATACTTTTGTCTTGATTCATTATGATTCTAGACTTTTTATTAGAAAAATTGTTTTTTTGTCAGTCAAAAGTATTTTAAAACTTAAAAATATTGACGAAATATATATCGAAATTTCGCCAAATTAAGGGGTTTGGGATAAAATACACGGAAACACGTTGAACAAATAATATTTGTGACGTGATTTTATACATACATTCTTAAACCTGGTCGTCAATGCCAGTTTTTTGAGTAAATAGTAGTAAATTTCGGTATATTACTGAGAAATGTTTATACACGTTTAGCAGGTTTTGACGTTCTATTTCAAAATTAACGGCAATGCGTTTCTTCTATAATTTTGTCTTGATTCGTCATAATTCTAGACTTTTTATATAAAAAATTGTTTTTTTTGTAAGTCAAAAGTATTAAAACTTGAAAATATTGTCGAAAAATGTCGAAATTTCGCAAATTTAGGAGTTTGGGATGAAATACACGGTAACACGTTGAACAAATAATATTTGTGACGTGATTTTGTACATATATTCGTTAAACTGGCCGTCAATGCCAGTTTTTCGAGTATAAAGTAGTAAATTTCAGTATATTACTGAGAAATGTTCCTACACATTTAGCAGGTTTTGACGTTCTATTTCAAAATTAACGGCAATGCGTTTCTTCTATACTTTTGTCTTGATTCATTATGATCCTAGGCTTTTAACATTAAAAATTTTTTTTTGTTAGTCAAAAATATTTAAACGTGAAAATATTGACGAAAAATATCGAAATTTGGCAAAATTAGGGGTTTGGGATGAAATACACGGAAACACGTTGAACAAATAATATTTGTGACGTTATTTTGTACATATTAATGGCAATGCTTTTCTTCTATAATTTTGTCTTGATTCATTGTGATTTTAGAATTAAAAAAAAATTAAATGTTTTTTTGTAGGTCAAAAGTAATAAAACTTCAAAATATTGACGAAAAATAATATAGAAATTTTGCAAAATTATAGAAGAAAAGCATTGCCATTAATTTTTAAATAGAACGTCAAAACCTGCTAAATGTGTAGGAACATTTCTCAGGAATATACCGAAATTTACTACTTTTCACTCTAAAAACTGGCATTGACGACCAAGTTTACGAATATATGTACAAAATAACGTCACAAATATTATTTGTTCAACTTGTTTCCGTGTATTTCATCCCAAACCCCTAATTTTGCCCAATTTCGATATTTTTCGTCAATATTTTCACGTGTAAATATTTTTGACTAACAAAAAAAAATTTTTAATGTTAAAAGCCTAGGATCATAATGAATCAAGACAAAAGTATAGAAGAAACGCATTGCCGTTAATTTTGAAATAGAACGTCAAAACCTGCTAAATGTGTAGGAACATTTCTCAGTAATATACTGAAATTTACTACTTTATACTCGAAAAACTGGCATTGACGACCAGTTTAACGAATATATGTACAAAATCACGTCACAAATATTATTTGTTCAACGTGTTACCGTGTATTTCATCCCAAACTCCTAAATTTGCGAAATTTCGACATTTTTCGACAATATTTTCAAGTTTTAATACTTTTGACTTACAAAAAAAACAATTTTTTATATAAAAAGTCTAGAATTATGACGAATCAAGACAAAATTATAGAAGAAACGCATTGCCGTTAATTTTGAAATAGAACGTCAAAACCTGCTAAATGTGTATAAACATTTCTCAGTAATATACCGAAATTTACTACTATTTACTCAAAAAACTGGCATTGACGACCAGGTTTAAGAATGTATGTATAAAATCACGTCACAAATATTATTTGTTCAACGTGTTTCCGTGTATTTTATCCCAAACCCCTTAATTTGGCGAAATTTCGATATATATTTCGTCAATATTTTTAAGTTTTAAAATACTTTTGACTGACAAAAAAACAATTTTTCTAATAAAAAGTATAGAATCATAATGAATCAAGACAAAAGTATAGAAGAAACGCATTGCCGCTAATTTTGAAATAATACGTCAAAACCTGCTACATGTGTATAAACATTTCTCAGTAATATACTTAAATTTACTACTTTTTTATACAAAAGTTTACGAATATTTGTACAAAATCACGTCACAAATATTATTTGTTCAACGTGTTTCCGTGTATTTCGTCCCAAACCTCTAATTTTGCAAAATCTCGATATTTTTCGTGAATATTTTCAAGTTTTATTACTTTTGACCTACAAAAAAACATTTTTTTGTAAAAAAAGTCTTAAATCACACTGAATCAAGTCAAAATTATAGAAGAAACGCATTGCCGTTAATTTTGATATATAACGTTAAAACCTGCTAAACGCGTAACCTTTCTCAGTAACATACTGAAATTTCCTACTTCACTCGAAAAACTGGCATTGACTACTAAGTTTACGAATATATGTACAAAATCATGTCAGAAATATTATTAGGTCAACGTGTTTCCGTCTATTTCATCCAAAAACCCTAAATTTGCGAACTTTCGATATTTTTCGTCAATATTTTCACGTTTAAATATTTTTGACTAACAAAAAAAAAATTTCATGTTGAAAGTCTAGAATTATAATGAATCAAGACAAAAGTATAGAAGAAACGCATTGCCGTTAATTTTGAAAAAAAAAACGTCAAAACCTGCTAAATGTGTAGGAACATTTGCCTGTAATATACTGAAATTTACTACTTTTCATTCGAAAAACTGGCATTGACGACCAAGTTTACGAATATATGTACAAAATCATGTCAGAAATATTATTTGTTCAACGTGTTTCCGTGTATTTAATCCCAAACTCCTAAATTGGCGAAATTTCGACATTTTTCGTCAATATTTTCAAGTTTTATTACTTTTGACCTACAAAAAAATATTTTTTTGTAAAAAAAGTCTAAAATCACACTGAATCAAGACGAAATTATAGAAGAAATGCATTCCCGTTAATTTTGAAATAGAACGTCAAAACCTGCTAAATGCGTAGGAACGTTCTAAGTAATATACTGAAATTTCCTACTTTAAATTTCCGACGACCAAGTTTACGAATTAATGTCCAAAATCACGTCACAAATATTATTTGTTCAACGTGTTTCCATGTATTTCATCCCAAACTCCTAAATTGGCGAAATTTCGATATTTTTCGTAATTATTTTCTGACTTCCAAAAAAACAAATTTTTCGTAAAAAAAATCTTAAATCACACTGATTCAAGACAATAGTATAAAGGAAAGCCATTGCCTTTAATTTAGAAATAAAACATCAAAACCTGCTAAATGTGTGTTAACATTTCTTAGTAATATATACTGAAATTTACTACTTTTAACTCGATACACTGGTATTGACGAATAAGTTTACGAATGAATGTACAAAATCAAGTCAGAAATATTATTTGTTCAGCGAGTTTCCGTGTATTTCATCCCAAACCCCTAATAATGCGAAAATTCGATATTTTTCGTTAATATTTTCAAGATTTAATACTTTTGACTTACAAAAAAACAATTTTTCATGTAAAAAGTCTAGAATCATATTGAATTAAGACAAAAGTATAGAAGAAACGCATTGCCGTTAATTTTGAAATGGAACGTCAAAACCTGCTAAATGTGTAGGAACATTTCTCAGTAGTTTACTGAAATTTACTACTTTTTACTCGAAAAACTGGCTTTGACGACCAAGTTTACGAATATATGTCCAAAATTTTGGCAGAAATATTAATTGTTCAGCGAGATTCCGTGTATTTCATCCCGAACCCCTAATTTTGCGAAATTTCGATATTTATCGTCATTATTTTCTGACTTACAAAAAAACAATTTTTTGTAAAAAAAGTCTTAAATCACACTGAATCAAGACAAAAGTATAGAAGAAACGCATTGCCTTTAATTTTGAAATAAAACGTCAAAACCTGCTAAATGTGTATTAACATTTCTCAGTAATACTATATACTGAAATTAACTACTTTTCACTCGATAAACTGGTATTGACGAATTAGTTTATGAATGTATGTACAAAATCACTTCAGAAATATTATTTGTTCAGCGAGTTTACGTGTATTTCATCCCAAACCTCTAATTTTGCGAAATTTCGATTGTTTACGTAAATATTTTCAAGTTTTAATACTTTTGACTTACTTAAAAACAATTTTTCATGAAAAAAATCTAGAATCATAATGAATCAAGACAAAAGTATAGAAGAAACGCATTGCCGTTAATTTTGAAATAGAACGTCAAAATCTTATTAATGTGTAGGAACATTTCTCAGTAGTATACTGAAATTTACTACTTTTCACTCTAAAAACTGACATTGACGACCAAGTTTACGAATATATGTACAAAATCATGTCCGAAATATTATTTGTTCAACGTGTTTCCGTGTATTTCATCCGAAACCCCTAAATTTGCAAAATTTAGATATTTTTCGTCAATTTTTGTCACGTTTTAATACTTTTGACTTACAAAACAACAATTTTTCTAAAAAAAGTCCAGAAACATATTGAATCAAAACAAATGTATACAAGAAACGCATTGCCGTTAATTTTGAATAAGAACGTCAAAACCTGCTTAACGTGTAGGAACATTTCTCAGTAATATACTGAAATTTACTACTTTTCACTCGTAAAACTAGCATTGACGACCAAGCTTACGAATTAATGTCCAAAATCACGTCACAAATATTATTTGTTCAACATGTTTCCGTGTATTTCATCCCAAACTCCTAAATTGGCGAAATTTCCATATTTTTCGTAATTATTTTCTGACTTCAGAAAAAACAAATTTTTCGTAAAAAAAATCTTAAATCACACTGAATCAAGACAAAAGTATGAAGGAAAGGCATTGCCTTTAATTTAGAAATAAAACATCAAAACCTGCTAAATGTGTGTTAACATTTCTCAGTAATATATACTGAAATTTACTACTTTTAACTCGATAAACTGGTATTGACGAATAAGTTTACGAATGTATGTACAAAATCACGTCAGAAATATTATTTGTTCAGCGAGTTTCCGTGTATTTCATCCCAAACCCCTAATAATGCGAAAATTCGATATTTTTCGTTAATATTTTCAAGATTTAATACTTTTGACTTACAAAAAAACAATTTTTCATGTAAAAAGTCTAGAATCATAATGAATTAAGACAAAAGTATAGAAGAAAGGCATTGCCGTTAATTTTGAAATGGAACGTCAAAACCTGCTAAATGTGTGTTAACATTTCTCAGTAATATATACTGAAATTTACTACTTTTAACTCGATAAACTGGTATTGACGAATAAGTTTACGAATGTATGCACAAAATCACGTCAGAAGCATTATTTGTTCAGCGAGTTTCCGTGTATTTCATCCCAAACCCCTAATTTTGCGAAAATTCGATATGTTTCGTAAATATTTTCAATATTATTAAATATTGAAAATATTTACGAAAAATATCGAATTTTCGCAAAATTAGGGGTTTGGGATGATTTGTAAGTCCAAAGTATTAACTTTGGACTTACAAAAAAACAATTTTTCATGTAAAAAGTCTAGAATCATAATGAATCAAGACAAAAGTATACAAGAAACGCATTGCCGTTAATTTTGAAAAAGAACGTCAAAACCTGCTTAACGCGTAGGAACATTTTTCAGTAATATACTGAAATTTACTACTTTTCACTCGAAAAACTGGCATTGACGACCAAGTTTACGAATATATGTCCAAAATCACGTCACAAATATAATTTGTTCAGCGAGATTCCGTGTTTTTCATCCCAAACTCCTAAATTTGCGAAATTTCGACATTTTTCGACAATATTTTCAAGTTTTATTACTTTTGACCTACACAAAAACATTTTTTTTTAGTTCTAAAATCACACTGAATGAAGATAAAATTATAGAAGAAACGCATTGCCGTTAATTTTGAAATAGAACGTCAAAACCTGCTAAATGTGTAAAAACATTTCTCAGTAATATACCGAAATTTACTACTATTTACTCAAAAAACTGGCATTGACGACCAGGTTTAAGAATGTATGTATAAAATCACGTCACAAATATTATTTGTTCAACGTGTTTCCGTGTATTTAATCCCAAACCCCTTAATTTGGCGAAATTTCGATATATATTTCGTCAATATTTTTAAGTTTTAAAATACTTTTGACTGACAAAAAAACAATTTTTCTAATAAAAAGTCTAGAATCATAATGAATCAAGACAAAAGTATAGAAGAAACATATTTGCCGCTAATTTTGAAATAATACGTCAAAACCTGCTACATGTGTATAAACATTTCTCAGTAATATACTTAAATTTACTACTTTTTTATACAAAAGTTTACGAATATTTATAAGTTTACGAATATTTGTACAAAATCACGTCACAAATATTATTTGTTCAACGTGTTTCCGTGTATTTCGTCCCAAACCTCTAATTTTGCAAAATCTTGATATTTTTCGTGAATATTTTCAAGTTTTATTACTTTTGACCTACAAAAAAACATTTTTTTGTATAAAAAGTCTTAAATCACACTGAATCAAGTCAAAATTATAGAAGGAACGCATTGCCGTTAATTTTGATATAAAACGTCAAAACCTTCTAAACGCGTAACCTTTCTCAGTAACATACTGAAATTTCCTACTTCACTCGAAAAACTGGCATTGACGACCAAGTTTACGAATATTTGTACAAAATTAGGTCACAAATATTATTTGTTAAACGTGTTTCCGTGAATTTCATCCCAAACCCCTAATTTTGCGAAATTTCGATATTTTTCGTTAATATTTTCAAGTTTTATTACTTTTGACATACTAAAAAGCATTTTTTGTAAAAAAAAATCTAAAATCACACTGAATCAAGACAAAATTATAGAAGAAACGCATTGCCGTTAATTTTGAAATAGAACGTCAAAACCTGCTAAATGTGTAGGAACATTTCTCAGTAATATACTGAAATTTCCTACTTCACTCGAAAAACTGGCATTGACGACCAAGTTTACGAATATATGTACAAAATCATGTCAGAAATATTATTTGTTCAACGTGTTTCCGTGTATTTCATCCGAAACCCCTAAATTTGCGAAATTTTGTTATTTTTTCGTCAATATTTTCAAGATTTAATACTTTTGACCTACATAAAAATATTTTTTTGTAAAAAAAGTCTAAAATCACACTGAATCAAGACAAAATTATAGAAGAAACGCATTGCCGTTAATATATTTTTTGCGAGAAATATCATAAATGACAAAAGTAAGGACCTTGTTAAAAATTCGGAATTGATTTCACTGATGGACTTATGCATCAAACAAAATTATTTTAACTTCAACAATAAAATATATAAACAAACGAATGGTTTAGCTATTGGCTCACCATTGTCTCCCCTTCTCAGTGAAATATTTATGAACTATTTTGAAAAATGTATGTTTAGGAGTAAGTTTAAGTTAACCAAAAATGTTTTGTGCTGGTTTAGGTATGCAGATGACATTCTTTGTGTTTGGACGGGTACCGATAGACAATTACACCATTTTCTTAAATATTTAAATTCTATAGAAAGTTTTATAAAATTTACATTAGAAACAGAACAGGACGGAAAATTAAATTTCTTGGACCTAACATTATCTCGGAAAAAAGGCACATTTGACTTTGATATATATAGGAAAAATACTTATTCAGACTCTATAATACCAGCAACTTCTAACCATCCTAATAATCATAAATTCGCCGCCTTTAACTGTATGCTTCATAGATTGCTCAGTGTCCCATTAACCGACGACAATTTTAAAAAGGAATTAATAACCATCAAAAAAATTGCTAAAAATAATGGCTATCCTGGAAGCCTCATTGATTCACTTTTAAAAAACAAAACAAAAAAGAAACTTATAAAAGATTATATATTTAACGACACCTATAAGCATACCTATAAATGGAGCAAAGTCCTATTTATAAAAAATATATCAAATGAAATAACCAAAAATATTCCAAGTCACATAAAGCCAGCTTTTTACACTAACTTTAATCTCCGGAAACTCTTATTTAATGGGAAAGGCAAAAATGGAATACTTAACAACAGCGGTGTGTATAAACTTTTATGTGCTGACTGTGATAATTTCTATATAGGAAAGACAGGAAGATCTTTTGAAAAGAGATTTCGTGAACACCAATCTGCTTTAACAAATCCTCTAATTTATTCTGAAATGGCTAATCATTGTCACCGTGAGAATCATACTTTTTCTATCGATGATGCCAAATTCTTACATATTAGCGACAACGGAAATAGATTGGACAGATTGGAGGCCCTAGAAATTTCTAAGTCAGTATACCGATCAGAGCATCTGCTGAATACTTATTTCCCCAAAATCTCCCCGCTCTTGGCCTAAATTATACCTAGCCTTCCTCTCACCCCTCCCGCCTCCAACCGTTGAAGTGTCTATATCGGTGCCAGTCCGAACAGCATTTAGTCTTGTTTACGCTCCCCTGAAGATGAGGTGAAAGCCTTGAAACCGGTAGGGTTATACCGTCATAAAAAAAAAAAAAAAAAAAAAAAAAAGTGGAATAAACAGTGTTTGTTAAAATAAATTACAATGTCTTTAAACCTCCACAACGTTAATGCCTTAACTATAAACAACATATGAAATTTCCTACTTTAAATTTCCGACGACCAAGTTTACGAATTAATGTCCAAAATCACGTCACAAATATTATTTGTTCAACGTGTTTCCGTGTATTTCATCCCAAACTCCTAAATTTGCGAAATTTTGTTATTTTTTCGTCAATATTTTCAAGATTTAATACTTTTGACCTACAAAAAAATATTTTTTTGTAAAAAAAGTCTAAAATCACACTGAATCAAGACAAAATTATAGAAGAAACGCATTGCCGTTAATTTTGAAATAGAACGTCAAAACCTGCTAAATGTGTAAAAACATTTCTCAGTAATATACCGAAATTTACTACTATTTACTCAAAAAACTGGCATTGACGACCAGGTTTAAGAATGTATGTATAAAATCACGTCACAAATATTATTTGTTCAACGTGTTTCCGTGTATTTAATCCCAAACCCCTTAATTTGGCGAAATTTCGATATATATTTCGTCAATATTTTTAAGTTTTAAAATACTTTTGACTGACAAAAAAACAATTTTTCTAATAAAAAGTCTAGAATCATAATGAATTAAGACAAAAGTATAGAAGAAACGCATTGCCGTTAATTTTGAAATGGAACGTCAAAACCTGCTAAATGTGTAGGAACATTTCTCAGTAGTTTACTGAAATTTCCTACTTTTTACTCGAAAAACTGGCTTTGACGACCAAGTTTACGAATATATGTCCAAAATCTTAGCAGAAATATTAATTGTTCACCGAGATTCCGTGTATTTCATCCCGAACCCCTAATTTTACGAAATTTCGATATTTATCGTCATTATTTTGTGACTTACAAAAAACAATTTTTCGTAAAAAAAGTCTTAAATCACACTGAATCAAGACAAAAGTATAGAAGAAACGCATTGCCTTTAATTTTGAAATAAAACGTCAAAACCTGCTAAATGTGTATTAACATTTCTCAGTAATACTATATACTGAAATTAACTACTTTTCACTCGATAAACTGGTATTGACGAATTAGTTTATGAATGTATGTACAAAATCACTTCAGAAATATTATTTGTTCAGCGAGTTTACGTGTATTTCATCCCAAACCTCTAATTTTGCGAAATTTCGATTGTTTACGTAAATATTTTCAAGTTTTAATACTTTTGACTTACTTAAAAACAATTTTTCATGAAAAAAATCTAGAATCATAATGAATCAAGACAAAAGTATAGAAGAAACGCATTGCCGTTAATTTTGAAATAGAACGTCAAAATCTTATTAATGTGTAGGAACATTTCTCAGTAGTATACTGAAATTTACTACTTTTCACTCGAAAAACTGACATTGACGACCAAGTTTACGAATATATGTACAAAATCATGTCAGAAATATTATTTGTTCAACGTGTTTCCGTGTATTTCATCCGAAACCCCTAAATTTGCGAAATTTCGATATTTTTCGTCAATTTTTGTTACATTTTAATACTTTTGACTTACAAAACAACAATTTTTCTAATAAAAAGTCTAGAAACATATTGAATCAAAACAAATATATACAAGAAACGCATTGCCGTTAATTTTGAAAAAGAACGTCAAAACCTGCTTAACGTGTAGGAACATTTCTTAGTAATATACTGAAATTTACTACTTTTCACTCGAAAAACTAGCATTGACGACCAAGTTTACGAATTAATGTCCAAATTACGTCACACATATTATTGGTTCAGCGAGATTCCGTGTTTTTCATCCCAAACCCCTAATTTTGCGAAATTTCGATATTTTTCGTCATTATTTTCTGACTTCCAAAAAAACAAATTTTTCGTAAAAAAAATCTTAAATCACACTGAATCAAGACAAAAGTATAGAAGAAAGGCATTGCCTTTAATTTAGAAATAAAACATCAAAACCTGCTAAATGTGTGTTAACATACTGAAATTTACTACTTTTAATTCGATAAACTGGTATTGACGAATAAGTTTACGAATGTATGAACAAAATCACGTCAGAAATATTATTTGTTCAGCGAGCTTCCGTGTATTTCATCCCAAACCCCTAATTTTGCGAAAATTCGATATTTTTTAGTTAATATTTTCAAGATTTAATACTTTTGACTTACAAAAAAACAATTTTTCATGTAAAAAGTCTAGAATCATAATGAATCAAGACAAAAGTATACAAGAAACGCATTGCCGTTAATTTTGAAAAAGAACGTCAAAACCTGCTTAACGTGTAGGAACATTTCTCAGTAATATACTGAAATTTACTACTTTTCACTCGAAAAACTGGCATTGACGACCAAGTTTACGAATATATGTCCAAAATCACGTCACAAATATAATTTGTTCAGCGAGATTCCGTGTTTTTCATCCCAAACTCCTAAATTTGCGAAATTTCGACATTTTTCGACAATATTTTCAAGTTTTATTACTTTTGACCTACACAAAAACATTTTTTTTTTAGTTCTAAAATCACACTGAATGAAGACAAAATTATAGAAGAAACGCATTGCCGTTAATTTTGAAATAGAACGTCAAAACCTGCTAAATGCGTAGGAACATTTCTCAGTAATATACTGAAATTTCCTACTTCACTCGAAAAACTGGCATTGACGACCAAGTTTACGAATATATGTACAAAATCATGTCAGAAATATTATTTGTTCAACGTGTTTCCGTGTATTTCATCCGAAACCCCTAAATTTGCAAAATTTTGATATTTTTTCGTCAATATTTTCAAGATTTAATACTTTTGACTATGTACAAAATCACGTCAGAAATTTTATTTGTCCAACGTGCTTTCGTGGATTTTTTCCCAAACCTCCAATTTAGCGATAGTTTTCAAGATTTTTTACTTTTGACTTATAAAAAAACAATTTATCGTACAAAAATGCTAGAATTATAATTAAAGAAGACAAAAGTTAAGTTTATACGCACTGACGTTAAAATGTGATATAATACGCCCATTCCTGCCAAATGTGTATGTACATTTATTAGTAATATATTGAAATTTACTATTTTTCACTCGAAAAACTGGCATTGACGACCAAGTTTACGAATATAGATACAAAATCACGTCAGCAATATGATTTGTTCAACGTGCTTTTGTGTATTTCGTCCCAAACCTCTAATTATGCGAAATTTCAATATTTTTCTTCAATATTTTCAAGTATTTTTACTTTTGACTTACAAAGAAAACAATTCGTATGCAAAGACTTGGAAACGAGTTTTGCAACAATTTAGATATTTTTAATATAAGTATATATAGTATTCGCCAGAATATTACAACAATATTTAGAAATAGATACTAACTTTGTGCTCTCCTTTATTAATATAAATAACGTAATACATACCAAATATTAAGGACAATATTTTGCCTCTGGAGTTGAGTAACCCTGCATCAGCACGTGTGAAGCTTTTAATTCTGCAAAGCAACTTGCATCTCGTCCCACTAATAAGGCCATATGTTTTCTATATCTCAATATATATCCATAAAATTCCCACAAAATTCTCAAAGATTATTAAATAATTTTAAAACGATGACTGTAATTTATTCTACTGCTTTTTGTATCTTCATGTTAGTTTAAGATAAAGTTGTATTATTTGTGAATAATTCTAAGTAATTTATAACCTGTCACATGTTCATTTGTATATAAAGACACTGTTGTGTCGTTAATTAAATAAATAAATAAATAAATTTATCGTATAAAATGCTAGAATTATAATGAATCAAGACAAATATTGTAATTTATTTTTAACAAACACTGTTTATTCCACTTTTTTATGACGGTATAACCCTACCGGTTTCAAGGCTTTCACCTCATCTTCAGGGGAGCGCAAGCAAGACTAAATGCTGTTCGAAGTGACACCGACATAGACACTTCAACGGTTGGAGGCGGGAGGGGTGAGGGGAAGGCTAGGTATAATTTCGGCCAGGAGCGGGAAGGTTTTGGGGAAATAACTATTTAAGAGATGCTCTGATCGGTATACTGACTTAGAAATTTCTAGGGCCTCTAATCTGTCCAATTTATTTCCGTTGCCGCTAATATGTAAGAATTTGGCATCATAGATAGAAAAAGTATGATTCTCACGGTGACAATGATTAGCCATTTCAGAATAAATTAGAGGATTTGTTAAGGCAGATTGGTGTTCACGAAATCTCTTTTCAAAAGATCTTCCTGTCTTTCCTATATAGAAATTATCACAGTCAGCACATAAAAGTTTATACACACCGCTGTTGTTAAGTATTCCATTTTTGCCTTTCCCATTAAATAAGAGTTTCCGGAGATTAAAGTTAGTGTAAAAAGCTGGCTTTATGTGACTTGGAATATTTTTGGTTATTTCATTTGATATATTTTTTATAAATAGGACTTTGCTCCATTTATAGGTATGCTTATAGGTGTCGTTAAATATATAATCTTTTATAAGTTTCTTTTTTGTTTTGTTTTTTAAAAGTGAATCAATGAGGCTTCCAGGATAGCCATTATTTGTAGCAATTTTTTTGATGGTTATTAATTCCTTTTTAAAATTGTCGTCGGTTAATGGGACACTGAGCAATCTATGAAGCATACAGTTAAAGGCGGCGACTTTATGATTATTACCTAGCCTTCCCCTCACCCCTCCCGCCTCCAACCGTTGAAGTGTCTATGTCGGTGTCAGTTCGAACAGCATTTAGTCTTGCTTGCGCTCCCCTGAAGATGAGGTGAAAGCCTTGAAACCGGTAGGGTTATACCGTCATAAAAAAGTGGAATAAACAGTGTTTGTTAAAAATAAATTACAATGTCTTTAAACCTCCACAACGTTAATGCCTTAACTATAAACAACATATAAACAACAAATCAAGACAAAAGTGAAGGACAAACGCATTGACCTTAATTGTGATATAATACGTCCAAACGTGCTAAATGTGTATGAACAATTCTTCGTAATATACTGAAATTTATTACTTTTCACTTGAAAAAGTGCTATTGACGACCAAGTTTACGAATATATGCACAAAATCACGTCAGAATTATTATTTGTTGATCGTGTTTTCGTACAAACACTCAGCATGAGAATTTTCTGTTAAGAGAATCAAATAATCAAAGCGATGTGATGCATCAAATTGATGAAAAGGCCTCTTTTCAGCAGATGATGCTCAATTTTGTCGTCTTTGGCCATTATTTGGTTAATTTTTTTTTAAAGAATAGATGTGATCGAAGTCATAGGTATCCTTATAATTTCGCCTAGTGTTAGAAGGTATGGCCGAAGTCATACCTTCGAACACTAGGTGGAAAAGTGCCTGCTTCATTCCAGGGGAGTAGCACAGTGCGGGTTTCGAACCGACGACCTTCCGCACGGAAGTCCAGTGCATTACCACGTGGCCATGCACTTCAGTTGATTCAACTGGTGTAAAAACATAAATAATTATGTTATTTACAAGCATTATGGTGCCTTAATTGAAGAAATTCAAGGTTGTAACGCATAAATGCACCCAACAAGGAAGCTTCTCAGGTCAACTAATCAAAGAATGAAAAACAAAGCGATGAAAAAGTCTCTTTATGGCAGATTTACTCAATTTTGTTGAATTTCGTTATCTTTTAGGACCTAAAAAATAAGAAACGCAATGCGCATGAGCGCGCATTTTGTATCTCTCTTTCATGTGACATAGCGCTAACTGTCAAACGCAACATGGTAACCCGATCGCAATATTTTATTCGCGATTGTGTACGCGATGATTTACAGTGATGGTGTGTGCAGTGCACGCACCAATTGAGCATACCTTATTTTTGTATTTCGACATAACGCCCACTGGAACTCCTGCAGCGCCCCCTAAATTCTAAAAAATTATAAACGCCCTCCCAGACCTCTAAAACGCCCACAAGGGGGCGCTGGCGCCCCCATTAAGAATCACTGTTTTAGTTAGAACGATCCAAATGGTGTTCGAACATAAATAAAGGTGGTATTTAAAAACGTCAAGGTGCCTTAATTGAAGAAATTTAAGGTTAGAAACTAATGAGAGAGTTTGTGGTTTATGGATCATATAATTAAATAAAGCGATTAAAAGGTCTCTTTATGGGAGATTACACTCAATTTGGTCGAATTTGGCCATCTTTTGGGTAGATTGACCCGATTGGTATAAAATCATTAAGGAATATCGTATTTACAATGATAAATGTACCAAAATTGAAGAAAGTGTATTTAATATAAGAGAGAGTCTAAGTCATCAATGAACGAAGTATGAAACAAAAGTGATAAAAAGGTCTCTTCATGGCGGCGAATGATACTTAATTTTATTGAATTTAGCCATCTTTTGGGTAGATTGACCCGATTGGTGTAAAATCATTAAGGAATATCGTATTTACAATGATAAATGTACCAAAATTGAAGAAAGTGTATTTAATATAAGAGAGTCTAAGTCATCAATGAACGAAGTATGAAACAAAAGTGATAAAAAGGTCTCTTCATGGCGGCGAATGATACTTAATTTTATTGAATTTAGCCATCTTTTGGGTAGATTGACCCGATTGGTGTAAAATCATTAAGGAATATCGTATTTACAATGATAAATGTACCAAAATTGAAGAAAGTGTATTTAATATAAGAGTCTAAGTCATCAATGAACGAAGTATGAAACAAAAATGATAAAAAGGTCTCTTCATGGTGGCGAATGATAGTTAATTTTATTGAATTGAGCCATCGTTTGGGTAGATTGACCAGATTTGTGTAAAAACGTAAAGAAATATTGTATTTACAGGCATAAATGTGCCAAAATTAAAGAAATTTTAAGTTGAAACGCATAACGCATCTTATCAATATGAGAGTTTGTATGGTGAATGAATCAAATTTGTTGGAAGAGATTGTGCCACATGGCAATAAACTCGCCAGATTAAAAAAAAAAAATTAAAAAAAATGATGAAACAATTAGGCCTCTTTTTAGCAGATTACACTAAATTTTGTTGAATTTGGCCATCATTTAGGTAGATTGACCCAATTGGTGGAAAAACATAAAGAAATATGGTATTTACAAGCATTATTGTGCCTAAATTGAAGATATTTAAGGTTAAAACGCATAAATGCACCCAATTCGAGAAGTTCGGTGGTTATTAAACGCATAAATAATGAGAGTTTTCCGGTAAATGAATCAAATGATGAAATAAAAGCAATGGTAATGCCTGTTTTTGGGAGATGTTACTCAATTTTGTCGAGTTTGTAGAAGAATACCTCTTTTTACAATAGTAAATTGTACTCAATTTTGTCGAGTTTGTAGAAGAAGACCTATTTTTAAGAAAACCTCCTTTTACAATAGTAAATTGTACTCAATTTTGTCGAGTTCGTAGAAGAATACCTCTTTTTAGTAAATTGTACTCAATTTTGTCGAGTTTGTAGAAGAATACCTCTTTTTTTAGTAAATTGTACTCAATTTTTGTCGAGTTTGTAGAAGACCTCTTTTTAGTAAATTGTACTCAATTTTGTCGAGTTTAAATAAACAGTTTTCAAACTTTTTTTGGCCGCAGACCCCCTTTAAAAAAACCGTCGACCCTTTAGTCATTTGCTTGACTTACTCAAATGAATAAGTTTGTACAGTTCTCGATATTAAATATTTCACTAGATAACATGGAACTGTTTTTCATGTCCGCACTTTCTTTTTTCATTTTTTTTAACCTGGCTAGTTTATTGCCATGTGGCAGAAATATGTTTTTATAGCTATACAAGAATGAGGCCGCTATAATCAGATGTGACGAAGACACAAAGAAAGCCAATATAAGACAAGGGGTAAGGCAGGGATGCTCTCTGTCACCTGTTCTTTTTAACGCCTATATACAGAGTGCGATTGACGACTTGAGAGAGAGAATGAGTCACAGAGAAGGTGTAAAGATACATGGGCAAAAAGTGGACATGATAAGGTTCGCTGACGATATTGCTATGGTTGCTGAAAGTGAAGAGGAACTACAAGAGGCCTTAACAACTATGGAAAGCATTCTTCAAAATAACTACAGTATGAAGATAAATAAAGACAAAACAAAGCTGCTGACTGTAGGCCGAGCGCAGCATCAGATGAGAATAGTGATGTCGGGTAAACCACTAAAGAACACCAAGGAGTTTGTCTACCTCGGGAGCAAAATAACATGGGACGGTCGGTCCAAGAGCGAGGTCGACAGCCGTATACATCAGGCTAGACTTGCATTTAATAAAAGGTCGAAAATAATAGAATCAAATAATATAGGCCTTAAACTGAGAATACTCCTCATCAAGACCTATGTATGGAGTATCTTGATGTACGGCTGCGAGACATGGTGCCTATCAGAAAGAGATAGACGAAGACTAGAGGCTTTTGAGATGTGGTCCTATAGAAGACTATTAGGAATTTCCTGGAGAGACCGCATCACAAATGAAGAGGTTCTCCAACCAATCGAAGGAGGAAGGCACCTGCTCAGGATCCTGTCCGAAAGGCGTGCAAGATGGATCGGTCATATAATACGACAAGAGGGCCTCTTGCATGCCATAATGGAGGGCATGACCGAGGTGACAAACTCTAGGGGACGCCCACGCCGAGAGTACCTGGAGGACCTGTTGGTGGACGTGCGCTGCTCAACATACACAGACTTAAAAAGAGCCGCACAGGACAGGGGGGAATGGAGGAGAAGAGTTCAAATTGCTGCAAACCAGTCTTAGGACTGCAACCACGGAGAGAGAGGCCCTAAGTGTTAACCAGACTGGAATCCTATTTAAACAAAATCTGGGTTCCAGCGGGGATCAAACCCGCAATCTCCGGATCGGCAGACAAGTGTCTTACCACCAGGCCACGGAGGTCGTCTTTGATGCGTTCGATAAGAGAATGCACAGACATGTTTGAGCTACATGTGTTTCATGAATTCTTACGTGTGACTCTTTTAATGACACATTTAACCTTTTCGTTCACTAGTTTGGTATGTAACGTGTGAGTTATCAAAAAAGTGCTTTTTTTTATTGTTTTACTTCTTAATAAGGTACCTATTGGAATCACGGATATTTTGAAGTATAAAACAAGTAGCAGTGGTAAGGGGCCCTATTTTTACTGTCGTCGACCCCCAATTTTTTTATTGAAACTATCAACCCCTATAAAAATCAAATCGACCACTTTGGGAACTCTTGCGCTAGACTTTTATCCGGGAGTTTCGTGTTTGATTCCCGATGGTAACAAATAAATTCAATCCTGAAACAATACTCGTACATAGCGAGTAGGTGTGCGAGTGTTGATATTTTTAACGTTAGGTAGTGTTATCAACACATGCGTTGATGAACTATGAATTCCGTACCTACTCCAGGGGCTATAAACTTGAAAGCTCGATAGCTGGGGCCAAAGATAATATGATATCCCGGCCACGCTCTTCAATCTGTGCTAATCACTTATCGGATATGTTGAAGGACACCATAAAAATATAAATTCAAACAGTGAAAAATGACACTTTTACTGTGATCTTTTCTATATTTGTTGTATTCATGGTCACCAAAGGGTGTATTTGGGACAAGAAAGAATCAAATCTGTCAAAACCGTGCATTTAAGTCTATATTCACGTTGAAACAGTGAAAACTAACACTGTAACCATATTTTCCACATTTGTTGTATTCATGATCATCAAAGGGTGTTTTTGGGGCAAGAAAGAGTCAAATCTGTCAAAACAGTGCATTTAAGTTGATTGATCACGTTGAAACATTGAAAACTAATACTGTTACCATGATATTGTCCACATTTGTTGTATTCATGGTCACCAAAGGGTATATTTGGGGCAACAAAGAGTCAAATCGGTCAAAACGGTGCATTGTTAGTCTATATTCACGTTGAAACAGTTAAAAATAACACTGTTACCATATTTTTGTCCACATTTCTTGTATTCATGGTCACCAAAGGGTGTTTTTGGGGCAAGAAAGAGTCAAAACTGTTAAAACGGTGCGTTTTAGAGCTACTAAGCGAGAGAAGCGAGTGAACTGAGATTCTATTTCTTGCGTTCCCATATACCGAAGCAGAGTGAGAGTGAGACGTGAATAGCGTCGCTTCCTCACCCATAGCGGTTTTGGAATGAAAATACCTATGACACACACTGGCACATGTTTGATTGTATTGGTGAATTTATTCCCGATTTTCACAAAACATGTCTGATATGGCCGATAAGTGCTTATTATCATTGATATTATTTTTTTCATTCAATGCGTAAATGTATTATGGAGGAATCTTCTTCTTCTTCATGTGTCCTGCCGGGTCCCCCCGACGTTGACGATCACTTGGGAGAAACCTTGTCTGTCCTGGGCAGCACGGAACAGCTCCTCCACACCTCTCATCCCGGTCCATTCTCTAATGTTCCGAAGCCAGGAGTGCTGCCTTCTTCCAACTCCTCTACGACCCTCAATCTTCCCCTTTATGACAAGTTGTAGGATTGCATACTTTTCATCTCTCATTATGTGGCCAAAATATGAAGTCTTACGGAGCTTGATTGTTGTGAACAATTCTCTCTGTGTATTTGCTCTACGCAATACTTCAACGTTGCTAATCATGTCAGTCCAGGATATTCTTAGCATCCTTCGGTGGATCCACTTCGGTGGATTCGGTGGATCCTTCGGAGGAATACCTAAAATCTACTTCCAGTATTTATTATATTTATAGAGATATTAAAGTTTTTAGAAGCAATGTGTACTAGTTACACATCACAGGGAAGAAACATCTTTTAATAAAGTGATTTTAAAAGTCTGTCCTTGTTTTTTCAATATATAATACAGTATGATATACTTCACCTAAGAGGGGCGCCATTGAATCACTGTTTGAAAAAGTGGGCTGTGACCCAAAAAAACTTGAAAAATTATGGGTTACATTATTGATTTCAAGAACGGGAATCGGTGTGGTTTTTTTCTGAAAAGAGGCGGTAGGCCAAAAAAGGTTGGGAACCTATGGTCAGGACCAGGGGTCGGCAAACCTTTTTTGCTAAGGGCCAGATCGTTAACATTTTATGCTCGGCGGACCAGGAAGCAAATTCGAGGATATTTATAAAGAGGCAATTCTACTTATGTAGCAAATAAACAGGTTTTACTTTTTTTTATTAGGCGGTGATAATATTTATACACATTTTGTTGACACACGAAAAAACGAATAAAATATTAACATTTATTAATTAAGGTGTTATAGAAACAGGCAAAATGAATAAAATATTAACATTTGTTAATTAAGGTATTATAGAAACAGGCAAAATGAATAAAATATTAACATTTATTAATCAAGGTATTATAGAAACATGCAAAATGAATAAAACATTAACATTTATTAATTAAGGTATTATAGAAACAGGCAAAATTTTCCTATTATTGAACAATAAATGTTATATAACATAATGATAATAATTTCTACTAATGAGATGAATGTATTTTTGATTTTTTTTATTTCACCAGGCGTGTTTATTGCCAATCTCTTCCAACCAACCAGAAAGATGTTTTAATGGCCCTAAGTGAAAACCAAACTGGAATTCAATTTAAAAAATCTAGATTCCAGCTGGGAACGAACCCGCAACCTCCGGATCAGCAGACAAGCGTCTTACCACCAGAACATGGCTTTTTCTGAGATAACATTTCATCAAACTGTGGTTCGAAGTTAGCACTCCGAAGTTAGTATGAGTACTTAGCAGATGACCATTTACAATCGAAATTGATTGCATACGGTCATCTGCAAATGCTGACCTGTATTGCAAGTTTATGGTACGTTCTTCATTTTAGAATATTTCTATCTTTTTTGTGATAACGAAGATTTTCTTACAATAATTTTTTTGTTCAAGACAAAATAATTTTATTTAATTAAAGTAATATAATAAATTTAAACTAACTATCAACAACATGAGATCAATATTCTGCAATGATAAATTGAATCTAAAATTAATGCAGAGAATGTTGAAGTGCTATATGTTTGGTCTGTTCTGTTGTATGGCTCGGAAACATGGATGCTGAAGGTTCATACGATGAATCGGTTGGAAGCGTTCGAGATGTGGTTGCACAGGAGAATGCTTCGTATTACGTGGACTGATATGATCACCGATTCGGAGGTCTTGAGAAGAGCTAATTGCCGTAGACAGCTGCTGACAGATATTAACGTGTTCCTCGCGGGAAGCACAAACGCCTGTTGACCTGATCTGTAGCATTCCTTTGTGTATTTTACGTAATGTTTAGTTTATCTCCTTTATTTAATGAGTCTCCTTAAGAGTAATGACTATTATTTATTATCAGAAAATTACTTGAATGTCATGTTTACTTGGTGTTGTAATCAAATATCAGTGGTTCTAAACAAAATACGCGTTTAAACTTAGAAATTAAAAAACGCCGGAAATTGTGCCGCGCACAGGATTCGTGGAATTTGATTTTTAACGCGGTGTACAGGTTAAGGTCCAGAAGATATCCTATCTGGGTCACATTTTACGTGGAGAGAAGTACGAAATCCTCCAGTTGATACTGATGGGCAAGATCGAGGGGCAGTGTGGTTCTGGTAGAAGGCAAACATCTTAGCTGCGCAATATAAGAGACTGGACGGGGATGGGGCGTGTGGAGGACAGAGTGATTGCCAACGTCGGGAGGACTTGATGGGGCACGACAAGAAAGAGAAAAACTAACTATGCACCAAGTAAAACAATATTATATATATATATATATATATATATATATATATATATATATATATATATATATATATATATATATATAT